>JAWNNQ010001742.1:2042500-2450243 GCA_035044765.1 Leucophenga montana
TACATATGATATCACAAGGGGCCTATGCTGGCCTGAGTGACAATGTGGGGTTCAAGCATGTTGGCCATCCTAACCTAACCTAACCTTGTTGTCAAACCATATATATATATGGTGGCAATGTGACATACTTTGCGACATACTGTGAATATCCTTTTCACAATATATTTAAAGGGTATAAAAACAAAAAACCAGTTGCCAGTTAGTAACCATTTTCAACGCCCATGCACTTCAAAAACTAAACCGCATTTTAAATTGTTAACAAAACAAAAAACAAGTAGCTAAAAAAGTAGTTGAAAAAGTACTACAGCAAAAGTAGATATACAACAAATAAATAGTAGGTAGTACGAAGTGGTAGTATTTAGTAGTAGAAATATGCCGAATACATACATAAGTATACACGAAAAACTCTCTGTCTGCCGCAGCAAGGCTTAATTTAATTTTTATTTTAGTAAAAATAAATGAGAGTTTTTTTTTTATTTTTTGCAAACAATAAAGCAAATAAACGTTTAACATGGAAATTCATTTGCAGTTTTCTACTCCTAGGTATTGTATGTAGGTACTTAGCATGAAGGGGGTTCTATTCGTAAAATGCGGAAGCTTATTGGGCGCCACATAAGCACGCCGGCAACAACTTCCGCTGTTTTCTAAAAGCTTTTGCCAAAGGTAATTGTTTCAAAATATACAATATATTCCATTCTATTGCTGAAATTGTTTTCATGAATGGTATTTGTATGTGTACATGCTGCTAAGTATGTGTAAAACCCAAAAGTTATATAGATACAACATAGAACAACAAAAACTGACCATTGAACAATATTTGCTGCGGTTTAGTTGGGGTAAAATATCCTATATTCCGTACATTTGTGTGTGTTTGTTTTTGTATATTTTTGGCATTATTTTGTCTAGCTTGTGATTTTGCAGTTGGTTTACACTTAGTGGTTGCATGAAATTACTTATACGATATGGAAGCTGTTATTGCAATTGAGATTCTTAATAGTCTTTTTTTTAGAAATACAGACATAACAAGCAAAATAGCAAGCACTGCTGACCCGTAGTAAAACAACTTTAAGGTTTGGTTAATATTTTGCAATGCCTCATTAACATTTGCATTAAAGGTTCTCAGTGCTTCTCTCTGTTGCTATGTGGTTAACGGTTTTTCACTTACACTGGCTCTCTGGCATTTTCATGATCTTGAGAAGGCTCTAATTTCTTCTAATTTGATTGCCATGACTGTGTTTCTCAATCTCCAAGAACGCTTTGCTTTCGTGCCGATGAAATCAATGCCATCAACACAAGCTACTAGCATCACAACCTTATAGAAGTTAATGCCCATCGTGGGTCTATTAGGAGAATAAAAGAGTTCCATGTGAAAGCATCACCCTACCTAAAACCTCTGTTAGTATCAAAGGCTATGTAGGAGCAACTGGAGCCATGAGATCATGTCCTACCAAAGCCCTGATATTCACACTGCACATTTTACTAATCGACATCCACTGTAAAATACATGAAATGGTCAGCGCGCTCCGACTGATGGAGTCAGACAAGTAGAAGAAAAACTTGTCAGACATAATAATAATCTGGTATACTATTTGCTTTCTAATTTGAGGTGCCACTCTGACTACACAAGTGAAATTTTCAGCTTCGCAAAAGTCTTTCTTGTTTTCTTCCCATCGAGAACGGAGTTCAGAGCTTGATAAGTGAAATCAGTATAAGTACACAAGTGCTTCAGAATGAAATTCGGAGTCGTTGCAACGGTATTCTCAGTGAATCCCAATAAAAGAAAATCTATCCACCTGTCCATAGTTGCATGCGTCTTCCAGGCCATATTACGGTCAATAATGCTGAAAAATCATCAGGAATCAACATATTACCATATTCTGCGATATTCCGGAACCCATTAGAATATTCATTATCGTACGCTATTCACTTGAAACTAGTAAAGGAGTGCAGACTGAGAGGAGTCGAAATCCGATGATATAAAATAAGCACCGAGGTATTCTCCAAACGAATACAGGATATATTTCCATACCTATTGGAGCTTTGTAAACGGGATACCATATACATTACTGGTTAAAAACAATGAACCAGATTAAAAACATGCAATCTAGGATATGCAAAAGCGGTTAAACATGTTGCCGGTAACCGGTTAACCGGCATATCTTTGCTTACGGTTCAGCGGTTATTTCTGCTGAAATTTACCGGTTATCGGTATTTAAAAATAAATAAAGGCAAAAAACGTCTTTTGCCTGTTCTGTGCCTGTTCACAATTTTCAGAAAGTACAAAAGTACTTTAAATAACAGTTTGGATAGGAGTTCAAGACACTGATACATTACAAGATATCTACACAATGGAGCCGCAAAAAATGTTTTAAAACATTGATATCAAAAGAGTGACTTATGTTTTAGCAAGGTCAAGACCGTGGTAAAAATTGGAGTACCAATCTCTCTTAACAATACTACCAAGTACTATTGTGTGTAACATAGAGATCATTCTCATATAGTATGAGTTTTACTGAATTATCAGGCCAGTTCCGATTATAAATTTCGTAAAAATTTAGAGAAGTGAATTCGATAAAGTAATAAATGATACATGTATGTGATGATTTTGAGATTTGAATTCACATGATTTGAGTAATATGAATTCCACTTGATGAAAGACAAGTGATTTCCAATCGCAAAATCATCCCAAATATGAAAAATTTACCATTTTATTGGAATCAAATTGAAAATATTGCCGAAAGTGAGAACCGGAACTGGCCTGCAAAACTCAATTTATAAAACTTTGCCGAAATATAATGTAATTTTTAAATTTTGATCATATGCTGTATGCATTTAAGATATAAGGAATGTTATATTTGTATTATATTTAGTAAACCTAAAATACATGATAATTTACCGATATATTACCGGTTAACCGGTTACTTCGCAAAATCATTTACCGAACACCGGTTAGTTGAAAAAGTCCCGAAATTGCAAACGTACAAAGCTTACTTGACCTGAATACGACAAGTCGAAAACAAACCACTGTAGAAGACCCAATATGAGATTTTCAGAAGAATAGCAATTTTAATATGACTTTGGCCGGTAGTACGTTTCAAGCTGCAGCAACGATCGAACACTTTCTATATAGCTATCCTTCTATAGTTATCCAGTCCTCACATGGACCTTGCGATCATGTCAACGCTGAGCAAATATGGAAGTCAAAAATATTCTTTAGCTCATCAACTTTCTCCAAGGATTCTGGCAGCAAACCAGCATTTAAGTGCTAATTAGACAGCGAGGAAAGCTACCAACACTATAACTCAAGCTATACATCACTGAGCATACCTAGTACATATATACCTGTAGTAACACTTTAGTATTCGATTTATAAAAACAAACACGAAATGCGTACATCCCTTTCAAACGAGTACTTTTAAGCAAGCGAAAAAAACAATTTCCGCATACTTATAAATATTTGAAGCAACAATCTCTATAGTCACTTACAAAAATTCGTTTTAATTACATTGCTAAAAATAAGATTTCAAGTGCATTTTTACTCTCAATGGCGGAAAAATATAAAGTAAATAAATAATACTCAAACTAAGCAAATGCTGCAACACTCTGACAAATTGCGTAGCTGTGCAAACATAGTTCCCAAAAATCATAACGCTTGCAACACGTATTTATGAGGGCAGTTTGATACTTGCACGAAAAATACTTGAAAATAATATAATAAATGTGTGTATAGAGCAAAGCTAAAAACTGATAAAAATTAGTCCAGCGTTTTTTCTAATTTTATTATCCCTTCAAAATAATAGCATTTCGCAAAGTCCTCAAAATAGATCTTTCTTTCATTGATAACCTCTTTATTTGACTCAATCTCATACCGGCGAGCCGTTTTTTTCAGGAAATGTGACAGGAAATGGCGACACACGTATGCACCCGTACATTGATTTGGTGGAAGAGCACTTTTTTCATCGCTTAATGCGATCGTTCTTGCTTCAAACCAATATCGAAGCTTTCCAACAGCTCTGAATAATATTCGCCGTTGATCGTTTTATGCTTTTCAAGGTATTCAATGTGCATGGCACTGCGTGCATTCCAAAAAACTACCACCAGGACAGTGACCTTCTTTGGCACAAGCTCACTTCCAGAAGTGCACTGCTTTGACTGTTCTTTGGTCTGTTGTGATGTGTTATGATGGAGCCATGCTTCGCCCACGGTTACGAAATAGAGAAAAAACTGGTTTGGATTGCGGTTCAACATTGCCAAACACTCCTTTGGTCACAATGGTCACACGGTGGCGCTTTTGGTCGAGTGTGAGCAATCGCGGCACCCATTGAGAGGAAAGCTTTTTCATGTGCAACTAATATGTAAAATGCGATGTCTCCATTGCTATCTCACGCACTCCGATCATTCAATATGATTCCATGGATTTTATAAGCGTACGATCACAACGGAATTCAGTAAACCACTTCGTAACCATTGAAATTGTTACTGCAGAAAATATTTTTCATATAATATTATTTCATAATATTTATCAAGCATTTTCGTGGTTTTTATGATGTTTTTTTTTTTTTTTCATCGAAAATCACGAATTACCTCTTAGTCAAGTGGCTATTTAAGCGCTAGCTTCTTGAAATTTTTCCTCAAACCTACGAAGCTCTACGATGCTACGATACTCTTGAATAACTTTCAATCGGCTGCAGAGTTGCAATCTGTTGTTCTTCTAGTCGCAAAGCTATAGAAGGAAATGAATTCGCTGATGAGCTGGCCGACTATCCAGCTTTAGCTATGCTCAGAATCGAACAGAGCTCTCTAGCTACATAGGTTTTATGACCGATCATTGTATTATAGGCAGGCACACATTCAGAGTGAACTGCATTGAGTAAAAGAAGATTTAAACTATTGGATGCTCCCAAGATATTGTAGAAGACAGGAAAATAGTGTTATTTTAAAAATCTTCCAATCTCGCGTGCTTCCTGTATGAGTGACTCTATTCATATTTTAAAGAAGAGCTTCGCACCTTTCTTGTCTATGTGTTGGGTGTAACTCACCCAGCCACTCAACCTAATATAATCTAGGAATGTCTAAATATCCCAGTTAGGTTGCTCTATTCAATATATTGAACTTTTTGCGATCTACACGTTCATACGAACGATCAGGCGTATAGACGGACAATATTACCTTTAAAAAGTATAAATGAAATAAATTGAACAGCCCTCTTATTAAGTACTCGTATATAATAATATAGCACCATACGCCCGCTCGCCCACAGACTATTTATTTATTTAACACAATTTGTTCATTTCATAATTCTGGCATAGCAGGAAGTGCTCGCATAGCACAGTAGGACCCAGACACACACACACACACGCACACACACACACACACACACAATCAGAATACTTCAAATGCATTCCGTGTGATGCATACCTATATATGTAGTACATATATTCCATGTACTATAGGTGTATTGGGTACGCATGCATGTCTAGATTTTTGAGTGCGACCTCCAAAACGAATTTTTGAAAATGCATTTTCCATGTTCATGAATTTGTACAAACTTGCACTCAAACGCACAGCATGTGTATGTATTTCAGTCAAACAGACCGAGTGCTAATGTTATGCAGCAAGCGTGTTTAATGGAATTTTATATGTACGATTTATGCGTTTTGCTCTGAAAGATAATTATCTAAATCGGTGAGAAGTGAACAATTTTAAGTTGATCTTAATAACTTTACGTGCAATGTTGTGTCGAAGGATGCTCTGTCTAACTTATACCTTTCTAACATTAGTTTAAGATATGACGTCTAAATAATATTCCGCTTCACACAAACATGTCAATTCCAAGCATTGTTCAATTCATAAATTCATGCAAATCGCATTATTTAACCGGAGCGCAGTCAAAGTGTCGACAATAAATCAAGCTTATATTTTATTAACAAAAGAAAAAGAGATGGAAAAATGGTTACTTTAATGGGACCGAAGCTTTGATACGCTTCATCTAACGTTGACATTAACATTTTTTTTTTTAGTTTTTTAAAGGAGAGCATCTCTCAGAACAGTTAGTTTTCCATTTAGGTAAAGTATAGGCTCTATATTAGAGGCGTTCAATACCAAAAATAAATATTGAATCGAAGAATGGAATAATTGAAAAACATCGATATCATTCCGAATTCAACTGTAAAATTAAAATACACCATAACTCTCGACACCATAGAAACATATTTTTTATTATATAAATTCATAGCTCTTTTCTTGCCTGTCAAATGTACTCATATCTACTTTTCGTATGACTACGCCCTTCTTAATGATTTGTGCATCTGAACCCGGTCTATATGCCATAATCTGTATAATAAAGGTGTTGGTATTTTAGTACACTGCTCTGTGGATCATCGTAATTTATGATAGATGTGCGATCTGGACCATGCTTGAGGGCAGACAACCACTAAGAGGCCACCATGCACATTTTTTTAAGTTTCATACCAGAATCATTTGTACCAAATTTAGATTATCTAGCTTGATTAGTAAAGAAATTACCGAGCCCCTATATTAAACATATTTTTGTATAGGGCTACGAATGTATGCTATAAAGGTTTATTTAGAGCTTACGTACAAATTTCAATGACCTACTAGTCGACTTGAAATACCCCCATGTATCCAAGAAAAAAAAAATTTCTTCTTTTTATATAAAAGAACAAACAAACAAAAGTAATCCTACTAAAAGTATTATAAACGAAAGTTTGTATGGATATGTAGATGTTTGTTACTCTTTCACGCAAACACTATTTAATAGATTTTAATGAAACTTTACAATTGTATAGTTCATATATCAGAATAACGCATAGATTATAAGTTATATAAGATATTGTATAAATTGACCAAAATATAACAATAAGTGTCACATAAGTCGTTAAAAATTCTGCAACAAGAACTGCATTATACTAACCTGTCTTACATAAGTGGCAATATAGGTAATATACAGTTAACAAACAGTAGTACCACCTGCTTCGATTAATGGTACTATACTATCATTGCGCACTGTCTTATAACCGCTCGCCAGCTGTCGTCAAAATTGTTGTAGCGGTTGAATCGGTTTGTTTCCGGAAACGAAAAATATTTGTTTTCGAAAATGGAAACAGATATCAACCGGATGAACGAATGCATAGAAACAAAAATGGAAGCAAATGACCAGCAGACGCGTGAGGGCAGACAACGTTGATGGTTGTGTCCGTTTTGCTAACTTTCAAGGCACTAGCGATTTGTTAAAAACACAAAATACTTGTATGTAATGTAATAGGTAGGTTAAATGGAAGTTTCTTTTTGTGGTTAGATACACTTACAACAAGTTATTTCACCCAATATGAGAGAAAAACAAAATTGAAACTATATTTTACGCAGCTGGATTATATTTGGTACACATATATGTACATACGTTTGTTGAATATATGACGCAGATAGATGAGCATTGGTGAAAAATAAGATATACTTTAAAAATTGTTAATATTCAACAATAGATTGACAAGTTGATCTACTGTGAGTGCCCGCGAGTGTTCCTGGCCTAAAAAATTTAAGATTGAGGGATGAAATGTTGTATATGTGATCGAAGAGGGAAGGGAATTGGGATTGTTGGGGAAGAGGTGGAAGGGAAAGAGCTGGAAAAAGAAGATGTGGAAGGGGGAAGAGGGGCAGGGGAAGAGGGCCAGAGAAATGGGGGAAGAGGTGGTAGGGAAGTGTGAAGAGGGTAGGGGAATGCGAGGTATGGTAAGGGGGCATTGGGAAGGATGGGTATCGGTAGGTGAGGCAGGGGAAAGGGCAGCAACGCACAGGGTACCATTTAAAATAGAGGAATGAAATGTTGTATACATGTTAATGGGTTCGAAGGGGCAGGGAGAAGGGACGGTAAAGTAAGGGTAGGTAGGGGAAGATGCAGAGGAATGGGTGCAGGGTAAGAAGGGACAGGGAGAAGAAGTGGCAGGGGATGGAGTGGCAGGGGAAGGATGCAGGGATGGAGTGGCAGAGAGGCCGGTGGACAGGCAGAAACGCGCCGGGTACCAGCTAATAAATATATAAATTCAAAACTCTTATTTGGCACAAATTTGCATAAATATGTAAGTATAAAGTAGTTTAAGCTCATCTGTACCGCATTGTGTCCATTTGATATCAAATAAAATTTTGAACATTGTTGAAGAATCATACACGTATGTGTACCAAATTTCAAAACGATACCTTATATATGTACCTACAAAAAATAATAACCTGAATTGCGTGGATGGTGGGCGTGACATCCCAAAAATTTAATTTAGGACCTGCGTATGGTCAAGGAGAATCTAATGTTCGAGTTTGAAGTCTTAAGGTCTTGTAGTTCCTGAGATCTGTTGACGGACGGATAGAACATTGCTTAATCGATTCAGTTTCCGATGCTGATCTAGAATGTATACCACGCCTCACTCCGCCTGTTACATACATTCGCACCAACTTATTGTACCCTTGTCCCTTTAAAAAGTTTCATGGACAAACTCTTAAATTAGGGGAGAGCTCTGTACGAACGGGTTTTGTTTGTATTTTGAGCATGACACGATAATTATAATTATACACTGTTTTTATACTAAATTTTAGTGCCATAAAATATAGTCATCATACCAAGTTACAGCTTGAAATCTATAAAACTGAGCGAGTAAAGTGCATAGCAAAACTCAGACAAACAGTTAGAGGTTAAGGCTTGAACGACTCATATATCCGGCAATGTCGAGTACTGTTCTGAGATTTATTAAAAATGTGTGAGTCAGAAGAAATAAAAAAGGTTACATGGCTAATTAAGAATGTATGTTTTGTGTACACTTTAAGGGTTTTCCGATGCCACTTTCAATGCGTTACAAACTTTCCTAAAAACTAATAATACAACACAAAATGCACAAAAAAGTTTCTCACATAAACTACAACCGACCTAAGCCTAGAATTATAGACTACACCAACACATACACCGCACATAGGCTAGTTCAACAGGACAAATATGTCCTTGAGCTGTCAACGCAAATAAAGCGAAAGGAAGATTTAACTTAAAAGAAGCATAAAAACATGAAAATACTCTGTCCGTTGATATACTGCATAAACGTGACTTGCATACTTCTAGGCGCAACAGCGAAGGACACATGTTAATAGAACGTTTCTTGGCCTTAGTGTGCTGCATCAAAAAGAAAATGGCGTTCAAAAATGGCGGCGCACCACCTGCCTGCACAACTTCATAGTCAAGGTGAATTTTTAATGATTTCCACTGCATGTGACTGCCAGCAAACTTTTGAAAGTTGAATTAATTGACAGAAGTTTTTTGACAATAGCAAAACTTTCGAAAATGCCGACACTGACAACGAACCGTGCTGCATATTCATTATCCTTAAAAATAAACGCCAAAACCACCAAAAAAATGCATCCAAAAATGTTCCTTTTTTTGTACGCCAGCTGCAAAAGTCATAGAAATATTGAAGTCTAGAAAATTTTTTCGACTATTGCAAAATGGTTTAAAATAAAAAAAAAAAAAACCCGCGTCGTAACAAAAAATATTTGGCCAACGATATTTTTAGGGTCTTTTTTGCCCCTGGCCGCAATGGCTATTAGACAAAGCCAAAGTCACAAAGTAAATGTATTTTGAATACATTTTTTTTTTCGCTTGCTTCATTGTTATTTTTTCGCTGGCAAAACGAAATCCTCATACTTCATGGAACATGCAACACTTTCGAGTGTAGCAACAATAAAGTACGCTGGTAACCGAAAAAAATAAATAGTTCGCTGAAAATAATAGACAAAATAAAATAAAACAAAACAAAAGAAATGCAGCTTAAATCTACAGACTTAGTAGAAATTTATATACGCTATAATGGATTTACACTTTTGAATTCTTATTGTGTAGATTTATATTTTTTGGTCTACTCATAAATAAAGTTGCACGGCAAATTTTATGTCAAGTGACAATCCGCTTTTAATTTTAAAAACTTGTTCGGCATAAGAAAATTGAAAAATAAGCCCACTTTAGAAAGAAACTTAGTATTGCTTATTGTTATAGAGTCGGGCATCATCTTTAAGGGACTATACGGCATAACTGGTAGCTGATCAATCATCCAAGTACCTGGTACCTTGTTTTTGAAGCACGGTTAAGTGGTTTTCCCTTGAAAATCTCATACTTAACCGGTAGAACACAAAAACATTTTTATTAATGTTCAACATTTTTATTAATGAACTTCCTTTGTCTATTAATCATGGTCATACATATTCTTTAAACAACATTACCCACGGTAGACAGTTTTGTTTAAATGACCTAGGTATCCTTATGGAACCTAAACTTATTTATAATAATCACATTTTTTCGATAGTAAGTAAAGCAAAATGTATCCTTGGTTTTGTTAAGCGTTGGTCTAAGGAATTTAATGATCCTTATACCACTAAACTCCTCTATACTTCTCTTATTCGTCCGATTTTAGAATTTGGCTCTTGTATTTGGAACACATATTATGCTATTCACGAGGATCGTATTGAGTCAGTCCAAAAATAGTTCCTTCTCAATTGGGATCCCGATATAAAATTAGGTTAAAATTAATTGATCTCCCAACCCTCTTGTCACGCCGTTCTATGCTCTCAGTTGCTGTTCTTCATAAAATTCTTATTGGGGAGATTGATTCTCCCTACTTACTTCAGTCCCCATTCGGCCAACTCGCCACTTCGTGCCAATAAAGTTGCCTTTTTGTACAACAAATTAGGCGCTCAATAATTCACTCCGAGCTCTTTGGTCTAACTACAATAAGTTTTCGCCTTATTTTTCTTATAACTCTTGCTTACACTATGTAAAAAAAACTCTGTACGAACAAATCATTATTCAATAAATTTGTAAATTTCATTTAGTAACTTCTATTTTCTTTATTTTTGTAATTGCGCCCGCTTTGAACACCTCACAGGCTGTGTGTAGGGGCACAGTCGGTCAACCTGGCGTGCCAAACCAAAATTCCTCCAATAGGTCTGAGTGTCCGCAGTTGATAAGCTATTGAATACACTCAGAACTTTTGTAACTTTGAAAATGTTCCACTCTAGCCAAAATAAACGAAACAAGAATATAAGTATGCAATAAAAATCAACAAAATGAATTTCTGTCTGTCCTTTTTGGTTTGCTTTACTGCACAAGAATCCAAGAGCCAGAGTACAAATAATATACAGAACGAAAAGCGTAGAGAATAAAAATAATGCACAAACGAAATGATGCTAAATGCAATAAAAACACATTAAAAATGCCAGCAGGAAGTAGTAATTTTTTACTTAATTCGTTTTTTGTAATGTACGCGACTACAAATTTCATTCACACCAATTTTATTCGATAGTTTTCTTTTTTTTTTTTTGTGTGTTTTTTAAAGAATTTGTTCAATGTGCAGCAAGGATTATGCGAACACAATACATTAAACAATTAGGCAACGATTTTCTCGCATGCGATAAATTTTGTGCAGCGATAGGAAAAAGACAAGAAAAAATATTAGTACAACGAAAATCGGCTAAGGGTGCAAAAGTGGTTTAAACGTCGGACCGACCGACAGACCGACAGACCGACCGACCGACAGACCGCATTGGATTGCATTGGACTTCATAAATTTGTTGAAATTTGCCATAATTCAAATCAAATGCGAATTCAGTGCATGGAAAATGTGCATTTAATAGGATTTTTAGCAATAGCTTTAAAAAAATGGAGACCATTGCGATGTAGAGAGATACCGAAGCATATATTTTTTACTGTGTATAATTCTTCAAATCGTTATAATCAAGATAATGTTTTATCTGCTCAATGAATTGAAAGTGACCAACTGTGCAGCAGTGATTTTTCAATGGGCGCAATGCACTTTTAATGTGGTCAACGACTTTAAGTGCCGCAACATTTTTATTTGAATGTAAAATAATAAAATATTCATTGTAGCAGTGAGATTTTGGTGAGAGAGAATTAAATACAAAGTTTTTTTTCCGAGGAGTGAAGTCTTTAAATGTTCATCTAGATTTCTTCGACCGGAGAGCTGAGGCCAATGTATTAGGATGATGAGCAAGATGATCATTGTATCTACAATACATGAATGATGATTGATCTCTTGCAACACTGTTCGTAGACCTAGTAGTCTATGAATATTATTACTATTTTGCAGAAACCACAGATTCTACGAAGCGTTTTTTACTGCATAGCTTGTACTTTGCTTAAATTGGATTTAGCAGTTGTTCCACAGATGACATATCTCCAGGAAGTAACAACGATAAACTAACAATAAACTAGTACATTATTTGCCAAAGTCAGTTTATTATAGCTGCGTATTAAGCCAATTAAGCCGTTTCAGCTGGATATGGAGAAGTCAACATGTAAGTCGTTTGTCGAGTACTAAAACAAGATAACGTATTTGTAGACTTGTGGAATAATAGATCCATTATAGCGAATAGGGGGGATGGGAGAAGTGGAAACTTATTTGGCCGTTTTCTAGGGAACGGCAACATTCCGAATCTTTTGAAAGCAAATTTTGTGAGCAAATTGTGACAAGGCAACCACTCCCCTTAATTAGGGGTTGCTGTGCTGGATTTGTTTTCCGCCACATCAAAACAATATTTACCAGTTAAAACACAGTGGAAGCCTCGGATACAAATCCCCCTTTGAAAAATCGTGATCTTGGTGATTTCAATGCCTAAATTGGGTACACAGGTAATCATTGGCCCAACAGTAGAAAAATTTAGCATTCAAGACGCTACTTCCAGCAAAGAAGATAGGCTAATCGACTTTGCCGCAGCTCGGAACATGGTAATCAGTAGCATTAGATTTCCAGACACACAATCAAACAGATCATGTTGTGATCGACGCATCGATCGTTCCGGATGTGCGAACGGTACGAGATCCCAACATTGACTCGGTCTACTACCCTGTGGCAGCCAAAGTACGCACCAGGCTCAGCATGGTGCATGCTATTAAAAATTTTTACAATAAAAATACCTATTAGCTTAATTATACCATACACACATAGTGTGAAATGGGATTATCAGTTTGTCTGAAAGTGTGTAACGCATTAAAGGAGCCATCGTAGACCCCATAAAGTATATATATTCTTGATCAGCTCGACGATACGATCGATCTAGCCATGCCCTTCTGTCCGTCTGTATGTTGTTGCGCATTTTTTGGGAACCAATTTTTATGCTATCCAGTTGAAATTTTGCACATATACTTCTTTTTATTGTAGTTTAATAGAGTATCAAGATTGACCTGCCACGCCCACTGGTTGGGGTAGCCCCCATACAAACCTACTGCCCACTTTCGACTTTTTCTATGAAAACTTCTTTATTAAAGTCAATATTAGGTTGAAATGCAATGTGGTGCCTTTTATGGTCAGCCGCTTACCATACATAGACTAACGTGCGTGGCCCGCCCACTATTTGGGGTAGGCCCCGTACAAACCTATGGTCCACTTTTGACTTTTTGTAAGAAAAACCTTTTTATTAAAGTCAATATTAGGTTGAAATGCAATATGGTGCCTTTTAAGAGACAGTCAATATTAGGTTGAAATGCAATATGGTGCCTTTTAAGAGACAGTCGCTAAACATACATAGACAATAAGGCGTGGCCCGCCCACCTTTTGAGGTAGGCTCCACCGTGCAATTTTGTGTTTTTATGAAAAAAATCCTTCATTTAGATCAATATTAGCTTGCAATTTGATTTTGTGGATTTTAATGGATAACCGCTTCATATACAGATACAAAGGGGCCTGTCCCACCCACTTTTTGAGGTAGTCCCATATAAAGCCACACTTCATTTTTATGCATTTGTATGGAAAACTTCAATATCAACTTGAAATTCGATATGGCGGCATCTTACTACATCACTTCATACACATCTACTAGTGAGCGTGTACCACCCCCTATGTAAACCCCCACTTTTATAAATTACAATACTATTTAAAGTTTCGTGTGAATGGTATTAGAGCTTCGGTTCAACCGAAGTTAACGTTTTTTCTTGTTTTTGTTTCATTACTAAATCAACAAAAGCTAGACGGCGGAAGGCTTCTGGGACTCCTCTCTGACTTCTGAAGATATACAACTATGAAGCAGTTGCTTGCGGTTATTATCAGAATCAAGACTGACACAGATTCATTTGATTGAAATCAACATTGACTCAAAAGAAAAGTAATTGTGAAAAATTAAGCTTTCGGACTTTTTACAAAAAAAAAAACACATATAGAAAGTGCAGTTTACAAAGAAATCTGGCACGAAACTCTTGTCTTGGATATCACTATTTAACACAGTTATCTCTTTGGCCTTTCTAATTTTCATTCATGAAACTAAATCTAATGAATGAAATTTGGAGATTTTAATACTTCCATATCACCCCCGAATTATGTGAACAATTTGCAAAAACTGAAGAGTACGATATACAAGTTCAAGAAATCGAAAACCAAACGTACGACTACAGCCACTTGCTTATGGCAAATCACTGCACAGCAGGTGCCATGCCAGGTGATAAACTCCGCATTGAAGCTTTTCTTCCAGTTATGAACAGTTTACGATAGATTTTGTGTGAGCTTATGTAAATGGCATCTGAAGAGTTGCATCCACAAGCTAAATACAACGTCGATTCTAACGCAGATGATTAAGAATCAATCTACATTTTTAAACTAGTTTCATTGAAATTCCCGAGCAATATTTTCAATATACAAAAACGCATAACTGCGCTAACTTAAAAAATCATGCAGGAGTCGATCGAAAATAATTGAATACCATTTCCGATAACTTGCGAAATCATGACAATAGAAATCATGTTTCTGATTGGTTCGTAAGAAGTGCGAGAGAATATGAGAAAAAGTGGGGAACTGCTTTGGATCGCTGGGGATTAGCTCAGCGCACTTTCTCCATAACTCTGGTAAGCATGGTCTGGATCGATTTGGTCCGTTCAACATTGTTTCTGTGATGTTCAAAACATAGCAATATTTTTCCTATTTGACCACTCAAAAATATAATGGTTCATCGAATTTTTGGAACTTTTATCGACCTTGAAATACTTCTTCAATCCTGCCGGCAAACATTTCACTGCTACTCAAATCATTTCTCATGCAAGTTTTCGCAGAAAGCTATTTTTTGGCATATTGCTTCATGGCTCTACTTCACGACAAGGTGCTGAAATTGGAAGGAAATTTACTTGATCGAATGTAAAACAAAAGTTGTATTCCCGTTTTCGTCTGATGCATCTGTTCACACTAAGCTTAACGTTTGAAAAGGGGCTCACACCATAATACTCCACAAACCAAAATGTGGTTCTGTTTTTTAGGTTAGGTAAATGTATCAGCTGGTGGGCAAACTCATTTATGCTCCATTGTGAAATCCCAAAATCCCTATTACTAACTATTTCTACAACAATACACTCAAAACGGACTCTGGCACGTTCAATTATTGTCCTAATTATTCGATATTATAATTAAAATTTATATAAATATTTTTTTGAGAATGTAATTTTGACATTTTATAATAGAAATAATTATTTGCAAATTAATATTGAATAATTATAAAAATGAAAATTAACACAAGTTTCAATTAAACAAATTTAATTAACTTTTTTTTTTTTAATTAGCTGTCTGTCCATTGTCAAATAATAGAAGAACGTGTTAGGAAAATATTCAAATAAAATAATTTTTCGTTTTTTATTTTTTAGTTTAACAATTGTTGAATCAGCAACAACCACAAGAACAACAATTAGCTTGAAAATACATGAAAATTCACTTTAAATTAATTACCACAAAAATTGTCAAAAGCACGCAGCATGAAATGATGGTTGATGGTTGGAATGTGGGAATGTGTTTGTGTGATTTTAAGTTGGTCATTTCAGTAAATAACAACTGAATAAATTCAATTGTATGAAATAATAACCATAATGGATTTAGTTCTGTCATTTGTGGTTAAAGTACGGAAGTGGACGGCAGGATTTTAACAAAAAAATAAAGTAATCAAAAGGAACGGAGAAACTCTTCGATTATACAAGAGCCAGTTTCACAGTCAAAGTTAAACTAGAGTTAATTTTTGATCAGCAGTTGTCATCAGTAGTCATCAGTTGAAAGTCATCAATACGAGTTTAACCAGCTAAATTTGTTGAGTTAACTACAGGGGTCGGCGCTTGAAGTGTTACCAATTAGAAGTGCTATAATTTTGTCAATTTGAATTTTTTTTTACGTAACGTCTATTAAATCGATGAACGCCGCCACAAAGTTGTCACGTACACCTCAGCCGTGCCTGCAAGCGAGAGCGCGTAACAAGCGATAGAGAGGCACGATCGTTAAAAGCGTTCGGCTTGTGAAGAATTGGCTTGTGAAACCTATAGTTATGTGTGTGTGTGTTTGCGTATTAGTGTAAACTAGCGCGCGGTGGGATGCGACGCTGTGTATGTTGATGAAAGCAAAGTTGTCAGTCTCTTTGTATATGCATAATATGCACATGGTAGAATATACACATTCATATGTACATTCATATATCAAAATAACAGTAGCGTTGTCTTGATGTTGGCACCTGTTAATTGTACCCTGCACGCTGTGGGTATAATAAGTTTTTTCGAATGTATGTAACAGGCAGAATAAGTATGTATATATTATTATCGTTAATTATGGCTTTGAGCGTCTCATATTTTTTAGTTGATACTTTGGAATCCAGAAAGGACCATATGGAACCATTGGGAACGTTATAATGTGTGGGTTTCTCTTGCCTTATGGAATGGTGCTGCTTCTTGTTGAAAGATTCAATGGCTTGTACTGAATTGTTTATGCGCGCGTGCCCAAGGTGACAAACCATCTTTTATATCTTTTCATAGTAGATTTGCTGATTTGCCTTTACGCTCTGTTCAATGAAAACGAGTGGTGAACATCCAGTAGTAGTTACCTCGGTCCAAACCATCACTGATACAACAGCTTGCTTTCGTAGGTCAATTCGCTGGTCTAAATTATCTTTTGATTTATATATAAAATATAAAAAGTCAAGATTTACCACCTGCACAAAACGCAATTCACCTAGCAAGATCAAAGGTGTTGAAACACTTGCACGTTAGTGGCGAGCTTGAAGATGTGGTCTTTTCTGATGAAAAAATACAGATTGCTGAACCGCAAAAATTTTTTCATCAGAAAAGACCACATCTTCAAGCTCGCCACTAACGTGCAAGTGTTTCAACACCTTTGATCCTGCTAGGTGAATTGCGTTTTGTGCAGGTGGTAAATCTTGACTTTTTGTATTTTGTATGGCTTCAATCGTAGTTCGTTTTTTAATATGTGACCCATACTACGAGTAAAGTTTTTTCGCCAATTGAACTGCGCTTTGTCGTATATTACGTTGAATTCTGGCCTTCACCTTTGTAACCACTTCTGCCGTTGTTGCTGTTTTTGGATGTCCAAAATCATGGCGTTTTATGATGCTACCATTATCATTGTAACGTATAATGGTCCGATATACGATTTTGTTGATACATAAATGACGTAGCTCATTAACAATGGCTGGTTTAGATTTTCCATTCAAATACAAAGCAATAACGCTGTTGCATTTAAATTCCATTTCGATAAATTTTTTAAATGCGTCGTAAACCAAACAGACTGACGCTTGACAAAACAAGAGCGCGCTGTCGTTAGCCGTTTGATTCCTACGGCAAAGTGAAGTTAGTAACATTTCGTGTGCCGACCCCAGCATATTTAACTTTAGGCTTTGTTACATGCCTACTAATGAAGTATTACCAGACTGTAACATAAAATTTAAACTCAACATAACTTTTTACAAACTGCTGGTTATCAAAGTTATAGTTAAGTTATGCTAACCCGAGATCTGTGAAACAGGCCCATATTGGTTTATATTACTATATTTTCTAGTTTATATTTTCTAGTTTGATTTTGAAACTAAACCGGAACTCTTAATCGAAATGATGACTAATGATAATATTCTGCACCCTACTAAATTGGACAAACAATACGACAACGCAAAGTTAGTTCAAAACAAACCAGCTGACATCGAAGTAAAACATTTGTATCGCAATTATGTGACAATTTTTATAAGCACAAGTGCAAGTCTATTATTCTGGTTAATATATCTTCTGGCTCAAATTGTTATATATGTAAGTAAGTTGTTAGATGAAAAAAAAAACAAATAAATACACTATATACTATGTATAATTCGAAACTACTCTTTCAACAGCTCGCTGGTGCAGCAATAATTATTGGTCTCTTCTTTCCGAAATACACTATGCAATTGGTCAATCATCTAATGGAATCTGGCAAAGTCTACGAACATTTCGACAGAGAAGATTTGTAATTCGATATGGGTTTCTGTTGTATTTAGTAAAATTTTTGACATAAGTTATTTCAAATACTCTTTACACTTATAAAAATATAAAATAAAACTCTTCACACTCCTTAGTAGCTCGGATTGACAATTAAAATGGACATAGCGTAACGTAACATTCCCGAACTGAACCATGATTTCCGGAAATAATTTTAAGAGTTTGCTACATTATAGTCTGTTCATGATAAAATGGCAAACAAAACTAAGCACAAATGACAATAGCGTTGTCATATCTAACCAATTAATGCAGTTTCATACCTGACGAAAAATGAAATCTCAAAAAAAACACCCTATATAAACTATGCGGCTTAAAATAAACATGGTGGCTTTTTATGGACGGACGCTTCACAATGTGTGTGTTCCCCCTGCTTTTTGGGGTAGCCTCAAAAACTTTTTGTATGAAAAACTTCTTTATTTAGGTCAATATCCGCTTAAAATGTGATATGGTGACTTTTTATAGACCAGCATCTTCACATAAATACACTAAGGGGCGTGTCCAGCCCACTTTTTGGGGTAGCCTCTATATAAACCCACCACCCACATGTTTTACAAGACGATTTGAAATTTCGGTGGGAATGGTATTAGAGCCGAATTTAACGGTTTTTCTTATTTTTTGGCTAGCACAGTGTAATTGGTTTGAAATTGGTCCACTATATACAAAAGGTGGGTCTAATTAAAATCAGCTAGATATTGTATTAATTTTATACTTACATCGAAAAATATTTGAGGCATCGATAGCTCCTTTGTCTAGCGTGCTGTCTAATATTCTAGACCAGAAGCCCCGCTTTATCCAAAATGTATTTCAAATTTAAAGTCTTTCTAGTTCTTTTTAATCACCTCTTATCCATCCAGACCCGTCTAAATTTTATTATTTTATTTTAAATCTAAACATCCCCTTTGATTTTAGGAGCCGTTCAAGTATGGGAGAGGGAGGAGCCAACAAATTTTTCGGAACTATTCGAATTATCAAATGATACTCTCGCAGTTCCAGCTCCGCAAATGCGCGTAGATCGCTTGTTTTCAGGCGACAATTTTCTTTTGAATCTACTTAGGAATCGGCTGAACGCAAAAACATTTCATACAAAATTTCATTTCAAAATTTCACCACCAAAACCAAGACGGAACCGAGAATAAACAAGAAAAAACGTTAACTTCGGTTGAACCGAAGCTTTCACACGAAACTTTAAATAGTATTGTAATACATAAAAGTGGGGGTTTAAATAGGGGGTGGTACACGCTTACTAGTAGAAGTGTATGATGCGATGTAGTAGATGTGTAAGATGCCGCCACGTTTTCCATACAAATGCATAAAAGTGAACTGTGGGTTTATATAGGACTACCTCAAAAATTGGGCGGGACACGCCCCTTTGTATATGTATATGAAGCGGTTGTCCATTAAAATCCACAAAATCAAATTGCAAGCAAATATTGATGTAAATGAAGGATTTTTTCATAAAAAACACAAAATTGCACGGTGGGTTTGTATGGGGGCTACCTCAAAAAGTGGGCGGGCCACGCCCAATTGTCTATGTATGTTTAGCGGCTGTCTATTAAAAGGCACCACATCGCATTTTAACCTAATATTGACTTTAATATAAAAGTTTTTCATACAAAAAGTCAAAAGTGGACCTTAGGTTTGTATGGGAGCTACCCCAAATAGTCTATGTATGTTAAGCAGCTGACCATAAAAAGGCACCGCATTGCATTTCAACCTAATATAGACTTTAATAACGAGCAACGCCGGTACATTTTATTTGCATCTATCATTCCTATATTTAACAATTTTTATATAATTAATTTAAAAAATTAGCTCAATAAGAATCTTGGAGAGGAAGCTACCAATACAGTTCCTCTTTACAATATTAATAAATTCTGTTGTTGTTTTATATTTGTTTATATTGTAACTGCAAGTATAGTTTGCCTGAACCTCGTCAGCATCCGAGTTCCTTGTGGTACTTGAGGCACCTTTGTTTGTGATGCCACAGTTGTAGTATTCCGAATGTCCAAACTGGTTTCAGAATTGTTCAATAAATTAAAAGTTTGTTTTGTAACGAAAGCTGAGAGTTAGGTCCCAGTAACCAGTATAGTTTTGTTAACTTCAGTCCAAGTTGTTTACGCTTGGAGAATAAATGTTTGTGCCAAGTTAAGCTTTTATCCAGGTGTAGGCCTAAATATTTGGCACTTTGCTCTTGTGCTAATTACATATTATTAAGCATGATAGGAGGGCAGTCGCTCCGACATAGCGTAAATCTTACTTGTAGTATTGATTTGGCGGGGTTAACATTTAGTCTCCACTTTTGAAATCACAAAGAAACTTTGTGTAGTCCTTTTCTGCAGTTGCATTGACGCCATCCTTGAATTGGAGTGTATCGACATAATTACTGTATCGTCAGCAAATGCAATGGAGGTATCTGCTGGAATAGGTAGATCCGCCGTATAGAGTGTAAACAATACGGGACCAAGGATACTTAGTTGTGGAACGCTCGCAACTTTGAAAATTTTGCGCTGAATTTTACAACAAAGTGGCGGTCGCATATATACAATTTTATTAATTCATAGTACGGATATGGGAGCCACTTCTTCTGTTTATAAAGAAGTCCGTCGTGCCAGACCTTGTCGAAAGCTTGTGTGATGTCTAAGAATGCCGTTGTACAATATTCTCGATTTTCCATCGCGGTTCGTATAGTCCGAAAAACTCGATAACTTTGTTTAGTTGTGGCGTGTTTTTCTCTGAATCCGAACTGATGGTCAATAGAAACGATTCAAAAACCTTACTTATTATAGATAGAAGACTAATAGGCCTATAAGAGGTAACTTCTTCTAGCGGTTTGCCTGGCTTAGGGATAACAGTGATAACAGACACCTTCCACTGAAGAGGAAAGTATCCAGTTCTTGAGATGCTGTTGAACAAATGGGTCATGTACTTAAATCCAATTTCCGGTAGTCCCTGAAGTACCTTTGCAGTAATTATATCAAAGCCTGGAGCTTTCTTTGCTGAAAGTTTATGACAAGCATTTTTTACATGTGATTCGGTGAATCGTGAAATTGGAAGATCCATCTGACCAGGCGCATTTAAGAACTGCGAGATTCTGTCGTCTACTTCATGTGTTGCATTCCTATCGAGTTGTTTAAAGGCTTCCTTGGCCTTGACCGTCTTTGTCCACTGGCCGTTAGCCATTTTAAATGGAGGAACTGTTACAACGGGCTGTTTTAGCTTTCGAGTAGCTTTCCATAGAGAGTAATATGTTGCTTTGGTCGCTGTTAGTCCTTGAATAATCTGAGTGACTTCAACATTTTTTTTTTTTTTTTTTTAGCAACTCCTTGATTTCTCTAATAGCGCGGTTCACACATTTTTTGTCTTCAGTGTGTCGTGTGAATTTCCATTTTTTTTTCTTAGTTTCGTTTTGCGGAAATAAGTTCCTTCAGTGGTGCACTAAGATTTTGCCGCACTATTGTTGAAGCAGAAGGTGTAGCCACTGAAAAATGGACTTAACCACGACGCCATATAATAGAAAAACAAGTTGGAGCGAAGCAAAGCACTGTATCTACGCTAGTAGATATTATAAAAATGCTGTATAAACATAACGAATGTAAAAACAAAGTATTTACCAAATAGTAGTAACCAATATTAAGCTTTGCGAATTCAATTCCGTTGCTGCATGCCAAGCAATTCAAATCGAAAAATGTTTCCAAAAGTGGATACCGGAACAGGTAAACGAATTCACTTTTGCAAAATCTTGCCGAAAGTAAGAACCTGAACATTTTTTGTATTATATTTCAGTTTTGGTATCTTTTAGTTTATTTGTAATTAAACAAGCATTTTTGCTGTATATGTTTCACTCGCACTCATACGCATTGCGCATAGTTTTAAATACATTGTACAGGCTATGAGTACAACTATCTAACATATTTAAATAATTTCAAGCGAGTAAGCGAGACAGCTATATTGTCGTTAACAGTAGTTGATTTTCTGGCACGTCGAGCAGGCTTTTTCTACTACGGCAGTCATTTAACTTTTCTTGATTGGAATTCGTTTTGTGTTGGAAGGAAAAAATCTAGTTAAAGTTAAAAATAATAATGAACTCTGTAAACTTCGGTGCGTTCGACAATGATAACAATATGGTAAGCTATTAACTTCACAGATTTTAACAAGCATCTAAAACAACACGCACATTTTTCTTTTTTAACAAAATGCAGCAATCGACTGACAATTCAGAAGTTTTTACAAAAATATCCATCGGCGGTTTGTCGTTGGACACTGACGATGATTGTCTACGTTATTACTTCAATCATTACGGTTTGGTTGTCGATGCTTTAGTAATGTGTGATCAAACAAATCAATCGCTCGGCAGAGGCTTTGTCAGTTTTGCGTCTCCACAGACATTTAATAAAGTTATGGCAAAGTTTCCGCATAAAATCAATGGCAAGTAAGTTTAATTGAAACAATTATACAATTATTTACATCTAGAGGTTGTGCAGCAAATGCATGTTTGTAATACCATTTATAATTTCAGAATAGTTGAAATTAAGCCTGCTAGACATAGCACGGATACGCCTAAGCGGATGGAAATCTATGTTGGTGGTCTTAGAGAAGTACACAACGAAATTGTGCTCGCAGAGTACTTTTCAAAATTTGGAATCGTGAACCATGTTAGAATTTGTCATGATAAGATAAGTGGACTTAGACGCTACGCATTTGTAGCATTCAAAAATTCTGATTCTGCGGAGAGTGCGCTGAGTAAGTTATCTCCTCGAACAATCTTAAAAAGATGGCATGTAATTCCAAATTTATTTTACTGTAGATCACCGACAACACGTATTAAAATACATATTATTGGATGTTAAAATTGTTCATCGTGATGACCTTCCAATAAATCATGTTTATCCGTCTATATTCGATGAAATGACCATACCGATACCAAACGTGCCTAAAAGTAATGCTGATTGGTCGAGCTGTGCTGCCTACATGCAGCAAAAGCCTGATGATAATACTGGTTCCGTTGGTGAACAACTAACTGGTTATACGCATGTAGCCCAAAACTACGAGGAACTCACATCAAGTGATGATGAAAACACGCAGAATTTTGATGATTACGATCAAAGTTTCGACGATATAACCAATCAAGTTGCAATTTATACAGCTAACTCACAGAATTTTAATCAAATCAACCATAGAGGCTTAGGAAATAATATCGAACTTCCAATTGTTGCGGCTGTCAACTCCCAGATTTTGGATGACCAAACTTCCACCTATGCGGCTGCGGCTGCCAATCTCCGGAATTTTTATAATGGCTTACAAAAGGCAATGAACGCCAAGCAACTTGCTCCGGCAGCCAACAGGGAGAATTTTAACAATTTTGATCAAGCTAGCCATGCATGTCCGCAAAGAATGGACGCTTTGAAAAGAAAGCAAGTTGAAACTGTTGCGGCTGTCAACTCCCAGATTTTGGATGACCAACCATCCACCTCTGCGGCTGCGGCTGCCAATCTCCGGAATTTTTATAATGGCGTACAAAAGACAATGAACGCCAAGCAACTTGCTCCGGCAGCCAACAGGGAGAATTTTAACAATTTTGATCAAGCTAGCCATGCATGTCCGCAAAGAATGGACGCTTTGAAAAGAAAGCAAGTTGAAACTGTTGCGGCTGTCAACTCCTTTGCGGCTGCGGCTGCCAATCTCCGGAATTTTTATAATGGCTTACAAAAGACAATTAACGCCAAGCAACTTGCTCCGGCAGCCAACAGGGAGAATTTTAACAATTTTGATCAAGCTAGCCATGCAGGTCCGCAAAGAATGGACGCTTTGAAAAGAAAGCAAGTTGAAACTGTTGCGGCTGTCAACTCCCAAGTTTTGGATGACCAACCATCCACCTCTGCGGCTGCGGCTGCCAATCTCCGGAATTTTTATAATGGCGTACAAAAGACAATGAACGCCAAGCAACTTGCTCCGGCAGCCAACAGCGAGAATTTTAACAATTTTGATCAAGCTTGCTATGCAGGTCCGCAAAGAATGGACGCTTTGAAAAGAAAGCAAGTTGAAACTGTTGCGGCTGTCAACTTCCAAGTTTTGGATGATCAACAATCCACCTCTGCGGCTGCGGCTGCCAATCTCCGGAATTTTTATAATGGCGTACAAAAGACAATGAACGCCAAGCAACTTGCTCCGGCAGCCAACAGCGAGAATTTTAACAATTTTGATCAAGCTTGCTATGCAGGTCCGCAAAGAATGGACGCGTTGAAAAGAAAGCAAGTTGAAACTGTTGCGGCTGTCAACTCCCAAGTTTTGGATGATCAACAATCCACCTCTGCGGCTGCCAATCTCCGGAATTTTTATAACAGCGAGAATTTTAAGAATTTTGATCAAGCTTGCTATGCAGGTCCGCAAAGAATGGACGCGTTGAAAAGAAAGCAAGTTGAAACTGTTGCGGCTGTCAACTCCCAAGTTTTGGATGATCAACAATCCACCTCTGCGGCTGCGGCTGCCAATCTCCGGAATTTTTATAACAGCGAGAATTTTAATAATTTTGATCAAGCTTGCTATGCAGGTCCGCAAAGAATGGACGCTTTGAAAAGAAAGCAAGTTGAAACTGTTGCGGCTGTCAACTCCCAAGTTTTGGATGATCAACAATCCACCTCTGCGGCTGCGGCTGCCAATCTCCGGAATTTTTATAACAGCGAGAATTTTAACAATTTTGATCAAGCTTGCTATGCAGGTCCGCAAAGAATGGACGCTTTGAAAAGAAAGAAAGTTGAAACTGTTGCGGCTGTCAACTTCCAAGTTTTGGATGATCAACAATCCACCTCTGCGGCTGCGTCTGCCAATCTCCGGAATTTTTATAACAGCGAGAATTTTAATAATTTTGATCAAGCTTGCTATGCAGGTCCGCAAAGAATGGACGCTTTGAAAAGAAAGCAAGTTGAAACTGTTGCGGCTGTCAACTCCCAAGTTTTGGATGATCAACAATCCACCTCTGCGGCTGCGGCTGCCAATCTCCGGAATTTTTATAACAGCGAGAATTTTAACAATTTTGATCAAGCTTGCTATGCAGCTCCGCAAAGAATGGACGCTTTGAAAAGAAAGCAAGTTGAAACTGTTGCGGCTGTCAACTCCCAAGTTTTGGATGATCAACAATCCACCTCTGCGGCTGCCAATCTCCGGAATTTTTATAACAGCGAGAATTTTAAGAATTTTGATCAAGATAGCTATGCAGGTCCGCAAAGAATGGACGCTTTGAAAAGAAAGAAAGTTGAAACTGTTGCGGCTGTCAACTTCCAAGTTTTGGATGATCAACAATCCACCTCTGCGGCTGCGGCTGCCAATCTCCGGAATTTTTATAACAGCGAGAATTTTAACAATTTTGATCAAGCTTGCTATGCAGGTCCGCAAAGAATGGACGCGTTGAAAAGAAAGCAAGTTGAAACTGTTGCGGCTGTCAACTCCCAAGTTTTGGATGATCAACAATCCACCTCTGCGGCTGCGGCTGCCAATCTCCGGAATTTTTATAATGGCGTACGAAAACCAATCAACGCCAAGCAACTTGCTCCGGCAGCCAACAGCGAGAATTTTAACAATTTTGATCAAGCTTGCTATGCAGGTCCGCAAAGAATGGACGCGTTGAAAAGAAAGCAAGTTGAAACTGTTGCGGCTGTCAACTCCCAAGTTTTGGATGATCAACAATCCACCTCTGCGGCTGCCAATCTCCGGAATTTTTATAACAGCGAGAATTTTAAGAATTTTGATCAAGCTTGCTATGCAGGTCCGCAAAGAATGGACGCGTTGAAAAGAAAGCAAGTTGAAACTGTTGCGGCTGTCAACTCCCAAGTTTTGGATGATCAACAATCCACCTCTGCGGCTGCGGCTGCCAATCTCCGGAATTTTTATAATGGCGTACGAAAACCAATCAACGCCAAGCAATTTGCTCCGGCAGCCAACCGTCAACATTTTGGCAATTTTGATCAAGCTAGCTATGCAGGTCCGCAAAGAATGGACGCTTTGAAAAGAAAGAAAGTTGAAACTGTTGCGGCTGTCAACTTCCAAGTTTTGGATGATCAACAATCCACCTCTGCGGCTGCGTCTGCCAATCTCCGGAATTTTTATAACAGCGAGAATTTTAACAATTTTGATCAAGCTTGCTATGCAGGTCCGCAAAGAATGGACGCTTTGAAAAGAAAGCAAGTTGAAACTGTTGCGGCTGTCAACTCCCAAGTTTTGGATGCCCAACCATCCACCTCTGCGGCTGCCAATCTCCGGAATTTTTATAACAGCGAGAATTTTAATAATTTTGATCAAGCAGGTCCGCAAAGAATGGACGCATTGAAAAGAAAGCCAGTTGAAACTGTTGCGGCTGTCAACTCCCAAGTTTTGGATGATCAACAATCCACCTCTGCGGCTGCGGCTGCCAATCTCCGGAATTTTTATAACAGCGAGAATTTTAACAATTTTGATCAAGCTTGCTATGCAGGTCCGCAAAGAATGGACGCTTTGAAAAGAAAGCAAGTTGAAACTGTTGCGGCTGTCAACTCCCAAGTTTTGGATGATCAACAATCCACCTCTGCGGCTGCCAATCTCCGGAATTTTTATAACAGCGAGAATTTTAAGAATTTTGTTCAAGCTTGCTATGCAGGTCCGCAAAGAATGGACGCGTTGAAAAGAAAGCAAGTTGAAACTGTTGCGGCTGTCAACTCCCAAGTTTTGGATGATCAACAATCCACCTCTGCGGCTGCGGCTGCCAATCTCCGGAATTTTTATAATGGCGTACGAAAACCAATCAACGCCAAGCAATTTGCTCCGGCAGCCAACCGTCAACATTTTGGCAATTTTGATCAAGCTAGCTATGCAGGTCCGCAAAGAATGGACGCTTTGAAAAGAAAGAAAGTTGAAACTGTTGCGGCTGTCAACTTCCAAGTTTTGGATGATCAACAATCCACCTCTGCGGCTGCGGCTACCAATCTCCGGAATTTTTATAACAGCGAGAATTTTAACAATTTTGATCAAGCTAGCCATGCAGGTCCGCAAAGAATGGACGCTTTGAAAAGAAAGCAAGTTGAAACTGTTGCGGCTGTCAACTCCCAAGTTTTGGATGACCAACCATCCACCTCTGCGGCTGCGGCTGCCAATCTCCGGAATTTTTATAATGGCGTACAAAAGACAATGAACGCCAAGCAACTTGCTCCGGCAGCCAACAGCGAGAATTTTAACAATTTTGATCAAGCTTGCTATGCAGGTCCGCAAAGAATGGACGCGTTGAAAAGAAAGCAAGTTGAAACTGTTGCGGCTGTCAACTCCCAAGTTTTGGATGATCAACAATCCACCTCTGCGGCTGCCAATCTCCGGAATTTTTATAACAGCGAGAATTTTAAGAATTTTGATCAAGCTTGCTATGCAGGTCCGCAAAGAATGGACGCGTTGAAAAGAAAGCAAGTTGAAACTGTTGCGGCTGTCAACTCCCAAGTTTTGGATGATCAACAATCCACCTCTGCGGCTGCGGCTGCCAATCTCCGGAATTTTTATAATGGCGTACGAAAACCAATCAACGCCAAGCAATTTGCTCCGGCAGCCAACCGTCAACATTTTGGCAATTTTGATCAAGCTAGCTATGCAGGTCCGCAAAGAATGGACGCTTTGAAAAGAAAGAAAGTTGAAACTGTTGCGGCTGTCAACTTCCAAGTTTTGGATGATCAACAATCCACCTCTGCGGCTGCGGCTGCCAATCTCCGGAATTTTTATAACAGCGAGAATTTTAACAATTTTGATCAAGCTTGCTATGCAGGTCCGCAAAGAATGGACGCTTTGAAAAGAAAGCAAGTTGAAACTGTTGCGGCTGTCAACTCCCAAGTTTTGGATGATCAACAATCCACCTCTGCGGCTGCCAATCTCCGGAATTTTTATAACAGCGAGAATTTTAAGAATTTTGATCAAGCTTGCTATGCAGGTCCGCAAAGAATGGACGCGTTGAAAAGAAAGCAAGTTGAAACTGTTGCGGCTGTCAACTCCCAAGTTTTGGATGATCAACAATCCACCTCTGCGGCTGCGGCTGCCAATCTCCGGAATTTTTATAATGGCGTACGAAAACCAATCAACGCCAAGCAATTTGCTCCGGCAGCCAACCGTCAACATTTTGGCAATTTTGATCAAGCTAGCTATGCAGGTCCGCAAAGAATGGACGCTTTGAAAAGAAAGAAAGTTGAAACTGTTGCGGCTGTCAACTTCCAAGTTTTGGATGATCAACAATCCACCTCTGCGGCTGCGGCTACCAATCTCCGGAATTTTTATAACAGCGAGAATTTTAACAATTTTGATCAAGCTAGCCATGCAGGTCCGCAAAGAATGGACGCTTTGAAAAGAAAGCAAGTTGAAACTGTTGCGGCTGTCAACTCCCAAGTTTTGGATGACCAACCATCCACCTCTGCGGCTGCGGCTGCCAATCTCCGGAATTTTTATAATGGCGTACAAAAGACAATGAACGCCAAGCAACTTGCTCCGGCAGCCAACAGCGAGAATTTTAACAATTTTGATCAAGCTAGCCATGCAGGTCCGCAAAGAATGGACGCTTTGAAAAGAAAGCAAGTTGAAACTGTTGCGGCTGTCAACTCCCAAGTTTTGGATGACCAACCATCCACCTCTGCGGCTGCGGCTGCCAATCTCCGGAATTTTTATAATGGCGTACAAAAGACAATGAACGCCAAGCAACTTGCTCCGGCAGCCAACAGCGAGAATTTTAACAATTTTGATCAAGCTTGCTATGCAGGTCCGCAAAGAATGGACGCGTTGAAAAGAAAGCAAGTTGAAACTGTTGCGGCTGTCAACTCCCAAGTTTTGGATGATCAACAATCCACCTCTGCGGCTGCGGCTGCCAATCTCCGGAATTTTTATAATGGCGTACGAAAACCAATCAACGCCAAGCAATTTGCTCCGGCAGCCAACCGTCAACATTTTGGCAATTTTGATCAAGCTAGCTATGCAGGTCCGCAAAGAATGGACGCTTTGAAAAGAAAGAAAGTTGAAACTGTTGCGGCTGTCAACTTCCAAGTTTTGGATGACCAACCATCCACCTCTGCGGCTGCGGCTGCCAATCTCCGGAATTTTTATAATGGCGTAGAAAAGACAATGAACGCCAAGCAACTTGCTCCGGCAGCCAACAGCGAGAATTTTAACAATTTTGATCAAGCTTGCTATGCAGGTCCGCAAAGAATGGACGCGTTGAAAAGAAAGCAAGTTGAAACTGTTGCGGCTGTCAACTCCCAAGTTTTGGATGATCAACAATCCACCTCTGCGGCTGCCAATCTCCGGAATTTTTATAACAGCGAGAATTTTAAGAATTTTGATCAAGCTTGCTATGCAGGTCCGCAAAGAATGGACGCGTTGAAAAGAAAGCAAGTTGAAACTGTTGCGGCTGTCAACTCCCAAGTTTTGGATGATCAACAATCCACCTCTGCGGCTGCGGCTGCCAATCTCCGGAATTTTTATAATGGCGTACGAAAACCAATCAACGCCAAGCAATTTGCTCCGGCAGCCAACCGTCAACATTTTGGCAATTTTGATCAAGCTAGCTATGCAGGTCCGCAAAGAATGGACGCTTTGAAAAGAAAGAAAGTTGAAACTGTTGCGGCTGTCAACTTCCAAGTTTTGGATGACCAACCATCCACCTCTGCGGCTGCGGCTGCCAATCTCCGGAATTTTTATAATGGCGTAGAAAAGACAATGAACGCCAAGCAACTTGCTCCGGCAGCCAACAGCGAGAATTTTAACAATTTTGATCAAGCTTGCTATGCAGGTCCGCAAAGAATGGACGCGTTGAAAAGAAAGCAAGTTGAAACTGTTGCGGCTGTCAACTCCCAAGTTTTGGATGATCAACAATCCACCTCTGCGGCTGCCAATCTCCGGAATTTTTATAACAGCGAGAATTTTAAGAATTTTGATCAAGCTTGCTATGCAGGTCCGCAAAGAATGGACGCGTTGAAAAGAAAGCAAGTTGAAACTGTTGCGGCTGTCAACTCCCAAGTTTTGGATGATCAACAATCCACCTCTGCGGCTGCGGCTGCCAATCTCCGGAATTTTTATAACAGCGAGAATTTTAATAATTTTGATCAAGCTTGCTATGCAGGTCCGCAAAGAATGGACGCATTGAAAAGAAAGCAAGTTGAAACTGTTGCGGCTGTCAACTCCCAAGTTTTGGATGATCAACAATCCACCTCTGCGGCTGCGGCTGCCAATCTCCGGAATTTTTATAACAGCGAGAATTTTAACAATTTTGATCAAGCTTGCTATGCAGGTCCGCAAAGAATGGACGCTTTGAAAAGAAAGCAAGTTGAAACTGTTGCGGCTGTCAACTCCCAAGTTTTGGATGATCAACAATCCACCTCTGCGGCTGCCAATCTCCGGAATTTTTATAACAGCGAGAATTTTAAGAATTTTGATCAAGCTTGCTATGCAGGTCCGCAAAGAATGGACGCGTTGAAAAGAAAGCAAGTTGAAACTGTTGCGGCTGTCAACTCCCAAGTTTTGGTTGATCAACAATCCACCTCTGCGGCTGCGGCTGCCAATCTCCGGAATTTTTATAATGGCGTACGAAAACCAATCAACGCCAAGCAATTTGCTCCGGCAGCCAACCGTCAACATTTTGGCAATTTTGATCAAGCTAGCTATGCAGGTCCGCAAAGAATGGACGCTTTGAAAAGAAAGAAAGTTGAAACTGTTGCGGCTGTCAACTCCCAAGTTTTGGATGATCAACAATCCACCTCTGCGGCTGCGGCTGCCAATCTCCGGAATTTTTATAACAGCGAGAATTTTAACAATTTTGATCAAGCTTGCTATGCAGGTCCGCAAAGAATGGACGCTTTGAAAAGAAAGCAAGTTGAAACTGTTGCGGCTGTCAACTCCCAAGTTTTGGATGACCAACCATCCACCTCTGCGGCTGCGGCTGCCAATCTCCGGAATTTTTATAATGGCGTACAAAAGACAATGAACGCCAAGCAACTTGCTCCGGCAGCCAACAGCGAGAATTTTAACAATTTTGATCAAGCTAGCCATGCAGGTCCGCAAAGAATGGACGCTTTGAAAAGAAAGCAAGTTGAAACTGTTGCGGCTGTCAACTCCCAAGTTTTGGATGACCAACCATCCACCTCTGCGGCTGCGGCTGCCAATCTCCGGAATTTTTATAATGGCGTACAAAAGACAATGAACGCCAAGCAACTTGCTCCGGCAGCCAACAGCGAGAATTTTAACAATTTTGATCAAGCTTGCTATGCAGGTCCGCAAAGAATGGACGCGTTGAAAAGAAAGCAAGTTGAAACTGTTGCGGCTGTCAACTCCCAAGTTTTGGATGATCAACAATCCACCTCTGCGGCTGCGGCTGCCAATCTCCGGAATTTTTATAATGGCGTACGAAAACCAATCAACGCCAAGCAATTTGCTCCGGCAGCCAACCGTCAACATTTTGGCAATTTTGATCAAGCTAGCTATGCAGGTCCGCAAAGAATGGACGCTTTGAAAAGAAAGAAAGTTGAAACTGTTGCGGCTGTCAACTTCCAAGTTTTGGATGATCAACAATCCACCTCTGCGGCTGCGGCTGCCAATCTCCGGAATTTTTATAACAGCGAGAATTTTAACAATTTTGATCAAGCTTGCTATGCAGGTCCGCAAAGAATGGACGCTTTGAAAAGAAAGCAAGTTGAAACTGTTGCGGCTGTCAACTCCCAAGTTTTGGATGACCAACCATCCACCTCTGCGGCTGCGGCTGCCAATCTCCGGAATTTTTATAACAGCGAGAATTTTAACAATTTTGATCAAGCTTGCTATGCAGGTCCGCAAAGAATGGACGCATTGAAAAGAAAGCAAGTTGAAACTGTTGCGGCTGTCAACTCCCAAGTTTTGGATGATCAACAATCCACCTCTGCGGCTGCGGCTGCCAATCTCCGGAATTTTTATAACAGCGAGAATTTTAACAATTTTGATCAAGCTTGCTATGCAGGTCCGCAAAGAATGGACGCTTTGAAAAGAAAGCAAGTTGAAACTGTTGCGGCTGTCAACTCCCAAGTTTTGGATGACCAACCATCCACCTCTGCGGCTGCGGCTGCCAATCTCCGGAATTTTTATAACAGCGAGAATTTTAACAATTTTGATCAAGCTTGCTATGCAGGTCCGCAAAGAATGGACGCTTTGAAAAGAAAGCAAGTTGAAACTGTTGCGGCTGTCAACTCCCAAGTTTTGGATGATCAACAATCCACCTCTGCGGCTGCGGCTGCCAATCTCCGGAATTTTTATAACAGCGAGAATTTTAACAATTTTGATCAAGCTTGCTATGCAGGTCCGCAAAGAATGGACGCATTGAAAAGAAAGCAAGTTGAAACTGTTGCGGCTGTCAACTCCCAAGTTTTGGATGATCAACAATCCACCTCTGCGGCTGCGGCTGCCAATCTCCGGAATTTTTATAACAGCGAGAATTTTAACAATTTTGATCAAGCTTGCTATGCAGGTCCGCAAAGAATGGACGCGTTGAAAAGAAAGCAAGTTGAAACTGTTGCGGCTGTCAACTCCCAAGTTTTGGATGATCAACAATCCACCTCTGCGGCTGCGGCTGCCAATCTCCGGAATTTTTATAACAGCGAGAATTTTAACAATTTTGATCAAGCTTGCTATGCAGGTCCGCAAAGAATGGACGCATTGAAAAGAAAGCAAGTTGAAACTGTTGCGGCTGTCAACTCCCAAGTTTTGGATGATCAACAATCCACCTCTGCGGCTGCGGCTGCCAATCTCCGGAATTTTTATAATGGCGTACGAAAACCAATCAACGCCAAGCAATTTGCTCCGGCAGCCAACCGTCAACATTTTGGCAATTTTGATCAAGCTAGCTATGCAGGTCCGCAAAGAATGGACGCTTTGAAAAGAAAGAAAGTTGAAACTGTTGCGGCTGTCAACTTCCAAGTTTTGGATGATCAACAATCCACCTCTGCGGCTGCGGCTGCCAATCTCCGGAATTTTTATAACAGCGAGAATTTTAACAATTTTGATCAAGCTTGCTATGCAGGTCCGCAAAGAATGGACGCATTGAAAAGAAAGCAAGTTGAAACTGTTGCGGCTGTCAACTCCCAAGTTTTGGATGATCAACAATCCACCTCTGCGGCTGCGGCTGCCAATCTCCGGAATTTTTATAACAGCGAGAATTTTAACAATTTTGATCAAGCTTGCTATGCAGGTCCGCAAAGAATGGACGCTTTGAAAAGAAAGCAAGTTGAAACTGTTGCGGCTGTCAACTCCCAAGTTTTGGATGATCAACAATCCACCTCTGCGGCTGCCAATCTCCGGAATTTTTATAACAGCGAGAATTTTAACAATTTTGATCAAGCTTGCTATGCAGGTCCGCAAAGAATGGACGCGTTGAAAAGAAAGCAAGTTGAAACTGTTGCGGCTGTCAACTCCCAAGTTTTGGATGATCAACAATCCACCTCTGCGGCTGCGGCTGCCAATCTCCGGAATTTTTATAACAGCGAGAATTTTAATAATTTTGATCAAGCTTGCTATGCAGGTCCGCAAAGAATGGACGCTTTGAAAAGAAAGCAAGTTGAAACTGTTGCGGCTGTCAACTCCCAAGTTTTGGATGATCAACAATCCACCTCTGCGGCTGCGGCTGCCAATCTCCGGAATTTTTATAATGGCGTACAAAAGACAATGAACGCCAAGCAACTTGCTCCGGCAGCCAACAGCGAGAATTTTAACAAATTTGATCAAGCTTGCTATGCAGGTCCACAAAGAATGGACGCTTTGAAAAGAAACCGGTTTGCTCCGTACACAACTCAAAGTTCCGCCAATCGTGGTAAGTCTTGAATATGTGTAAGCATACATAATTATACACAAATTATTCGCTCGGCTTCATATTCATACAGAATTTGAATAGTATTATCATTTTTGTCTGAAAGTTTGTAACACATTAAACTAGCCTTCGTAGACTCCATAAAGTGTATATATTCTTGATCAGCTCGACGAGACGAGTCGAGTCGATCTAGCAATGCCCGTCTGTATGTTGCGGAATTTTTATTATATCCGGTTGTAGACTTCTGTTTAGTGCAGTTTATAGGGTATCAAAATTGACATGCTTCGCCCACTTTTTAGGATAGCCACAATACAAACTAAAAAGCCGACTCTTTGTAAGTAAATTATTTTAGTTGCTGTCAATAACTTTTCACATATATATCAATTGGTGTGATCCCACCACTTTTTGAGGTAGCCTGCATACAAACCACCCCCACTTTGGCCATTTTTGTACGGAAATCGTTCTAATTGCAGTCAATATCTACGTGAAATTTATAATGACGGCTTCTTATAGACGGGTGGTTAACATAAATATAAAGGGACATGTCACGCACACTTTTAGGGGTAGCCCCTTAGAAACTTACATTACAATTTTTGAATTTTGTATGACAACTTTTTTATTAAATAAAATAAAAAACACAAATTACTAAAGTCAATTCAAAGTCGAGACCGCAAATATAAATAAGAGCTTCGGTTTAACTGAAGTTAACGTTGTTTCTTGTTTTCTTTTCTTATATTTTTGTTCTTAATTAAGATAGAAATGACAAATTTAGCAATCGTTAGAAAATTTCCAAAGAGGCCTAGATTGAACCACTTTGGGTGGTAGCTCCATTGAAACTTGCCGCCATTTTAACTTTTTGTATGAATATTCTTTTTTTTACTTAATTCAAATTTTTAATCAATTATATTATTTAATTATAAAAAGTGTTTATTCCATATTTAACTACATTTTTTTTATATTATGCAGGCCATAACTATTCCAAATACAGAAATGGATGGAAAAATTAATTCAGCGAAATCAAATAGATGAAATAACTATCCAAGGAATAAAGGACAAATATCGCATGTTACTACAAACACTAAGAAAAATGAACACGGAAATCCATTAAAGAACTGATTCAGCTAGGCTGAAGTCTATATTTAGTATTTAATATAAGTTTGTGTATTACTCTACACATAAAAGAATCAACCTTACAACAACTGAACTCCACTCATATCGCGTCTCGCAACATGTTATGCTGAATAAACTACGAGTATTTACTACATTATTTTCTGTACTCACAAAAAAAGTTGCTGTCACAGCATAATAAAAAGTAAACTTTTCAAAAGTAGGTTTTTTTATATCCTGTACAAAAAACATTCGTAACAGGGTATGTTGGGTTTGTTAAGCTGTCAAAATGTATGTAACATAGCAAAGTAAACATCGGAGACCCCATAAAATATATATTCCTGATCCGTCTATGACCGTCTGTCTGAGAAAAAGTTCTTCAGTGTAGCGAAGACTTAGACAAAGTAAACTCACGATATACACTCTCTAGGTATTGCTACAAGAGTAACTTGAAATTTCATAACTCGCATTTTTACTGCAACATATTCAACAGTTTTATCGATTTGATTTGATTTGCCTCAAAAATTTATTAACATAATTTGCAATATAGTTTGTAGAGGAGTGTACAGGTTATAATAGCAGGATATAGAGCACCTCGACTATAGCTCTTTCTTCTTTATTCTACAACGCCTCAAAGACCATGTCGCCTGGTTGTCTATCTGTATCCGCGCTATTCCATCAATCTTTGAAATATTGGTTTGACAGCTGGTATTGAAAATTATTATAACCAGAAGCAAGAAAGGTTCAAAAATGATCGCCATTTATCCTCTAAAAGGTGTAGCTCCCATACAAAAACCCTTTGCATTTACTTAATTGACACGAGTGTTCATTAAGCAATGCCTTAAATTCTTTAACTTCAAAAGTTTTTGACGTAAAACTCACCACGCTTGAAATGTAGAAAGCACTCATGCCACATTCACCTCATCATAACTGACTGAGAGCATTCGGTGGGCCTCAGCTCTAGATTTCTTCATATTAATTTGACTCATGTAAATTGAAATTTTTAATTACGAATAACTTATTTAATCAAATCGACTACTATAGTTATGTAGGGTTATGTTTACAAGATGCCAAAAGGTATGACTAGTTATATATAATGTGTTTATACGGGTGCAAAGTTGTACATCCTATAGAAATATATGTAACAGGAAAATGAGACGTAACAGATACAATAGAGTACATATATTTTTAAACAGTATCAAAAGTAATATCAATGTAATCGTGCCCATTTATCACCGTGAACCATGTTTCATGGATTGTGATCTATCGTACAAGAAAATATTCAAATGGCAATCACGTCTTGGACAGGCTACTCTTATAGCGCAATTTTCAATGATCCTATGGCACATTTCGTCAGGTATGGCAGCAGAGTCTGCTCGGATGTTGGCTTCGAATTCATCCAATTTCTTGAGACCGTTTATGTATTGGTGTTAAATCACAAGTCCTTGTTGGACAGCTAGGAGGGCCACTTCTGAAAATAACTTTTGGCGTATTGAATCCAACGCGAGATGTATGGACAGTTGCGTAGTTCTGTTGAAAATAAAAGTAGTCCCGATCAATTTCATCAAATTCTGCGAACATTTTGACAACGTGAACTTACGTATTCATTGTGATATGACAAAACTTACCCAAATGACATTACATGTCATTATCGCCTAAAAAAAAATTTATGGATAAAAAATAATAATGAAGCTTTGGCTAGGCATGTTATAATAATTCTGACAAAAGAAATTACGAAGGTTTATTTTATAAATTTTCATCTAACGACTAAAAAACAATGTTGCTACGCAAAAAGCAATTTATAGTTTCTTAGACAGTGTTATGATAGCCGAATTCCATCTTTTTCCAAATGAAGCTTTATGCTTGGTTTTCTTCTGTATATAATATACTTATTCTACAGCATTATAGTTCTAGCTCCAGATGTCGCAAGACCAACTAAGTAGAGTCTTTGCGGAGTGCGCCCATTGATATGTATGGCCATCAAGGGTGTACCGCTTAGTATACCATTTTTAACATCCGAAACGCCACAGATGTTTTCGTTCGAGAGACGAAGTTTAAGTTTCTGCAGTGCAGTGTAAAACCCATTTAAATTTGAAAAATTACAAGCCTTGTGAAAAAACTATTTAAAACTGTATCTATTCCTGTTCTAGATTCGAATCCGAATAAATAGATGGGAATCGATTTCTTTAAAGTGATCCGTTTTGTTATATTCAAAAGGGATTTGATTTCATTGTAAGTATGTATGGAACTCATATACTTAACGTAAAGTGAAATCAAATCATTCTGAAAGTGACAAAACGGATAATTTTAACGAAATCGATTGCGATAATTTTATTCCATTATTCTTTCCCCTCTAGGGGAGGGGAAAGTGAATCGTAGGTAGGTAGGGCAGGGAGAAGAAGGGTATGGAAATAAAAGGGATGGTAAGGGGGCATTGGGTAGGATGGGTAGAGGTAAGTGGGGAAGGGCCTCGAAATTTCGCAGGGTACCATTTAATATAGATGAATGAAATGTTGTGCACATGTTAATGGGATCGAGGGGTGATGGAAGAAAGGGTTGTAGGAGAAGAGGCAGGGGAATGGGTGAAGGGTAAAGTGTGGTAGGCGAATGGTTGAAAGGGGGTAGGGGAATGGCTGGTAGGGTGTGTGAAAGGGGAAGGAGTGGCAGAGAGAAAGAGAGGCAGGTGGAAGGGCAGAAACGCTCTGGGTACCAGCTAGTATCTTATAAATTTTCAATTAAAGACTAAAAACACGTTCAACTAAGAAAAAGTGTAATTTTTTAAAGACAGTGTTCAGATATATAAAATTACTTTTATGGATTTTTAAATTAATCTCTGAACTGTCTAATAAAGAATATTCTTATTCTACAACATTATCGTTTATCCATTCACGGAAACTTGCAACACGCACAAATACATCTGGAATTGATGTTCCTGGTACATTAGCTCCAGATGACACTACGCCAACTAGGTAGAATCTCTGCGGATTATCATTCTCGATATGTATGCCCATTAAAGGAGCACCGCTTATCAGTACGTTTTTAGCATCCGAAACACCACAGATGTGCTTGCCTGTGATACTAATTCTAAATTGTTCCAGTGCAGTGCTGCAGCGGCTTGTACCCATCACATGTACTAGTGCTTTTACTTTATATGTGACGTCATCATTTGCTTGCAATGCGAAACCGGTAGTGGGTAAATACTGTCCGCTAAAGTATTCATTATTTATGCCCACTGGTGGCATACAAATCGGACTGATGTACTCAGTAAATGTAACCAGATCTTTGAGTCGTAGTAAAGCCAAATCGCTTGCGCGAGCACGGCTAGAGTAATCGGGATTTATTACAACCTCCGAAATTTCATATTTTTTAGGTAAAGGTGCACATTTGCCATCGCTATTACAATCCTGTTGTTCTGCACTGTTCTTGGGATTCCAGTCGCCTAGAAGCACATGATGCACTTCTAATTGGCTGTTTTGATAGCAATGCGCCGTCGAAATGAGATAGCGTTGACTGAGAAGTACCGCCGTGCATACATATTTAAATTCTTCGTTAGCTGCATAAATAAAAAAAAAAACATTCATAATCGTATATATATTTTTTATAAAATACACTTGAAGCTCTTCTCTTGCCTCACCTTCATAGCCAACCAGTGCCATCCATGGATACTCATCGAAATCAGTGACATTTGTTGGTTTATAGAAGCTATCCATATTCAGCTTACCACATTCAGCTTCACTTGGCCACACATTCGCAGCTATGTGAAAGATTATCACGGATTTAATTTTATAAAAAAATTTCGTAAATAGAAAAAAAAAATTCCAGTAAAACTATTTTTATACCATTCACACTACATTTACTTACAGCTTGTCGATCGTACGAAAAACGCAATTGTTGCCACAAAAGCTAAGCTCAGCTTCATTTTTAGAACTTGTCAGCTACAAATGCAAAACTCGACTGAGTGTACTTAAGTATTACGCTAAATGAGAGATAAATAATGCATTCTAGAGATACGGTAACAACAACAATCGAAGCTTGAAGATCGTTCTAATGAAAACTTGCACAAAACTATTAAGTACCCGACTATGTTTTACCCTACACTGTACACATAAAAATTATAACTCACTTTGTATTATAAGTAGACAAAATCTGAGGCAAAATATAAGTTGGTTTCTCTTAAAGTCTCGGAGAACAAATGACAATATGGCTAGATCGACTCGATTCAGCGCACTAAGCACGAATATATATGTATATGTAAAAACGTTTGCAGTGGCGGCTCTAGGTTTAGTGTTTGGATGGGGCTCTACATTTTCCAAAAAGAAATTGTTTTTTCTTATAAGAAAGAAAATGTGTTTGTTTTTTGTATGAAAACTAATTAATAAATTTATGAAAAATATAAAAATATATATTTTTATGGTAATTTCCGTGCGCTATATTTTTTCCAGATAGCGGTATATTTTATTTTTAGTTACCTGAAAATTGTATTCACTTGAAGTGTGTGAAGGAAATGAGCTTCGACTTGAACTATCGAAAATATCTGCTTCAATTTCACTTGTAGTCAATCTAGGGAATTTTTTTTTCATATAGTAGTCCAGCAAATAAAGAATTTATGTTAAAATCATACATATTCATACTGTTGAAATCACAGGGAACCTCTATCAACAATTTTTCATCCGATCGAAACGTAAAAATTTTAGTTATTTCCTTCACATAATTCCTGAGATTTAGCAGTAGTTTAAAATGTTATTTTCTTCTTTCTATCATAATATTTTCATTTTGTATCCCTTCTTAGTCTTGGTGGAATAAACTATTTATAAAAATGCAAAACTTGGGATAATAATTGTTATTTGATGTAGTAAAAACTGGCTAAGAATTTTAACTTTCCTCAGCTGTGTTCCACAGCAATTTTTCATTCGTTTGAAACAGCTCCTTGAAAGCTCCTCCTATCGCTTATCAACAAACTATTTCTGCACAAAATTATTGAAATGATTGGTAAAAGTATTTGCTCTTTATTTATTGCAAGAGTTAAATTATCGGAGATGAAATGACTGATGCTAGCAAAAAAGGTCAATGGAACTACTTAGATTTCGTAATTACGTCTGGCTCGAGCATCTATAGCGCCCCCGCTATATCCGCCACTGCACATATGAATACTTTATGTGGTTTCAGATATCTGAGCCTTCTTTGTCCAGATACCGCGATACGTTATGTGCTTGGATTCACCGGACTAAGAAGTCTCACCTATGCACATTTATTATTCCCGATTGTTATTAAATAAATTATATTTTGAATTAATAATTAAAAATACAATAAAAATTATATTATCATCTACATAGATTTCGTAATTACGTCTGGCTCGAGCATTCATAGCGCCCCCGCTATATCCGCCGCTGCACATATGAATACTTTATGTGGTTTCAGATATCCTCTCCGGTTTCAAAAAATCCTATATACTCTGCTACAAATAATTTAGTGCAGGGTATACGTATAAAAAAAGTTTTGAGTTTTTTCATCTCTCTATATTGAAAAGTGAACGAACTGGTAGAAATGAATTCCATTGAAAAAAAAAACGCACGTAGTCAGTACATCGTCACCCAAGTAAAAACATCAAGTCTCAGAAGTCTACATGGTTTTCCAATAACGACGGGTGTATGTTAAAATTGAATAAATCAAGCTGTTTGTTAAATAACAATGAATTTCGATTACTCTGGTGCATAGATAAGGTAGAATTTGAGAGATGTCCACGATTTTGGTGGCCAGTTCATTTGCCATAACCTCAAATTGCTCGTGCAGTATATCCATTGTGACGCCAGTTGTGTGGTACTTGGCTTCGTCCTGTTGAAACCACATCTACATCATTCATTTTGGAGCACAAGAAATTGGTAATCATCGATCGGTAGCGCTCTCCGTTGACGGTGTCATCGATTTCAAGTAATACAGACCGATGATGCCGCCGGCCCACAATCCACATCAAAAAATAACTGCAGTGCCACTTGGTGGACCTCGTATGGCAACGTCTTGTTTAAGAAGCCATTGAGCCAGAAATGAAACTCGTCGCTGAAAATGATTATTTTTGTTGAAACCGCGGACCGCTTAAAATTTATCCAGAACCAAGTTAGGGTACCAACGGCGTTGTCTATGGTCGATTTACTTCAGCTCCTGGATCAAATGGAATTTGCCTTACATAGGCATAAATTCTGTATTAAATCTATTCATCTTGTCTACCACTGGACCTCTGAGACGTGACTGTTTCTCAATCTCCGTGAAAATCTTGCTAATATGACGTTCGTTCGTGAGAATATTGTCAATGTGATCATCATAGCATTAGCATTACGATTCGCATTACTTCCTTACGGAAGATCGTAGGATGTACTCCATCAGGAAATTAAAAAAGTCGCACGATAATCATGGCAAAACTCTCTTGGTATCAAAGCGCTCAGAGAGGTTATTTCCTACACTGACGACGCTTTATGTCTGTGATAGCATCATCATGCAAGAACGAACAATTTTGCTGGGATAAGAGAAATAATGAGATTCCAATCGTTGTGCATACATTGATCGGACCATATCTGGCATAAGAGTTGGTGCATAAGCCTTACCAACTCTTCGCCACCGGTCTTGAATAACTTAGCTAGCAGCTCGTCGGATTCTGCCGCTTTGTTATTCTTCAGCTTTTTAATTATTGATTAGACCACGTTAGAGTCCGGTAGCTCTACAAGAAAGCCATCATCATTTAGTGGCTCTAGAAATACTTCGCCATCGGCGGCATTGTTCGCATCATCGCCTCCAAGTAGGTTGGATAAGTCGCTTCTCTATAGTCTCAGTGATGCCTGTGCAACTGTGACCACCCATCCATTTTCTTGAAAAAAACTCCGGGCTTAAGAACTTCGCTTGACCTTTTGATAACATTTTCGAGCTTTCTTTTCATCACATAACACAACAACGAGCCTTTCTTGCTCCTTTTTGTTTGCATCTGAAAAAGGTGTTTCGCTTCTCTCCACAGTCACTACAGTGCTTGAAACGAAAAGTAGCGAGATTTGTAAATGATCTATAAAATTCGAACAATTTTTCAGAAACCATAAACGTAGCAAACTATGCAATTTTTGGAAATTTACAAAAAAATTGTTTGTTAATTTTTATCAAAAGCATTTAAGCTTTCAACGAGTTCAAGCCAAAAATATTAAATTAGTTTTAATTTGTTTTTTATATGTTAAACATAATTAAATTGTCCTATTTTTTATTGAGTAAAAAAATTTATTGTTGTTGTTGTGCGAACAAACCAGAAGAATGCAGTGCTAGGGACAGAAGAGTCAAATGCAAGCGCTGTGGTTTACAGAAAACACAAAAGACGGCACCGGTTAGAAAGATGATATTGAAGCGACACCAGCACCCGGAACTCGGTGATCGGTTGGCCGGTGGTGGTTGCGGCGGTTGGCCAGTTCCACAAATTAATAATAAGGTACGTTTGCTTATGCGTCAATCGTCAAATTGTGGACGTTGCGGATTGCAGACAAAGCGAGTTCAAGTTCAGACAACTCAACGGACGGCTATGGTGAAATTGTCAAAAGCGGAGATGACAGTCGGCGCAACAATTTTGCAAAACACTTCAACACAGGCTAAAATCGCAAAAAGTGGCGCCACGCAGGTATATACTAGCGAGTCATCAACTGGAGCAATACCCAAACGTCATGGGTCTATCAACGCTTCTACTACTCTTGGGCGTATTAACTCACAATCAACTTTGGACTGGCAGTATTACGGTAAGTTTATACACTGTAAACTATTTACACGATTTGCGTTAACCCGAATAAAGAGCGTCAAGAATGCAAACGCTCTCACTCGTTTAAATTGGGTGTGCCTGAGAGTGTTAGGAGTGTGTCCAAAGCAACTGTAATGAAAAAACCAGCGAAGAAGAAGTCTAAGCAAATAGTAGTTGATTTGAAAAGTAAACAGTTTCCATTTGTTCAAAAACGAATTTGCGTGAATAATTCTGAGGGAAAACCAATTTCATGTTCGCAGTGCAATAAAGATGTCATGTTATTCAAGAAAATAGTTGCATCAAACTCAGCCGGAAGGCAGTTTCAGACAAGCAACCGTGTCGAAAATATGAAAGGTAAGTTTTGCGTCACTGAACTAAAGACCTAATATTATTCAATTAGAAAAATTATTTCTATAGGTTCACCTGAAAGCAAATCTAATGCAAATAAATCAACTCTTAAATCGCCTCCCAATCGCATAGCTTCGAAAGTGACACAGACAAAAGATATTTGCAAAAAGCCAATAATTTCCTCTAAAAAATTAGTAAACCCGAAACAATGCGCAGCAACAAAGAAAATCGACGTACTGCTAACAGTGTAAGAAAATGATCAGCCTATATAAAATGCTTCTAAAAGCTCTTTGCATTGCTATAATGAACAATTATGTACTCTATATACTTTAAAATCCGTAATCACTTTTTAATATCCCCTACTTCTAAAGGATATAATAAGTTTATGGGAATATGTGTAACCGGCAGATGGAGGCGTGGTAGGCCCCATAAACTGCATATATGTAGTCCAGCGGAACCAGAGTCGATATAGATATGTCCAGCTGTCTGTTTATCATATAGAATGAAACAAAAGTTCTCAAACCCTATAAGACCTAACAACACCAAACAAGTTTGTACTTTGTAGCTACCACGCCCACACCGACCAGCGTATAACTGTTTATTTCTTATAAGAGTATTACAAACAGTTTCAAAGGGCTTCCAGCCGGAACAAAGTTGATTGTCGTTTTTTTTATACACTGTACCCATATGGAAAATGGGTATATTAAGTTTGGGCAAATGTATGTAACAGACAGTAGGAAGTGTGACAGACTACATAGAGTGTATATATTCTTGATCAGCATCGGCAGACCGAGTCGATATGTATAACAGTCTGTACGTCGTTCCGTCGGCCCGACCGTCTGTTTGAACAAACAGATCTCGGAGACTATAAAAGATAGAGATTTCAAGTTTGGATATTTCGGCTCTCCTTTTTCCCTACACAGATAAGTATGGTATTAAATTAATATACCAACCGCACTTTAAGGGGTAGCCCCATAAAAAGTTAAGTTTTTATATCAAAATTATTTTAGTTTTGTGGTTAATTACGCTAGAAACACCATAATTTGCAAACATCAATCTCTACAAAATGTTCCGTATAAATCCAGATCGAACCACTTTAAGAGGTAGCCCCACGAAAAGTTCACCCCATTTTTTAGTTTTTGTGTGTACATTTTTTATACCATTCAAACGTAGTGTGAAATGGTATTATCAGTTTGTCTGAAAGCTTGTAACGCATTAAAGAAGGCCTCGTAAAGTATATATATTCTTCATCAGCGCGACGAGACGAGTCGATCTAGCCATGTCCGTCTGTCTACCTGTCTGTCTGTCTGTCCGTCTGTATGTTGTTGCGCATTTTTTTGGGACCAATTTTAATGCTATCCAGTTGAAATTTTGCACATACACGCCTTTTTATTGCAGTTTAATAGAGTGTCAAGATTGTCCAGCCACGCCCAGTATTTGGTGTAGCCCCCACATACCTACTGCCACTTTTGACTTTTTTTATGAAAACTTCTTTATTAAAGTCAATATTCGGTTGAAGTGCAATGTGGTGCCTTTTTATGGTCAGCCGCTTTACATACATAGACTAACGGGCGTGGCCCGCCCACTTTTTAGGGTAGCCCCATATAAACCTACTGCCCACTTTTAACTTTTTTTTTATGAAAACTTCTTTATTAAAGTTATGGTTCCATTATGTAGACAGCCGCTTAACATATATAGACTAATGGGCGTAGGCCGCCCATTTTTTATAACCTCCATACAAACCCACCGTGCAATTTTATGTTTTTTAAGAAAAAATTCTTCATTTAAATCAATATTAGATTGAAATTTGATTTGGTGAATTTTAGTGGTCAACCGCTTCATATACATATACAAATGGGCGTGTTCCACCCACTTTTTGAGGTAGTCCCATATAAACCCACAGCTCACTTTTATGCATTTGTATGGAAAACGTCAATATCAACTTGAAATTCGATATGGCGGCATCTTACACAACAACTACATCGCTTCATACACATCTACTAGTGGGCCCAGTGTATCGCCCACTTTTTAGGGTAGTCCCAATTTAAGCCCCCAATTTTATGTTTTACAATACTATTTAAAATTTCCGTGTGAATGGTATTAGAGCTTCGGTTCAACCGAAGTTAACGTTTTTCCTTGTTTCTTGTTTTTTTACTGCATATTTCTTTTCTTTAATTCTAATAAAATATACCGCAAATGTCAAAAAAGGCTAAAATAAAGCATACATTCTACGGTTCGTGTAAGGAGCCTTAAACAAGGTACAGGGCATCTCGAAGCCGAGCACTTAGAGCCCATATTGTGGAGGCTCCAATTTTAAGTCTAGTATGTGTGGCGGCGGGCTGGATGCTTCCAATAAATTTAAAAACTCAACTGAATTATTCACGCCCTGCTCTCTATGTCCAGAACTCAGTCTATTGATTTATATTTATGTTACTAAATCGCCTGGTAATAGTTTTTGAATGCATGTGTTAATTCTATTAAAACATGTATTTTTAGGTGCTAAAATAGCATGCTCTCGTAACCACCTCTGATTCGATAGTTGTATTTGTTTTCGTTTGTTGTCTACCATGAGCAACCGAGGCACCCATTGGGCCGACAGCTTTCTGCTAAATATGAATTACTTCTCCGCCTGGACTCATCTTCAATCAATATCTAACGTTTTCATTTCTTTGCATGTTTTTCCATAAAAGTGAATTTCGGCTCAATGTTGCTCTTAATAATATATAAATAATAAAATCGCAGTGCCGAATCGGCCAGAGAATCGCACTATTTTAACTACTGCTTCTCCTCTGATGTATTGCGATGGATTCATGTTTCACCCACAATCATTAAATGACACAAAATCTCGACCATATTGCGGTTAACCACGCCAAAAATAACTTCGAAATTGAGTTTGAAGTCAATTCCGGCACCCACCTGCTTGCTGTCCATTTGTCTTCCCTTCATATCTACACTCAGTGCTTGTCGTACACAACATTAATGCTGCAGATTACTCAAAATATGGCGGAAGTATAATAATAGATTGTATTTGTCAGAATCAAGCTTTTTTAAAAGCTACAAGCGTTATCCGACGTCAGTTCGTATTCTTCTGGAATACGATCTTCTTAAACTGTTAATAAACTCTGGCATACAATAATACTAAAATGTTTAAAATTCTATAACTAAAAATTTAAATCAACATCTAGATTGAGCGGTACACCACGTGCTACAAAGCTAGATAGTAGTACAGCTAGCAATAACTCAAAGATTTCCAACTTATCACCAAGAATGAAACGCTTGATTGGTGTACCAAACAGCACCGCAAATGCTGCTCCTAGTACTACAAAGAATACCAAAAATATCGTTTGCAAAAAACGAATCGATAAAAGTTCTACGAAAAAACCATTAAAGAAACCTGAAGCGGGTAGAGAGCAATCCTACCGAACTATACCAGCTGTAAATATAGCAGAGCAAACACCAAGAAAGGAAGTTCTTCATCCGGTCAAGCGGATAAATGTAAATTTATTTAAAGTTCAGGCCGGTAAGTATAGTTATAAGAGTATTCAGCTAAGCGAACTAGCAAAAACTTATTTGATACAGAAGAAACGCAACAGAAAAATCTTCAACCAGCAGAGCTTTTAAATAAAAACTTTTTGGAGTCAACAGTTGATGCTGAAGCCTGTAAGTTTAGGGAAAAGAAAAGTAACGTCTATTTGATATATATATAAGCAAACTGATATCAATTTTACAGCACTCCCGAAGCAACGGAATCTTCAATCAGCTCTGCATACAAATATCAATGTGGTTAAGTCAATACCTGATTATCATAACGGTAAGTACGTTTATATAGTGTAATATAGAAAGGAATAAAAGGCACTTTAGTACTATAGTTGAACGAACTAAAATCAGCTTATTTACTATATAGCGCCTGAGAAGCAAGAGAATCTTCATTCAGCTGAACGGGGAAGCGTAAATTTGAATAATTTAATAGCTAATAAAACTGGTACGTACAGTATAATGGAACGTATAGTATAATGGAGAATTAAAGAAAATCTGGTATTAATGTACATATTGAATATTTCACAGTTGGAAGCATTTTTCCAAGCAATTTACATAGAGCAGCCGCTGGTGAAGAGGTAATATTAGAATCAACGAATATAGTCGCTGATGAAGCATCATATCAAAAACCTATAATAACAAACAATACTGACATGGTGAAACCAGCTACAACATCTAAAAAATGCAGAAAGTGTAACAACATACCAACTTTTATACACAAGAAGTCTAGCAGCAATAAAAAATCTGCAAAACCAAAGCATATACATAATGTTCCGACAGAATTGAGTACAAATTTGCAAGAAGCTATGAAGAAAGAAGTTTCGACAGTAAAAAATTCAAAGAAAATTATTACTCCTAATGCAACTAAAGCTTCAAAGATACCAGAAAGCAAAGTAATTGAACAAAATAAAACAAAAGATGCTACAAAACCAGAGGAAATTTTCTATGTAGCTGACAGTATAGCTTCCATCATGGGAACGAAAAGTAATAGCAGCTCAATAACTCAAACTAGTTTATCGGAGTTGGATGAGCAAATAAATATGGTTCCATTTGACTTAAGTGAACATTTTCGAGATGTTACGGAGAAAGAAGTTTTGACAGTAAAAAAATTAAAGAAAATTATTACTTCTAATGCAAGTGAAGTTAATTTGAAAGCGCATATGTTAACTTCTGAGATAGCAGAAAATGAAGTAGTTGAAGATAATAAAACAGAAGATGCAACAGTTGAAAGTATAGCTGCAGAATTACCGAAGACTTCTAAACATATTACAATTGAATTGCACAGCGATACAGAACACAGTACATCAGACTTTGAACCGCTGAATTTAAAAACTTTAACTCAAGATCAGCAGCAAGATACAACTACAAATACCAGTGAACGTTTAGATACAGAGACTCATATTGCAAACATAAATCCAGAAAAACTGAAAGGTAAAACGTATAGAATTATATTAAAGATTGAGAAACAAAATCAAGTTGCTGAACAACATATGCCTAAAGAATATAATAATGCTGTAGAGGATCAAGATGCTAATTGTATTACAAAACAAAATTTGTCCACACTCAAAAGTGTTACAGAACCAATGAGCGTTGAGTCTGAGCCAATAGAAGTCAATGTCGTAACAGAAGATAGGACGAAAACTTCATCATCAAAGAGTGACTTAAATGTTAACAAAATTGGTTTAGAATCAACGCTAGAAATAAGTGAGGGTACCAAAAATTATGAATGTTTTTCTGAGCCTGACTCAACAGAAGTGAATACTGAAAAGATCATAACAGAAGAAAGCACAACAACTTCATCATCAAAGAGTGACTTAAATGTTCACAAAATTGGTTTAGAATCAACGCTAGAAATAATTGAGGGTACCAAAAATTATGAATGTTTTTCTGAGCCTGACTCAACAGAAGTGAATACTGAAAAGATCATAACAGAAGAAAGCACAACAACTTCATCATCAAAGAGTGACTTAAATGTTCACAAAATTGGTTTAGAATCAATTAGCAAGTGTAGCATAGATAAACTTGCACTAGTAAAATTCACGGGCAATAAAATAGATGATTTGTCTTCCACCTCCTATAGCGAACTGGAGTCAAGAATAATGCATAATAGAACGCATTTAAAACAGCTGCAACACTATGAATGTAGAACACCGCATGTAGACTGGGGCAGCAATGAAACAGGCGCACAAAAGATCGCTGTATTTTCCCAACCCACATACAAATGGTTCGAAAAGTATCGCAATTTCTTAACGAATGAAAATATAAAGGAAGCGCAAAATACCAATACAAAGGAGCAAACATCATACGAAATTGAAACAAATAAATTTGTGTGTCGTACTCTATACTGTCCTGTCTACAACTGCGATCATTTGTTGAAACAGTCCGGCATCATGGCACATTTTATTTATAAGCATATACACTGGTTTGACAAAAATTGCAAAGGAGTACGCAAAATTTATCATGGTTCAGCAATACATAAAGAATTTGATATCGGAATATTAGAACTGAATCAAATATTCTGTATCGATGCAATTGCCTTTGCTGGTAAAAGTGGACACCGGTAAGTTCTTAGTAAACCATAAAATAATGCTACATTTATATAAATATCTCCACTGCAGACAATCCGCTACGCAGAAACACTGTGCTAAAAATTTTTATCTACCTGACAATTGCCATGATATAGCAGACTGCTTACCCATAGTAATTTTAGCATGTAGACTATCCAGCAATAATCATTTATCCGAAAATGCTACCAACGATGAATCCTCGAAGGATGTGGAGAATGAAATGTTAATCATTTGGGCAGCATCGTTTCCATTGCCATTTCCGTTGCAAATCACCATATCCGTACTCGGTAAAAGAAGTTTTATTTGCAGACACAATATGAATGTACGTTACTTCGATAAGACATCGCAAGAACCCAGCCAATTTGTAAGTGAAGATAAAGATTATTTAATGTTGAAATACAACGAACTAATGCCACTGACAAAGAAGTTAAAAAAGGATTTAAAATTAGATTTGGTTGTAAGAGAACCGGATGACCCCATATAGGCTCTTGAATCGCACAACTAATTACACAAAATAAAATACTAAGTAAATTTCAGGTAATTGTAATAAAAGTTATTTAATTCCTCCCAAAATGGAGAAACCAAAGCATTTTTTTATAGTATTTATACGCTACTAAAAATGTAAAATTTATTTGCATTTTGTATGAGATTATCCCTAAAAACAACAAAGCGCTTTTGGGCCATACACCCAGACAACGGTAAATTTTGTGTTAAAACCAGTGACTGACTAGGTCGATCGAGATGAATGAAAAATAAATTGCGCGTCCAATCATACCAAATTCATTTTGATCGGAAAATGGCCTGAGTTACGGCTGATGAAACTTCAAATTTCATGTAATTTTTGACGATTTTTGTATTCGAAAGTACAACTAAATTAATAAAATCAGGAATCATATTTTCGAGTAAAGAGCACCTGCTCTGTTTTGTGGATGGGCCTAATTGTAAACCACATTTCTCTGAGAACATTTGTTCAGAGTAGTTGTCATTAGATCACGCAAAGTATAGAGAGAAACATTCTTACCAGCAACAACAAAATGAACATCACAACGGCGCATGATACTAACTATCTAGCGCATTACCCTTCCTATGCTAACAATATATATGCTTATTGATAGACAGAGAGAGTGAGAGAGAGAGAGTGAGAGAGAGAGATTGAGAGAGTGAGAGAGAGAGTGAGAGAGAGTGAGAGAGAGAGAGAGAGAGGAGAGAATTATGCTCTCAATTTGTAAGTGTGATGTGTTTTTCACTCGTTTCCCTTTCGCATTCACCAACGTTCTTACTGATCTGTTGTTTTAGTATTATGCTTTAAGTTCACTCCTCAAGCCAGCCATAAATAGCTTCACTATAAAATCAAAAGTTCGTGAACTATGGTTTTAGAAGAAAGTCTCTACAAAGCAATTTTGTATATGAATATTGTAGAAATGTATATTTGTGTGTGTGTGTGTGTGTGTTTGTGTGTGTGTGTGTGTTTGTGTGTGTGTGTGTGTTTGTGTGTGTGTGTGTATATGTACAAATTAACAATCAACAGTTAAGTTCATTCAGAAATTGTTGAATAATGTTTCACTTACAACGCACTTCCGTCACCAGCCGTCAGCCATATTTAACGAAAGACATTTTCTTTTAATTACGCTCCGCAACAAAAAAAGAAGCTTTATGGTAAACATGTCAATATTCCGCTGTTGCCAGGGCCTGCCTGGCCATTATAACAACATTGGAGTGCCTAAAGGCAGCTTGTTGCATGCAATTAATTAGTTGCACACAACTGTGTACGAGGGTAGTTCAATAAGTCAATGAAAATCGTAAAAAGTACGCAGAAATCGCTACGTATTAGTCGTACAGATAAACTGGTAAACCTAAATGCTCAGACCTCAGTGAAGGCCATATATAGGAACTTTGTTCTTATGAAAGCCTCCTAATAATTAATACTAGTTCAATCACTCAACGCTGTTTTACTGTTGTCCATCACTACAACACTTCATCTTAACAAAAGGAACTATGTTCTTTGGGTTCGGCGAATTCACAGCCCTTCCTGTTACTTGCTAACTGGACAATCTTCTAAGGTGTCTGCAGGTGCTGTCATTTTCGATAGCAATGTTAATAAAGTGTATTTTTAAGTATGTGCAATGTCCAGTCAGACAATCTAATATCATTCTCATAGTGTTCTTCTTGGGTCCATTGCAGATTTCAGATTTTTTATTGTTATATGGACCTAGCAGTAGTTTTTCATGTCTTATGCCCTCGCATTTCTCTCAAAACCTATTTCTGGCTTATTGCTTCCTCCTTTGCTAGCACTCTAAATATTGCTGGTCCTAGTCCGGCAAGGTGCTCTAGACCATTAAAGGGAGAGCGGCTGACCCTAGTTATCTGCCTCTTCGTTCCCAGGTATACCCGCGTGACCAAATATTCAGCACAGCTTAAGCTTACTTAGTCTTCCTAAGAGTATTTAGTTTTTCTGGGCAGCTCAACCCTAACTTAGACTGGATCACATTTGAATTTTTTGTTCTGATGACCATCTGACTATCAGAATATACTAGTAAATTTCCCTAACGATTCGAAGAAGCTTTTACGTGGTCCGTAGAGCCGTCTCTAAGCTAGCTTATTACTCCTAGTTTAATTTTCGAATAATTCACATTTATATTCTTCCATTTGCCTTTCACAATAAAACCTACTTTAATCCTATTGATGCTCTCTTGTAGAGCCACCGGATTATAACGAGGTCGACTCAGTAATTAAAAAGCTGACGAATAACAAAGCAGCAGGCTCCGATGAGTTGCAAACTGAGTTATTCAAGACCTGTGGCGAAGAGTTGGTAAGGCGTATATACCAACTCGTATGCAACGATTCGAATCTCAGTGTTCTTTGTCCTATCTTCAAGAAAGGAGACCCCGCTGTCTGCGCGAACTACCGGGGAATAAGTCTCCTTTCAATAGGATACAACATTCTGTCCCGCGTACTGTGTAAGCGGCTGGAGCCATGCACGAATGCACTGTTAGGCCAGTATCAGTGCGGCTTCAGACCAAAGATGCCGACCAGTGACCAAATTTTCACTTTACGCCAAATCCTGGAGAGTACAATAAAGACACACACCACCGCTTTCGACTCGCCGATAAGAACGAAGTTCTTCAACGCCCTATCTGAACTTGGTATCCCAGCAAAGATCGTTGGTCTTTGCATGATGACGTTCTCACACACCCAAAGCGTCGTCAGAGTAGGAAAGAACCTCTTCGAACCCTTTGATACCAAGAGAGGTTTCAGGCAGGGTGATGCTTTATCGTGCGACTTTTCCAATCTCTTATGGAGTACATCCTACGCCAATGGCCATAAGTAGAACGATCGGGCACGATCTTCCATAAGGAAGTGATGCTACTCGCATATGCTGATGATATAGACATCATAGGCACCAACGAACGGCGAGTAAGCAGGGTTTTCTCGGAGATTGAGAAACAGTCACGTCTCATGGGCCTTGCTGTGAACGAGGACAAGACGAAGTACTTGGTGTCTACGCGCAGACCATCAGCGCGTCTTGGACGGTCTGTGAGTATGGAGAATTTCAAATTCAATGTTGTAGAAAACTTCGTCTATCTGGTTACAGAAATTACCAGCGACAACAATGTTAGCCGAGAGATCAGATGAAGAATCACTCTTGCTAATCGCGGCTACTTTGGGCGCAGCAAGCAAATTAGAAGTAGAGCCCTCTCTCGAACTACGAAAATAAAAATCTATAAGACGCTGATAATCCCGGTCCTGCTGTATGGCGCAGAAGCATGGACACTGACATCAACGGATAAAGCGTCTTTAGGAGTGTTCGAGAGAAAGATTCTTCGTAGGATCTTTGGTCCCCTTAGAGTTGGCGTCGAGTTTAGAACCCGTAAGAACCATGAGCTGTATGATGAGGTTGACATAGTCCAGCGCATTAAATTCCAGCGGCTGCACTGGGCTGGTCACCTCATCCGGATGAACCCCGAAGCTCCAGCACTAAGGTTTACGACGGAAACCTGAACTTGATTGGTGGACGGCGTCAGAGAGGACGTCCGAGCTTAAGATGGCAAGATCAGGTCTATGATGACCTGAAACTACATCCAATGGTGCGCTTTCCTACGTGTGTCCTTGACCGATAGACGGTTGTAGAGCCACCTAAGTAATTAATCCTATTGATGAAGTTATGCTGCATTGCGATGTTGTCACTAGGGTTTAGTTATACAGGTTGGTCATCTTCTTCTTCCTATCCATAGAATGGCTCTGTGTTACCCAAAGTTTCAGTGTAATCCTCCTTTTCTCATCTATGGATTATTGTAGTATGTTATCTATAACAAAATTTAAGTACAGTTCTAAATGCAATAATTTTCAATCCAAAGCCCAATTTCAATTGAATTCCTATCGAACTACCCCACACACACTTTCATTATTGTCGGCCTTCAAAATAGCTGCGTTGCATGTGCATGACTACCTGTTTGAGTTTCAAGGCCTTTGTCCGGCTTTGCCGTTGGCGAATGCACCACAAACATCAACGAAATGTATTGAAATGGCTGCTTAAATGAATTCATTTAAATTTCCGTAATCCGTAGGAAATTGTTTTCACATGCTTTAATGAATTTAAACGAATCAGATGTTGTACTGTATTGTAGTATGTGTCACATATTGCATTTATACAATACACAACAGTGTATATAAAGAAAATTTACTGCCATTAACTTAAAAAAAAAAACAACAAATAACTTTTGTTCTCGTATTTTGCTAAATTTATTTTATAGTAAATTGTTTTACACTACCAAATATTCAATTAAATTAGATTGTTTTTCTTCTTTTTTTTTTAATTACACATATAATTAATAATTCTATATAATTCATATATGTATATACAGTGGATGAGTAAAAGTGAATACATGTTTGTCACTTTCATATATTTCCTTTTATAATATAGTTATTATGAAAGTTAATAAAGTTAATTCCTTTATTTCACAAAGTTAACAAATAAAGTAAGACAAATAAAGCAAAACTTAAATTAGAAGTATAGAAAAAAATACCAATTGTGTACAATCTAAAGTTTTTTTTTTTTCGTCGAGTACTCACATAACAAAAATGTTTGCTACCGAAAATACTTCATATATGTACATATGTATTAAAAAAACCAGTTGACAAAGAGTGTGACCACCTTTTGCATTTCCGTCAAACAAAAACCAATAAAAATCCATATGTGTGAAATTTTCACCTAACAAATATCTGATTTTAGTATTTTATGTTGATTTGGATACCAAAATTGTAAATTACACTGGCCTACTTGAGTTTTGCGAATAATATAAGAGACCTAGTGTTTCCGAATGGATTTTTCGTGCTGAACACGAATCTGGGTTCAAAAACGTCACGTTTTCGAGAAAATAGGTGTTGAAACCCCTAAAAACTTTCGGCAACACTAGGTCCTATCTTATTCGGATCCAAAAAATTGGAATTTGCAGAGCAGTGTTACTACTGCTAAGTCAAACAAACAAAAAACCGTGTTAACAAATTAACATGAAACACTAAAATCAGACATTTATTAGATATGAAAAGTCCACACATGTTGATTTTTCTTTGGTTTTTTTCTTTGACAGAGCTGCAAAAGGTCACACTCTTTATCAACTGTTTTTTGAGTACATGAAGTATTTTCGGGTGCAAACATTTTTGTTATCTGAGTACTCGATGAGAAACAGTTCATGCCGAAAATGTTTGATTGTTGTTTGACAGCATTTTTTTATATGAAGTTTTTTCAGTATCAAAAATTTTCATCGATCTCAGTATTGGGCTTTAAACAAAAACAGCATTTTTCATACATTTAGATTGGAATATCTCACAATGAAATATCTCAAGTATGAAATAAAGAAAAATTAAGTTTTATAAATGATATTTGGCGAGATTTTTTGAGGCGAAGTGGATTTCTGTATCAGCCACGCATAGGCAAAAAAAAAATTATCTTTCTAAATGGGAATTGTTATAAAAGGACATATATGAAATTAACAAACATGTTTACACTATATCACGCCATAGTATGTATTGTATATTATCCTTTCATGATCGTTATCATGATTCAGTTTTCGTTTCAGTTAGAATTGACAAATTAATTCAAATTATAGTCAAAAAAAACTAACTAAAAGAAAATATATAGTTTAAATAAATTGCAGCCAGTTCAATTGAACAATTTTTGAGAATTAAAAATGTATAAAATATTGCAATAAAATCTAAGAGTAAAATTTATATTTGTAAATACATTTATATTGTATGTATATCAAAATTGCAATTGCGGAATTTGCTGCGGAAGGAATTATCTAAAAATGCTGCTGCACAAAATTGTTTAATTTTTTTCGTTTTGTTTTTTTTTTTTTTTTTGTTTTGTTGTAAATGTCATGTTCAGAAAAATATTTCCCTAAATATATTTTCTTTTTATGTTTCAAAATGATGCGTCGTCATGCCAATGGAAAGCTAAGCAAAAACAGACTTTTCTTTTTTTTTTTTTGTAAAAACTGGAATTCATAGTATATCTGTTGTTTTAGATTCTAAAAACTGCATCGTTACTATCGTAAGTATTTGAATTATTTTCATCGCTTTCATTATTTTATCCTGAATAAACTTAATGCTACAGTGCTCATATTCTCTACTACAATATATCAATAGCTACACACATAGACGACCATCATCTTTGTGGCGTTCTTGTTTAGTTGACATTCTGTACTTCGCTAGAATTTATGAATTCGTAATCTTTGCTTGAACCTTCCGAATCCGATTCCGAGGGACGTGGTGAGCTGTAAATATATGAAAAGTACAATTTAAATAAATTAACTTAGCACTTTCGAAAACTTTGCACAACTTGTATCAAATTAGTATATACGAGTATATCAAACCGAAAAAAAGAGGTTAGTTAAAAAATTTTGATGCTTTTATTTAATGGTATTCAATTCAAGCGTTAAATGATTCGATTAAATATGAAACTTACATAGTGGAAGAAAACTGATCCTTGGCAACTTAATTTAAGGTTTTCTTTTATGTTCTGGTTAAACTGCATAGATAAATCGTTAATCTAAATATGTATTACTCACCCGCTGTGGAATGAATTTATGAGTTGGTAAAATATATATCGTAAATATAGTTCTAGCTATAATTGTTTCTTTCTTTTTCTCTAAATACCTATACTCACTTGTAATCTGAAAATATGACAGACAGACATACAAGACTTTTCTTGTTTGTTTTGCATTTCAACGAGTAATACTGATCCAAAAGTGCTTCAAATTCAGAAGTCCATTTTGAAAGCTATTCTGGATTTGACACCACTACAGCTGGAAATCGAATACAGAATAAAAAAAAAACGCTCCTAGTCGCTAGAAACAAATCTATCTCAGAGATCTGACAGAAACGTCCTCCATACAGAAACGTCCAACATACATGTGCATCCTAATGTCCGAAATGACACAGAGGTATATATTTGATCGGAGATTTATCATCAAATGGTCCGACAAAAAATCGTGGACGTCAGAAAGTTCATACGTACATAAGCCCCACACACCATCAAGTGGTATTCGGATGGAACCCTGACCGAAGATGGTACAGGCCTAGGAGTTGTAGGCCCTAGGATTTACTCTATTGGGAGTCAGTGGGAAAACACACCAGTATCTTCCAAGCATAAATGTGTGCGATAATCAGATGTACGCAATTTAATCTAGATAGAGACAATCACAACTGTGATATTGCTATCCTCTCAGACAGCCAGGCTGCGTTGAAGGCACCTAACTCCAACGTAGCTAGGACGAGACTAGTACTTGAAGCATATGGACTATTGGAAAAACTCAGCGAACTTAACAGAGTCTCTCTGCTGTTGGTGCCGGGTCGTAACAATATTCAAGGTAATGAGCAAGCAGACAAAGCTTGCCAGACAAGGAGCGGCAACGCTATTGATCGGACCTAAGCCGTATTATGGCATCGGGAGACATACTATATCGGAAGTAATACTCAAGGAGAAGAATAGAGGAAAAGAACAACACTAGGCTACAAGCCAAGGACTAAGACAAGCAAAGTTAAAGCTTCAACTAGGTAGGAACCAACTAAGAATATTAACACTACTGCTAACAGGCCACTGTACACTATAGAAACATTTATATGTTTTGGGGATACATACATATGTAACTCACCCGAATGCAGATTCTGTGCCCACGAAGAGGAGACCCCTCTTCACATTCCTGCAGAATATGAAGCTTTAGCTAGAAGCAGACTGCAGGTGCTAGGTAATGACTTTATTAGAAAGGAGCAAGTGAGTAGTTTGGAACCTATGAAAGTAGTAAGATTCATTCAACATATAGGCTTAGGGCAGGCCATCTAACACAGTAGAACAAACAATAGAACTTTTAGATCGCGGTTTTCATATGTTCTCATCATAAATAATAATAATCGGTGCAAAAATGCAAAGTTGTAATAAATAATAAATACAAGTTTAACCAAAATAGACTAAATGTCAAAAGTGTTGAACAGCCGTTTGTGCGAAACTGTACAAACATTGTTAGTAGTTTGCACTTCTGCACCGTTACATAACATCCTGAACACCATAAATATATTTTTTTTTTCTGAGAGGTGTCACCTTTCTATCTTCTACTGTGTTAAATTTTTTTGATAATCTGCATTATTAAGTTTGTGTTTGACATGCATTGAAAGCAGACAATGAAATGTCAACAGACGAACAGAAAGTAGTTGTTGTTGTAACAGCTTCTTGTGAGCTATATCAGGAAATATATATACACAATTTATTATATATGAATGAATGCAGTAGTGCAAAGCAATTTGTGAATGTAAGAGAAAAACAGACCGAAATGCAACCTCAAGTGTCAAGGTCTAGGAAAAAAACAACATCATCTGGTCGTAACCAGAGGTCTAAAGGGCTCAATTGAGTCGGATGTGACGGGCAATTGAACAAATTAATTGTATCGTGAGCTGATTGATTGACCACATTCAGGGCAGCAATTAGTATTGCTTATCCCAATTCTTTCCCTGCAGCACTCGAGCATAACGCTCCATCCGGATCTTAACTGTGCCAGTTTCGTCCTCGTGCTACGAGGGGGATATTTTTCGCTCTCCTTAATAGGCGGAGGTCTTCCACCTAATATAATATTGTCCCTATAAGAGCGTATGGCATGTTCAGTTACATCTTTATGCAATTGGGCCCTTCCAGAAGTATACTCATACTCCTCTATGTTGCTATCAGTGATAAAGCGATTTGTGCTCGACTTATATATCCTGATATCCGATCTTATTCGGGTAGGCGCTGATGTAGTGAGGGTGCCATGGTTCGGATGATCACTTCTGTACGCACCCAACAAGAACTACTTCAAAGGAACTCATTATGCATAGAAGGAGAGAGAACCCCACCCTGCGGAACACCTATCTTTAACTTACTAAATGGCTAGAGCACTTGGATAATTGTAACTCGGGTTCGCGAAGTTTGTGGAACACTATTAAAAAGATATCTGGTGTACCGCAGAATAGAGCTCTTTCATCTCTCACATTTGAGGGAGTGCAAATAGAATCGTCAAAAAAGTGTGCCACCTATTTCTGCAGACAGTTCGTGCAACACCCTTCTCAGCAGAATAGGTTAATGCGTAAATCCATACTTCACATTAGAAGGAAAAAAGGACATGAAGATTTGGTGGATTTTACATGTGAGGAGGTTCTTGCTGCTATAGGGAAAGCAAAATCATTCAAGGCACTCGGCCCAGACGGCATTTCAACGCTGATACTGAAGCACCTTGGGCCTATTGCGGTAAAATACCTCGCGCACGTGTTAAACCTATCCATTTCCCAGTTAATTGTCCCTGATGTATGGAAGGTAGTAAGGATTGTACCTCTCTTAAAAACTGGCAGTTTAGCTGATCTTGGTTCCTCTTAGTGAAAGTTCTTGAGTCATTATTACTTCCTTCAATGACAGAACACTGCCTGTATGTATGACTTTCATGTCTGTATGACTTTCATGTCTGCTTTCATGGTTGACCATAATTTGAAGATTGTAAATGGTATTTGTCAGATCAAACAAACTACGAGCAAACTTATTGCTTTACGCTGCGCTGATATGGTAAAAATATATATTTACAACGTTTGTGCAAAGTAAATTATATAGTAAGTAGAAATATTCTTGATCTGCAACAAAATTCAATATAGAATCAATGTATGAACGCCGACAACTAGGAGAATATTCAAATTTTAATATTTATATGCTCCTACTTACTCTGCAAATAAAGTGTATAAAATGAACGAGTCAGCCCCACCTTTCTGGTAGCCCGATACAAACAAGTGTTTATGTGAGCAAATGATTGGGTAGTGCGTTCTCATAGGCCAAGCCAAGCTATAGAATCAAGCTGATATTTGCAATTAGTTTGTATGGGTGCTACTCCAAAAAGTGGATGTGACATATCAATATGGATGCTCTATAAACTTCGCTTTAAGACTTGTGAGTCTGATATAAAAAAAAAAAACAGACAGTCATGGCTAGAACAACTCGTCTCGTTTGATCAAGAATATATGAAAACCTATACTTTATGGGGTCTACGTTATCATCTTTTATGCGTTACAAACTTTCTGATAATTAAATAATAACATTTCACAGTATGTGTCAATGGTATACCAAGGAAAACTTTTTTCTAATACGCTTCACATAAAATTTCAAGGCTCATAAGAGAGAGAGAGAGAGAGTACTGTACTTAACATCACAATTAAAGAATATAAAACTTAAACTTTAAATAACCATACCAAATTGTTTATCTTTAGCTTGTGTATACCAGTACCTCTATCTGAAAATATTAACTGCTGAGACCATCTACACATTGTTAGTCTAATTGGATTGTTGTTTAATTTGGATTCTGACCGTATATAACAAATTTATAGTTAACGTGCCACGCCCATATAGCCGAATGTGAAGCAATGTGACTGTTATAAAATCGTTATTCATTCAAAATAACCAAAATGGTGTGATAGGTTTGTATGGATGGGTGATGATACCACTAAAAGTGTGTGGTACAAGTTTGTATACAGACGGACATGTCTAGATCGAGTTTTCTTGTTGAATTAATATACATACAAAACTTTGTGGGATCTTCGATGACTCCTTTAATGCGTTACATACTTTCTGAAAGTGATTATATACTGTTTATACTATGTGTAAACAAAAAATAAATAAATAAAAATATATTTTTTAAAAATATCGAACTTGTAGAACTTCATTCACTAAAAAGAACACACAAATTTTTCACTATAAAACTTTTTAACGAGCAGAATACGGAAACCATTGGATAATAAAACTGTTTGATTGCTTCGTACTGTGTAGTAATACAGAAACACTCTTGGAAAGAATGTAAAATTAAATTTTTCCAGAATCTTAGCTAAAATCTAGCGACTCAAAATCATTTTGAAATCTATTGCATTCATTTTTCTGCAGAAATATCAATCTTTCAATCAATAACATTTATAGAAAGCATTATCAGTGCTCGCTCAATGACGTTAATTGTAACTTTCCTGGAACTTTTGCTGGAATAGATCAAGACGATCTTTCCATTAGGCATAACATTCTCAACATTTTCGCTTTCCACTCGGTGTCACAAAACGCAAATGTTAGCAAAAATGGAAGCACGGCTGTGTATGAGTATATTTGAAGGGAAAAGAACTTTTATTTGATTTTTCACATTTTGCCCAGTAAATTGTTTGGCAGCAAAATATTTCATCAATTCTTACTACTTACTATGATTTTAAGTTTAAATGAACTGCAAAATATTTGTATTCAGATATTTATGTAAAGGGTTTTAAGTTAATAAAAATACAGTATTAATAAAAATAATAATCAAGCACCAAACCAAAAAAAAAAAATTTAAAAAAAAAAAAACAAACAATCCATTAAGATAATTAAGAAAAAAATAAAATATAGTTAATAAATGTTTATTAATAATAAAAAAGTTAAAACAAATATTTATTTATATAAACTAAATTCGTTTGTTTTATTGCTTAAAAACGGAAGACAACTTTTAACAGTTTTTCATACAAAGGACGCAATGTGTTTTGTTTTAATATGTAAATGTGTTTGCTGTTTGTTACATCGATTCGAGTGTGAATGCATTTAGCTATACAAATACATGATTTTATATATATATATATATATATATATATATATATATATATATATATATATATATATATATATATATATATATATATATATATATATATATATATATATATATATATATATATATATATATATATATATATATATATATCATAGATAAACGTGGAATGCTCAATATGTATTGATAGACAAAGAATTTCAAACACAGTGCTTTATAAGCCACTCAAGACAATTTATTTGCCAGAAGTTTTTAGAAAACAACCTTTAACACAGAAGGTGCTATCAAAATTTATTTTAGCATATGTAATAAATCAATTTCATATATCAAAAAAACAACGAGCATGCCTCGTATCTACACATATATGTATATCTGTATATAACATAAATAAAAAGTAAAGACTCGAGAAGGAGAACACGCGCTTCTTTATTAAAAGATTTTAGTTTTCTTTTAGGGAACATTAGCTTACCCATCTTTAGCAGCGGCGGCTACATCTTCGTTATTATCGCCACTCTGCTGTGATTCTTCGTCGCCATCGCGTGTTACTTTGCGTTGACGCAGCTCCATATCGGCATCATGTTCCTTGATTTCTTCTATTTTTTCTGGTTCCAACGGCGTTGAATCAATATCAGCATCTGCATCATCCTCCGCATCATCATTCTCATTGTCGGCAACAACAATTTCATCCTCGGCATCGCTATCTTTGTCCTTTTTCTTTGATTTCGATTTGGATTTTTTGTCCGACTTGGATTTATCATCATCGCTTACGTAATTGCTCTATGGAAAGGAACATAAAAAATGTTATAGCTTAATTTAAAAATTCGTGTTGGTCACACAAAAATTTACCTCATATAATGGCCAGAAGGAAGCAAAGAATCCCACATCTTCGGTCAAATTCGGAAAGATCCAGAAATGCAATTTACCAACAGTCAAAGCCCAGACAATTGTGAAAACTATCACACGCACAACAGTTAATGCGAGTATAAATACCAAGAAACCGGCTGCCAATATGGATAGATAGTAAACACCTTGACGTAACATTGGTGGCCACAGTGGGAACAAACAAATGCCGACAGCGCCTAGCAGCAAAATAAAGCCAAAAATCCAATAGTGCAACGGAATGGGATCATAGATCCATACATAAGCCTCGGAACCATCAACGAATATCTGTTCTGGATGCATATCTAAGCGTATTTTACGCTTTTTCTTCTCCTTCTTTTCGCCAGCAGCTGCACCAGCATCCGCATCAGCGCCACCTGCTGTATCTGCATCGGCTTCAGTAGTATCCTTCGGTTCGTTCTCCGTTTCTTTTTTTGTTGTAGATTCCTTTTTCGATGCTGCGGCAGCAATTTTCTTATCATCTTTTTCTTTCTTTGAAGTGCCTCCACCAGTCGCAGACACTGTCGACTTCTCCGACTTCGTTTCCGACTTGGAATCTGTCTTTTCCACCGCCGGTTTTTCGCTTTTACCGCGTAACTCCTCCAGAGTTATGGGCACTTTCTTAGCGCGATGGAAAAACTTATGCTCCAACATTACATCCAGAAAATCGATTGCATGTTCACGTGTACCAAACAACGACTGTGAGCCCTCTGCAAACTTCGATTTCATGAGGGCATCGATCGCTTTGCCTGAAGTGAAGTATTCAACGTTGTGACTTAAAAATTTAGTTTTCTTCGTCTTCACATTCTTCTTCAACCATTTGGCAATGGTGTACTCATCTTTGGAGGGTTTGTCGACCTTCTGCTCGCCGGGCCCGGTGTATTCCTAAATAGGGAGAGGAAGAGAGAGAGAGAGAATAGGGAGAGGGAGAGAGAGAGAATAGGGAGAGGGAGAGAGAGAGAGAAAAGAAAGTGTGAAAAAAGGAGATTATTTTGTTGAACTTACAAATTTGATCTTAAATATTCTCAATATAAAAATCTTAATTTTTGATATGTAGGCTAATATGCTAAACTGAACTGTTTACAATATCTATGACAACGATTGTCATGTTTTAAAAATACATAATTTCATTAATAAAACAAAATATAATGAATGAAATTTAATGTTTTTGAGACGAAAGCGATTTCTGCGACAAATCCGATTGACTTGTATTGGAACTATGTATATGCTGTAAATATCAGAAATTTTAGTCGATAAATATACGAAGCATCTTCAAAAAGCATCGGAAGAGTTGGGTTATATATATTAAATGTGTTGTATGCGAATAATCCCAGTGTTGCCCGAGGTAGAATTTTTCAATTGATAATTTTCCATATTTAAATACAGTTTGAAAATTTTCGAATGGAAAAAAATTTCATATAACTTTCACCTCCTCTGAGATGGCAACAAAAGAGTATGCTTAACGATTTAACTAACTACTGATCGTTAGGCCTTGGGTAGCGAAATGATTTGTAGCGCCGTAGCACCAAAAATAGTAAAAACAACAACAAACTCATATCAGATTAATTCGTTAAAGCGTGGTCGTGCAAAATCGCACCACTAAAATATTACCATCAGATACGCGAGTGGCAGCAGGTATCCAGTTTAAATATAGAAAAAAGAGCAAATATTTGTATCGGCGATAGTCATTGAGAAAACAATTGCTTGTGATTCGTCAAAATGATGTGTTAGATACCTGTTAACCGAATTAGGAAGGCAGGAAAGCACCGGCGCGCTGTTGGTCATGGACCGAATACCAATTTCCTTCACCAACGTTTTTATAAACTGCATAAATGCAAGAAAAATTAAATTACAATTTTCTGTCCTAACTTTGAAAACCAACCATAAAAATAAAAACTATTTTTATTATTATAATTTTTTGCTATTTGGAAACTTCTTTTCCTTAGCGAAGAGCTAACTTCTTAGTCCTAGCGAATGGCTAACCCATTTTACCTAGCGAATAACTAGCGAAAGGTGATACAACGTAGTACCGTTGGCTCCCTGCCAATGACGTGCCCATTGGGCCAGGAACTAGTACTCACTATTACTGTTGTAGAAAATCACTATGCAAGCACTGTTGCAGTTGAACAACGGAGTGCACCTACTCTTGAAAAAGCATTCACTTCTCTGGTTTAAAGTTTTATTACTCTTCTTTCTGTTGAGCTGACTTTAGCAAGTAGTATTTCGTGCCCGTGTTAGTACCCAAAGAGTGTTTTGATACAGTGAGCATTCAAGCCCATCTCTGGTGTAGTGTACATAAACCGAGTTTGGAAACAATCGGATGTAGAAAAATTTGACCCAATTTGCGATAATCGCTTATCCTGTGTATCTTATTGGATTTCAAGCTGCTCGGAAGAAAAAAAAAACAGAACCGTAAGTCCACCCCTTTTCTCACTCAGAGGTGGAAAGAAGCTACAAATCATTCCCATAAACGAGAGGGTCTACGCCCCGGACAGATCTGCTGAGAGAGATCTGCTCTACCAAAGGTTCTCCACACCAACTCAACAAGCTGTATCAGCCCACAAGCTGGTGTTCGCTGTGCGCTGATGGTAAATCAGTCAGGACAAGGTCTTTTATTTATATATATTGTAGAAGATTTGAAGGGACTGGATTTATTCAATAAACTGCTTCATATACAACTCCAAATAAAAAGGTCGCTGGATTTTAATTATTACATACTGAATATGTGTAAAATATTAATAGTACATGAACCCTTTTGTACACCAATCTGTTTTTAATTTGGCTATAAGCCACGACACAAATTCGGATTTCACAATGCAGAAATTAAATTACACTCATATGTAAATAATGAATCTACCGTGCCATCATCGAAAATTTCCTGCTCCTCTTCCTCCTCCATTTCAAGCTGCTTGTCTTTTCCAACCGATTGCGATTCGTCGTTCGTCATTTATAAAAATTTAAGACGTATTTGTTTAACAATCTTTTAACAAAATAAATATTTCTTTACTGTTTAAACGCAAAACGTTTTGAATAACACACTTTTTAGCACAAGTATTAACTAATTTCTTGGAATATTATTAATTTCTACTTAACAAATGCAGTATTTTTAAATTTCTGACGTGTTGCAATGCTTCGCTGTCCAACTAGAAAGTATTTTTGAAAACTGAAGGCTGAATCACGTACGAAAGAGAGCGACCGAACGACTGAGTTGTAGAGTTATAAAGTACCAAAAGCATTAAGATCGAAATAAGAAGAATATTATAGGTACAACAGAGAGAGAGAGAGAGAGAGAGAGAGAGAGAAGAGAGAATTACACAGATGGGGAAAAACTTTCGCCAACCACAGTGACAAATCAGAATATTTACAATATCAAGAACAACAACAACAAAAACAATGAAAAAACTACACACAAGTGGGTGCACTCTGTAAGTGGCAACTGCAACGTCGACAGAGAGCGGCGATAACAAGAATAAACTTACAAAAGCTACACGAGCACGCGCACTTAGCAAAAACTAGTTTAAAGCTTGTAAGAGAGAGGTAGACATAAAGCTAGAAAAGATCAATGGAGCGTAAAACTCATATGGAGAGCAATATGAATGATATTGAGAAAAAATACACACAGAACGCTTAAGCTTAATTCAAGTTGTTAGCAGAACAAGACAGTGGCGTAGCGTATAAAACAAGAAAAAACGTTAACTTCGGTTGAACCGAAGCTCTAATACCATTCACACGAAATTTGAAATAGTATTATAAAACATAAATAGGGGCTACCCCAAAAAGTGGGTGGAAGCGATGTAGTAGATGTGTAAGATGCCGCCATATCGAATTTCAAGTTTATATTGACGTTTTCCATACAAATGCATAAAAGTGAACTATGGGTTTATATGGGAGTACCTCAAAAAGTTGGCGGGACACACCCATTTGTATATGAAGCGGTTGTCCACTAAAATCCACCAAATCGCATTTCAAGCTAATATTAATTTAAATAAAGATTTTTTCATAAAAAAACACAAAAATGGGCAGTAGGTTTGTATGTGGGCTACCCCAAAAAGTCATTAGTCTATGTATGTTAAGCAGCTGTCGATAAAAAGGCGCCATATCACATTTCAACCTAATATTGACTAATATAGAAGTTTTTCTTACAAAAAGTCAAAAGTGGACCATAGGTTTGTATGGGAGAATCAAGAATCCGTACAATAACTTACCATATCAATTATTAAGTTGGTATTGACTACAATAAAAAAGTTTTTCATACAAAAAGTTAAAAGTGGGCGTTAGGTTTGTATGGGGGCTACCCCAAAAAGTGGGCATGGCGGGTCAATCTTGACACTCTATTAAACTGCAATAATTAGTGTGTGTGCAAATTTTCAACAAGACAGCATAAAAATTAGTGCCCAAAAAATGAGCAACAACATACAGACAGGCAGACAGAGGGACATGGCTAGATCGACTCGTCTCGTCGAGCTGATCAAGAATATATATACTTTATGGGGTCTACGATGTCTCCTTTAATGCGTTACAAATTTTCAGACAAACTGATAATGCCATTTCACACTATGTGTGAATGGTATAAAAAGTTGTTCATATAATGACACAAAATTGTGCAGTGAGTTTGCATTGGGTCCACTTCAAAAATGGGCGGCACACGCTTTTTTTAAATTTATGTAAATCGGCGGCCAAAAAGTCTGCGGGACCAAACCAATTTTGAAGCTACCGCATAAGAATCCACCAAGTGCATTTTTAGGTTGATATTGACTGCATTAAAAAAGTTTTTCATACAAAAAGTAAAAAGTGGTTTGTATTTGGTCGCTGAAGTTCAATTAATTCTTTTTCTTTTTTTTTCAAAAGGAATTATTCAAAAATGTTTAATTCAATGCCTGAATGAATCGCAGATTCATTCAAATTTGCATCACTCTTCTACAGCTCTGGTAAGTACCCAGTAAATAAGATGCAGCAGACGCCACTGTAGCTTGATAAGATCGTAGTAAAGAGAGAGAGAGTAAATGTGCGTGAGGTTTCTCTCCTTCTTTAAACGCTTTGTTAATCAAAAATGGATGAAAACAAGTTTATGTGAGCAGCTGTTTTTGCTTCAGCTGCTTGATTTGAAGTCGTAGTTTGTGGGAAAGAGAGAGATGGGATAAGCATTAAAGTTAGAGTGTGATCGATCGAGAGATAGTGTAAAATTTTAATTTTTAAGACCAGTTAAAAGCACTGAAATAAATCGAATACAAATGAGTAAATTCGATTTAGGTCAACATAGTTGACCTGAATAGCAGCATACTTTATGGAATATTTAGAGTAGCGAATTTGGGACATGGTTATTTGATTTTTATTGATAGAAAATGCGCGCATAAACTGCGTTGCCAGTACATACAAACGTACATACATATTTATCTGATAACGCAGTAAACAATAAAAATTAAATAGAGGCAGATGCGATAACGAACATATTTTTAGGTTCATATGACAACTAATTGAATAAAATCGCAGCAACAATTTGTTTATTTTCCGTAGCAATAATTTGATTATTTCTCGATGTAAAGCAGACTCGTGCTGAGTAGACGTAAAAAAAAAAATCTAGTAAAAAATTCAATGAATTTAATTAAAAATTCAATAAACACAGCCGGCAATTGCTGCAAACACAAAACACACAAATACACACACAAAAACAGAGAAATGAAAATAAACTGCAGGCAAAAACAACACACGCCCACATACTGTAACACAAAAACAAAAATGACCACATAGAGCGCAGGAAAATAAAACTAAATACAAAACAAACAAACAAAAAAAAACAAAAAAAAATTGAAATACAGAAAAAAAAACACTCAAGCGCACAAAGGTGTAAAAGCAACGCGTGTGGCACAAATGCACATCATACATGTATGTTCATATATACAATTTATGTTTATTTATGTATACAACACTTGGCACTCAATTATCGACAATTAAAAGCAAATTTATGCACTTTTGCAAGAAAAAAAACAATTAAAACCTCAAAATAACAGAATGAAATTTTCTCTAAATTGAAAACGCAATAAAAACAAATAACAAACGATGAGACGCAAAAGAGCGCACTACTCTTGCTAGCTCTTTCTCTTTTACTCTCCCTACTAACTTTTGCAAATATTCACTCACACATGCTGCTTATATTTTAGTAGGGTATGTAATTGCTTTTTTTTTTGTTTTTTTGCCAAGTAAACTTTGTGCTATTTAATCTTTTACACACGCGACATGCATTGAAATTTACACTTACATCCTTGCGGCGTCTAGCGCGTTTCTTATCGGACATGTTTGCTTTTAATTAACTGCACAATTTATTATTTAATTCCTTTTAATAAAATATTGTAAATTTTTCGTGTGTCTGCCACGCTTCGTACGCAACCAGCTGAAGACAATTTTTATGTGTGTGCGTGAATATAGTGTTGTAAAATAGCTAAGTAGCATTACTACGCACTCAGCATAGTGTTGCAAGAGTGGTGAGTTTAGGCTAGAGATGTGTGTGTGATGGATGAAAGCCAAGCGAAGCGTGAAATAAAATGTATGTATACGGGGCAACTCCTTCATTAATTAAACTTCGTAAACTAATTCATTTATACGTATATAAGGAAAAGCACGGGAAAAATATTACTCATATGGCGACAAAATTTAAAAGTTTTTGAAAGCTCTCGGCAAGAAAACTCTAGCCACATTCAAAGGGGGGAGGGGGTGGTAAGTAGGGGTCCTTTTTTGTGCTTTTGCATTTTTATGTATGGTATTCAAAAGTAACAGATGTTTTTATGTTAAAAGATTTTACTTTCGGACGCAGTTTAATTTGCCTCGCCGTGAGCTTTGAAATTTTGTCGCCATAGGAATAACATTCTTGCCAAAAGCACCAATTAGACTTATTCGATTTTATTTACAATTTCTTTGAAAACAAAGTCGCACTAACATAATTGCTACAGAAAGTTCAATAACATTAAACTTTTTAAAAATTAACAAAACAGATTTAATAAATTCAAGTGCCATAATTCCAATTACTATTCCAATTACTATTCATCTAATCACAATGACTTTAATTATCCGTTTAATATTTCTGAATCGAAATTTTTCCTGTTCCAGTAATGAATGTAAACACTGTGCAACGTGAAATGAAAATGCTTAAACAACATTTTTAAACTGGCCCTGACAAATATTCCGATCTCTGTTTTAAAACTTTGCCCAGACACCTTGTGCCAAACTCTTACGTTCCTTTTTAACTTATCTCCAAAAAGTGGTTGTTGACCAGATTGTTGGAAGTGCTCCTTCCGCTGCATAACTGATCAGACATTTCGAGTTCTAGGCGTATTGCAAAGTAATCTGCTATCCCTAAACTGTTCGAAGAAATAATTACGACCCAACTTTATAAGCTCCAATCATTTCTTCCTTTTAGTATGGCTTTTTAAAAGATCGTTCTGTTAACACAAATGTTTTAGAGTTTAGTTTTAGAATGATCGATGATTTTTCGAATGGTCACCGGACCGACGTTATTTAGGTAAACGAGTCCCACAAAGTAGTCATTTTGGTCCAGCACTATTCTTGCTGTTTCTATATGACCTCCCATCTGTCATACATAATTCGAAAATACTAATGTACTTGAACGATGTTAAACTTTTTCTTCATATTAATCTATAATGTCGAATGTTCTCTACTGCAGAATGATTTAGATGGTGCACCACAAATAAATTATATCTTAACGAGAAAAGTGCAAGTGTATGTCTTACGTAAATTCATTAAATCGTCATATCGCATTAGCAGCAATGCTCTTGAAAAAGTAGACAATTCTTGTGATTTCGGAGTGATGATGGATTCTTTATGAAAATGAAGCGAATACAACATTTTTTTACTGTACAAAAATGCTGTTGTGGGAAACGCTGTTTATTTATTTTACGTTTTGTATATTTTAATCATGCATGCGAAGAATCACATCATACTCGAGTTGCCCCTAAAATTACCCAAAACGACTGATCTACCCTTCAGAATATCGATAATAAATTCTTTTTAAGTGAGGGTAGCATGCTGCCTGAAGCGTCCTTGCCATTTTATGTGAGGGTAGGATATTGCTTGAAACACCCTTAGCGTTGCTCAATCCAAACAACACAAGCCTCGAATAGCAATAGCAATGACATCGATGATGTTCCTGCGCGATAAATTCATTGATATAGATATTGTTTATGTCAAGAGGTCAATGGGGGCTGCAATTTAGATTTAAGGCACTATGAAAAGCCAAAATATTTTTAAATATGTGACATATTTCCCAAGCTCTCATATGTGCAATTCAAGACACATAATTTTTGTAGTTACAGCACTTTTGAGACTGCCCGTCCCCATGTTTGATAAAAAAACTATGGGAAAAAATAATTTTTGTGGCAAATTGTAATTTTTTTTAAAAGTATTCGTATTAAAAATAGTGAACTTTTATTATTGTTGCATTGTCAAAGTCGATGGGATAACGTGCGCTTATTACTTTCTTTAATTATCGCATATTGACTAATTTTATTGACTAATTTGTCTCACAAAAAGTGTCTATTTTCTACATAGTACAAAAATTTCAATTTTTATCAATGATAAAAGATAATCAAAAGTTTCTTAAAAATAATTTGAAATTTTCCAGATAAACCATATTTATCATACCATTCATTTCACTGCATATTTCTGCATTTAAATGATACAAGCTCACAGTGTGAAATATAACTTCAATTGTGCATTACGTTTATGGTGTTTTGCACCCGTTTCATTCATTTCCTACATTAACATTTATATTCAGTACTTATTAGAAAACACGAAAGAACTATAGTCGAGCACCATGTACACGCCTTATTCTTTTCGTGGTAAATAATTTTTTGGTTTTTCCTTTTTTATAATGATAAAGCCGTATTGTGATGTGGCATCCAAAATTTGTTTTAAACTTGATCTGCTTCCAATTACTATAAAATTATAAAAAATATTTCGAAAGAATTGACAATTACATTTTTTTACGGTAAAACGGTTACAAGTTATGAAATTTCAAGTTGCTCTTGTAGTTATCTAGCTACTCTATACCGTAAGTTTAGTTTGTCTAAGTCTTCTCGAAAAGTTTTCTTTCAGACGGACGGTCACGGCTATATCGACCGTACTTTTCGCGCTGATCACGTATATATACTTTATATATATTTTGACAGCTCAACAGACCTAATATACCCTATTACAACTATTTTTTGTACAGTGTACAAAAACCACAGAAAAAGTCTATACATTCTAACTTCTATATTGTATTGTTTGGGAAATATAAAAAAAATGAAGGCCCAATGTTTCCAATACACAATTTTACGGCACTATGGTTACTCTAAAACAATCCACGGTGGCTCTAAAAATAACAGAACTTTTTAGTTATAAAATAAAAGAAGCATGGTATTATGTTTCAAAGCAAATATTTATTCGAAATACGATCCATTTAACTCAATACAACGTTTGGAATGCTCAACCAATTTATCCAGAGACTTTTTAAACTTGCTTTTTAGGATGCTCTTTAGCACTTGTATCACGGCTGCTTTTATGGCTGGAATGTCATCGTAAAAAGCTACTTTCATTGCAGTTTTCATTTTTCGGAGGAAAAAGTAATCGCACGGTGGCAGATCAATCGAATACGTAGGGTGGTCGATGATACAAATCGGTTTTTTCATCAACCACGAGCGATTTTTTGATCATAATTTAAGTGATGTGAAACAAAACTTGCATACACCTTTCTTTTACCCAGATCTTCCATTATTTATTTTGTAGATTGTACAGTAAAATGAATTTAATACTTCTGCCAGCATTCTTACAGTGAAACCTGCATCAATAGGGACTATTTCACTTTGCTTCAGGTCGTACAGGTCTTGGATCATCATTTAAATCATCACGACCATTTTCATATCGCGTAAACCACGTGTAAACTTGAGTACGACTCATACAAGCATCATTATAAACTTTTTTTTAACAATTTGTAAGTCTCAGCAAATTTTTAATCGAGTTTAATATTTGCTCTTTTGTTCCATTATGTTTTTACTAACTACAAAAACTGCTGTTATTAAAACGTGTGTCATTTTATAACCTGTCAAAAGATTACCGTGAACTTAGTTGCTTTCGAAAGAAGAAAAATGTACCTATCTAACACTTTTAATAGATGGCACCATTTAATAGATGGCGCTACGTGTTCTATGATTTAAATTAAAAGATCGGTTATTTTTAGATCCATCTTGCAATCTGTTTTTATTAAAAATTAAACTACTTCTGATTAGCTTAATTTTTTTTTTTTTAGCTGCCCGACTGTTTTTTTCTCGCTCTTTTGTTTTGTATGAATATTACAAGCTGGTATAAAAGATTGAAAAATAATCAGTTTAATCTCTTTCTGTTATATGAACACACCTAATGTTGATTTAGTTCTCAATTTAATTACAAATTTCATCTGATAGTTCTTACCCGATTTGTAACACTGTAAATATACTCACCAACAGTAACTTCATATCGTGGTGAGTTTTTGCGCGCATAATTCAAAATTGAAAAATTGATGCACAACAAATGAGGCATAGGATGCTTTGCTAATTTATTTAGTTATAATTAATGGAAACCTCGGCAGCAAGAAAAACAACAAAATTGGCAGTATTTGAAAAATAGAAAATAAAAACAAAGCGTGTCATGCTTACATAACAAATGTAACTAAATGTAATGTAAATCAGCTGATTTTGTGGTTATACGGCAGTGAGCGTACAAAGCGCAAAACAAACTGCAATAATTAAATAAATATTAAACGAGAGATATGTTTGCCAACTGCTGGCAGTTAAACCAACTGGGTTTCATGTTTATGGTGCGTGCCATGCACATGAAGCGGCGCGATGCATACTTGGTAAGCGATTGATATAAACTTCGTAGGCGTGTTTGCTCACATGTCTCATCCGACCATTGCAGCACTGCTATCAGATACTCGGCGTAAAGGACACCGACGATCAGGATGCTGTACGCAGTGCGTACCTTTCGCTAGTCAAACGCGTACATCCCGATTCCGGCACTGAAGACGCATCAAAGGAGCGGTTTCAGCAAATTGACGAAGCATTTCGCATACTACAGGAAAAGTTCGCTAAGAGCCGGCGTAACATTGCCGACGATGAGGACGAAGCCATGGAGTTTGATATACGTCATACGGCACCGCAGCATCGACAGTATCTGAATTATGATGGTATCGGCGTGGGTACACCATATCAGCGTCAGAAACAATACCAGCAGGTTAAGGCAGTAAAGGCACAGGATGCGGTACTCAAACATCGCATCGATAAGTCAATCGCTGGCGAGCATACATTAATGCCAAAATCAGGCAAAAGCGGTAATTATTATGGCAAGCATGCAATTAAGACAAAATACGGCATCGATCGCATTGTCGAGGATCTTATACAGGAATCTATGTCCAGAGGTGATTTTGAAAATCTAAAAGGCACCGGTAAGCCACTATCGAGCGCACAAACACAAAATCCCTATCTCGATTTCACGACACACAAACTTAATAAAATTATGCTGGACAATGGCTTTACACCGGAATGGATAACATTGAATCGTGACATACGCCAGGGTGTCGAGTCATTAAAGTCAGCGTTACGCGCCGAACGCATATATTACGGCGAATATCCGCTGTCAACAACAGAGGACCAAGAATGGCACCAATTTCTCAAACCATACGAGGAGGTTGTACAAAAGTTAAATAAACTTATCGATAAATACAATTTAATTGTACCCATATTGGAGAATCAATTCTTTCGTTTACATTTGGATAAGATTGCAGAAAATATACTCCAAGATCCGGATTTGGAGTGCAATGTGAAACGTAGAAAGGTGCATACGGCTGCACAACAAAACAATGCTGAAAGGCAGCCAGATTATCTAGTAAATCTCTTTACGCTCATTACAAATCTTTTTCGTGTCTAAAAATGTATATAAAAAACAAAACTTCGCTGGCTGCGAGTGTGTTGATCGAAGCTGTGCGAAACGTAAACTGTGAAATAATTCGTGATATTAGTTTAAAAATTAGTTCAATTTATGTACAAATAAGAAATGAAAAACGATTATATCATTAAAGATGAACATAATTTTAAAAAAATCAACTAGTTTACTAAATGCTTTTGTCTTTTTCATATGTATAAGTATGTAGCAGAGCTGTAAAGGAAGGATTCAAATTTTAAATGAATCTGAGAATCACTCAGATGTATATTTTTTAATCATTCTTCTTGAAAACAAAAAATTGTTTGAATGAAAATTATTACACCAAAAAAAAAACCCAATTCATTTCAAATTAATTTTTCAAAAAGAATGATTCATCAAAATGTACGATACATTTTGAATGATTCAAATTTCAATTCAACTTTTTTTGTTGTTGTTGTGTATTAAGATTATATTTCAAATGAATGATTCTGTTACAGCGCTGGTATGCAGCAAAATTTATGAGTATATCCTCTAATACGAGTTAGACGAATAAGCTCTTGCCATCCTGACTGAGTCGTACACGCTCCGTTGCAAGTAGCCGTAGTGCCTTTGGAAATGCAAAGTGTTCCGCCTTTTGTATGCGCGCTGTTAGCGTCTCTGCCGTATCACCGCCGACAATTGGCACACTTGCCTGTACAATAATTGCGCCTGTGTCTACGCCCTCATCGACAAAGTGCACTGTACAACCGGATTCTTTATCGCCCGCATCAAGCGCCTTCTGCTGCACATGCAAACCCGGATGCTTGGGCAGCAACGATGGATGTATGTTAATCAACCGTCCACGCCATTCGCGTACAAACTGTGCACTAAGAACACGCATAAATCCAGCTAGGCAAACTATATCCACTCTCGCCTCACGTAACTGTTTACTCATCTCTGCATCGAAATCCTCGCGTGCTTTGTAGTTCCGATGTGAAATGACCACAGTTGGTATATCAGCGCGTGCAGCACGCTTCAAACCGAGTACGTCCGGTTTATTCGAAATGACCAGCACAATTTGTGCATGTAAACCTTGTGCACTGTCGCAGCTGGCATCAATGAGCGCTTGTAGATTTGTACCGGAGCCGGAAATGAGCACTGCCACACGTTTGAGCGGTTTAGTTATGTTCGTTTGCACTTGACGTAAACACTGTTCGAAATTCTGCACAAGCACTTGCGGTGCATTGGCGCTGGCACGTTTTACCACCTGACCAACAATTGTTGCACGTTCCGTATAGTGTAGTGCTGCACGCACTGCTGGGACAAATTCAGGTGAGACCACCAATAGCATACCGATACCACAGTTGTACGTGCGTTGCATTTCGGCAGCTGTTACATTACCCTGTGCTGCAAGCCAGCCGAAAACGGGTGGAATCTGAAATTTCTCAGCATTAAGCTGTACGGCAAGTTGTGTACTCAGTACACGTGGTATGTTCTCCGTTAAGCCACCGCCAGTGATGTGCGCCAATGCTTTAATCCAGCCTTGTTCAATAAGTGGTGCTAGCGCCTTGACATAGATGCGTGTAGGTGCCAGAAATTCTTCACCAAATGTTTTATTACTAAATGGTGCTTTGTCGCTGAAGTTGACACCGGCACGATACATAACCGCATGCACTAGACTGAAGCCGTTGCTGTGTACGCCACTCGAGGGTAGAGCAATTAGTACATCTCCGACTTGTATGCGTTCGATTTGTGGCAAGAGGCGCATACGTTCAGCAATGCCGAGGGAGAAACCAGCCAAGTCGTAGACATCCGGTGTATACAACAGTTGTACTTCAGCAACATGAGCCTCTATAAAAAAAAAAGCTATTAAAATAGTGCATAAGTTTCAGCTTTTTTATAGTTATCGGTGAACCAGATGGGTAAGCCTAAATGCAATGATGTTTACCGTTTTTCGAAGTACCTATTTTTTTGCTTTCGGTACACTTCTTCCAGAAACTTTGGCTGTTGAAGAATGTGACATTTTTCTACTCCCACCATTCTTATCATTCAAACCGGACTCGTAACTGCAACCAAAAAGAACCGATTGCATTTTGCAAACGACACCCTTCACCCACTGCCTTCGCTTTTGAAAAATTAGTTTTTTATGAGTGTAAGAGTACCACCTACCATTAGACTTCGATCAAATTTTAAGCAATCTACAACATTAAGTTTGTATTTTACAGCTGTTGAAAGCCGACATGAAAGGCAGACAGCCGAACAGAAATTAGAAGATAACCACGCCGATCCGCCCAGAGTAGTCCACTGATTGGCCTATAGATGGATTCATATTTCATGTATGTACGGTCATGAAACGGTGTAAAAACTGAACCACATTGCGGTTAACCAATGCGAAACATACTCCGAAGTCTTTTTTTAAATGATAGATGGTACTTGTTAGAACAAACTTGTGAAAAAAAACTGGAAGCGCCATATCCAACATCAGGTCGGGTCTCTCTGGGACTTGGTTCCAATTTTATAGAGTAAACATATTTATATACCACGCCCATTTTTGTGATTTTTTGTTATATAGCCGATACACACAGGGTACGAGGGTATATTAAGTTTGTGGAAATGTATGTAACAGACAGAAGGAGGCGTGGCAGACGCTATAAAGTAAATATATTATTGATGAGCAACAAAAGTCAAGTCGATATAAATATGTCGGACTGTTCCTTTTTCCTCTTCAGATAATATGTATTAAATAAACATTCCAACCCTACTCTAACAGGTAGCGCCCATAACAAATAGGACCACCAATCCAAGTTTTGTGTATCTTACATTAGTGTTAATAAAAGATCTCACAAAGGTACAGATTATACCACTATAAAAGGTAGTCCTCATACGAATAATCCCCATTTTCGAGTTTTTTTTTGTTATATTTTTTCGTTAAAAGTTAGGCGATCAGGCCTACCAATATAGTGGGCGTGCCACTCTCATTTCCGTACAAGCCTCCATTCTACATTTCAAGTAAATATTGAATGTTTTGAAGGTGTACGTAAAAACTATTGAATAATTATCTCTTTGAAATTCATGAGAATATTAATACGAATTACGCAGTTTTAAACTTTGGGCGCCAATATTTCTGGAACATGTCACCAGATCCCAAGATTTTGAACGTAATTCTAAAAGTAACAATGTGCTTAGTTTCAAGGATATATCTTTTAACACATAGGCATTACAGTTCAAGAATTAGGTCCCAAAAATTTCAAATTAAATTATCTTGCAAATTCCACTAGACTTTGAAAAACAGTGTATAACATTTAATCGCGAATTAAGGTTTACACACTTGATACTCTAAGTTGTAAGTTTTTTGGACTACAACAGTATTTTTAAGCGAAATTAATGTCATGTTAAATCTCTATACATACCAATGAGACTACAGCCTGCTTGCGTAGCACCTGCCGCCACACCGGCATTGATTTCCATAGCCTGTTCCTCGCGCAGTTTACCGCATGCATAGTAACTAGCAAAAGTATACGGTTCTGCACCATTGCAAAGTATGTCATTAACACACATAGCCACAAGATCAATACCAACGGTGCCATTGCGTCCGGTTTGTTGTGCAATCTTGATTTTAGTGCCCACACCATCGGTGCCCATGATCAGTACAGGATCCTTGTATATCTTGGGTACACGCGTCAGTCGCTTACCTGAGCGTGTAAGATACGATTCGCTACGCGGTGTGCCGGCATCCAACATATTTGTTTGCAGTTCAATTAAATCGACCACACTCTCAAATGTACCATGGCCAATACCACCAAATGGCTTTGCTACCTTGATCAGCGTTTCAGCGAAGTTTCTAATTTCGATTTGTGTCGCCTGGCTGGGCTTGAGATCGTGCGCCTTACGCTTGAGTACGCCCAACACTTTACTACCCTTTAGTGCTGACTTCCAAGTGTTGCATGTTTTAGGCACCACTAGCACTAAACCAATGCCGCAGTTATGTGTGTGTAATAAGGCATCTGTGCTTACTTTTAACTTTGCAGCAAGCCAGCCAAATACCGGCGGCACAATGAGATCACCAAAATCAAGTGCTACCTCGAAATCTTGCGGTACAATCCGTTCAATATCGGGCAGTAAGCCGTGTGTGATGTGTACTACAGATTTGACAGCTCCACTTTGTATGAGTGGCAGCACCTGCTGTACGTAAATGCGCGAAGGAGTGCCAAGTACTTGACCTATAAAATTTTTTGTTTAATTATTCCATCTGCTGCCACATTCAACACTCTTCAAGATACGCACCTAATGTCATTTCCATATTATCAAACTCCGATTTACCATGCAAATCAATACCAAGTCTATCTAAACCTTTCAAGATCTCATTGAAGCCTGCACAATGCAAACCACTGGAGGGCAATGCTATGAGTAGATCACCCTCTTCATATTGCTCAAATCTAGGCAGCTCCTTATCTAGCTCCACAATGCCTACACAGTAGCCAGCAATATCGTACTTTCCTTGTGCATAAACCGAAGGCATCTCTGCTGTTTCGCCACCTATGTAGTTAAGAACAAGTTATAAGCATACATATGTGATACTTTTATTCAATATCAACTCACCTACAAGCGCAGTGCGTGCATCGCGGCAACCATCCACTATGCCCTTCACAATCTGTGCTGCAATTGGCACCTGCAGTTTGCCGCATGCAATATAATCCAAAAACGCCACAGGTTCCGCACCCGTTTCAAGCAAATCATTTGCACACATAGCAAAGAGATCATAACCAATACGTTCGTACATCTCATGTGCCAATGCCAGATGTATCTTGGAGCCGACTCCATTGGTTGACTCGCATATCACTGGATTCTTGTATTGCAGTTCATTCAGCCGAAATAGACCACCAAAACCACCCAGACCACCAACTACACCCGGACGCTGTGTGCCACGTGCTAAAGGCTTTATACGTTGCACCAAATCATCGCCAGCATCGATGTCAACGCCACTGTCTTTGTAGGAAAGTGAAGGTTGTGTGACTGCGGTGGACTTAGCTCTAAGCCAGCGTTAAAGAAAAAGATTAAATTACATATGTAAGAATGGAATGTCATTTATTGGCTTAGTATCTAATTAAATGTGTTCATAATTACAATTTGTAGGCCTTAGCGGCGATATCTGTGCGATATTGTGCGCCGGTACCGGAAAATTTAATGCCCCGGCACAGAAGTGTGGCATTCGCTGCAGCTTGCTGCAATTTTTCATGCAAAGCAACGGCAATTAATACGCGTCCACCATTTGTCAGAGATTCATTAGCATCGTTAACCGCTAAACCGCTATGGAAGATCAATTGCGTTGCGGTGTTTTCCGCTGGAAGACCTAATAACGAAATAAATAAATATGTAAATATATTTCAAATTGACACTTTTATTATGAACTATAAGTTACTTACCCGTAATCACACAACCTTTGGTTGCAGTTTCCGGATAGCCTGCACTGGCCATAATTACACCCACCGCACTGACACCGGTACGCCAATCGAGCTGCACCTCCGCTAGCTTACCATCGCAACAAGCCCGCATTACCTCATACAAATCACTCTTTAGCAGCGGCAACACAACCTGTGTTTCTGGATCGCCAAAACGACAATTGAATTCCAAAACTTTTGGTCCATCCGGTGTTAGCATAAGTCCGGCATAAAGCACACCCACATAGTGTATGCCTTCTTTCTGCAATCCTGCTACTGTTTTATTCAAAACCTCACGTTGCACCAAATCCAATTCACTTTGTGAGATTAACGGACATGGACAGTAGGCGCCCATGCCACCTGTGTTGGGTCCTTCATCACCATCACGCAAACGTTTGTGATCCTGTGCCGGTAACATGGCCTGCACACTCTTTCCATCGGTAAATGCTAGCAGTGAGATTTCTTCGCCGGTTAACAGCTCTTCCACAACAAGTGTTTCGCCTGCGCTGCCATATTTCTTATCGCCCAATATTTCATCGACAGCATCACATGCTTCCTTAGCATTGCCAGCCACAACAACACCCTTGCCTGCAGCCAATCCGGCGGCTTTAACCACAAGCGCTTTGTAGGGAGCACTTTAAAAAATGATAATATTACTAAATAATCATTCAACTACTACTAATTTATACAGCTTACTTTTTAATGAAATCCTTAGCTTTTGTAGTGTCCTGGAAGCTCTCGTAACGCGCTGTTGGTATTCCATGTCGCAGCATAAAGTCCTTTGACCATTTTTTATCTGCCTCAATTTGTGCACCTTGTTTGCCTGGTCCAAAACAAGGTATGCCTGATTTTTGCAGCACATCACCTATGCCGTTGGCCAATGGATCTTCGGGTCCTACCATGACCAAATCAATTTTGTTTGTTTTACACCATTTTGCAATGGCCTGAAATGATTTGGGAACAAAGAAAATAAATGCTATAAATATTTGTATAAACGTTATCTCATAAGTTCAAACTGTCGCTGTATTTTACATGCTAGAAATAAGATTGCTTCAATTTTGGTTGGAATGTATAATACGATGGCCCTTTGTTAACAACCTCGTAATTTGAATAAACTATTTCACTGCAGTAGCTTCTAGAAGCGTGCAATAGTTAGTTTTTCGAGTGAATAGAATTCAATCGCGCCGCAATAAGCAATGCCAGAAGATGTCAGACTGAAAGACATACGTGCATGTAGTTTAAAAAATCCTGTTATATATTGCATGAGCAGCAACAAAATCAAAAGCAAAGCCAAGCGACAAAGCAGTTTCGAAACCGATTTCTCGCTTTGATCGCTTTAACACACTTTTCGTTTCGTTTGCGATCACATAAGAAATTACAATCTGTGGTTTGCAGCGCCATATAGCGCCGTATTATCGTATCGCTTCTAGCGCGTAGTTACTTACGTCTTGAATTTGAGAAGAGATATATTAGCTTTGTTCAACTAGCAGTACGAAGCAATACAAATAAAGCATCTGAGACACCATTAAGTTTTATTCTGGACAAATATCTCACAAAAAGTTCCTCCCTATAGGATAGGGTCGTATAGGGAGGAACTTCCAAAGTAAAGACGATTTTGAGAATAGATAATTTTTTGGTACCGCATCCTATATGTGACTTAGTGCGTTGGAAGGGTTTATGCTTCTTTACTTTTATTCAAAAAGCTCATTAAATTTGGTCCATCGGAAGCGAAGTTATTGCAGTCGACCGGGACGTCCTTCGGGACATCAAAAATGTAAAAGTCACACAATGCCAAATCAGGTGAATACGGGGCATAGTTTATGGTAAGTTTAAGTGTCAATGGATGAACTAGCGCATTATCGTGCAACACCTTCTTTCATTAGCACAAGTGTAAGGTCAGAATGCGATTTTTTTTTGAAAATGCTCAGTTCAAATTCCATGAGTTTCAATGAAGCTTTTTTTTTTTTGAATTCACGCACAGTTTTGATAGAATAGATGATCTCGAATATCGGCCCGACAACATATTGGTCATCATTTCTGTGCTCATGAACTCTGCCATTTGGATTAAACTATCATCAATTGAAACATTTTGGTAAAAGTGTCTTTGTTCGATGCTCATTTTTGCACCGATAATACTATCACTTCAGACTCAATAACTCCGCTTCTAGTGGACCAAATGACAAGAAATTGTGATTGAAAGTTGGGGAAAACTGTTGACTTTGGATCGCATCGTGTGTTGTTAAAGATATATTCAGTATATTATTAATATAGACACTTTCTACTAAACTTTCTGACTTCAAAACAACTAACGTCACCATGAGAACGTGCAGGGTATAATATAGTTTACATATTCCTCGAAGGGATTGCAAGAAACATGATGAAGCTTTAAGGTGGTGTAGAGTTAAGAACGCTATATGATCGTATGTACTGATTTTTATGAAAGGTTTATCGAAAATCCTGTATGACTATTTTAGAACTCAAGACTTTCATGATGCAAAATTTATTTTCATCGAATCACCTTCAAAGTCGGTTTGAATATTCTAAAAAAAAATTTACACACGAGCATCGCCGGGACTACCTGATAGTGTAATCATATGGGTAGACATATTATATTACCTGACGGATTGTCCCATTTGTGAAAATCTGATAACAACCAAATCTATATATAAATAGGCAAGCGCATCATTCACACCCTTTAAAAACAACTTATTCATGTGTTTTTTTTTATGTGAAGATTGTGAAGAGGATTACGGACGAATATAATTTCTTTTCAAAAGTTTTGCGTCTAAGGTATGTAAAAACCAGATAACGCCCTTGACCAATCACAAATTTCTCTCTCAATTTGCTATTGCTGCTAATTTTTTTGTTTCTTTCGCTTCCTTTGGTTTCAGTTGGTAGAATGGAGAACAAAATATTCTCTGTCGTACTGTTAGGGGCGATTCACATTGTAGAGCTTGCCAATCGAGCAGCTCGAAGTTAGTTGCAAACATGTTGGAGAGCATTAGTTGAGTGTGTTTTTGACAGTATTTTAGTTGGTAAAATTTTAAAAGAAGAGGAATCAAATAAATATTTAAAACAAAAAAGAGAAATAATGATGCACTGAAGAAGCTTCGTATCCCCAGTGACAGGCGCCGGCGCGCTTTCCTACGTGTGGCCTTGACCTGAAGAGCCACCTTAGTAAGTAAGTTAATATATTATAAAGCGTATATCAACATATTCGATTAATTTAGTTAGCTACTAGACGGTTTCAATTTAAATTTTTAGCAATTTTTTTAAACCGGTTTTAATTACTCATGCATTCCTTAATTCAATTAACATTTCTCAAATAAGTCAAAGCAAATAAAAATTCCGAATTATATACATGATAATTAAATACTAAGATGTAAGAACCTGGTTTTTTTACAGATTGCAAATACTATGTATAGGTATGAAAAGGTATATGGCTTTTGTTACGCGCTATCAAAATAAATGAACTTATAATAGTCGTATTATAGATTAGCTGTCATTTTAGAAAAAAAATTCACCAACCCTACTCCCCATGCGAAATGTGTTTTTGTTATCAATTAAAATTTTTATACACTGGAAAACTAATTTTTTAAGCATTGTATTTGTTACAATATAAAAAAATGGTATGGAGTATAGCAAGGGTAACGCGGAATCTCAATAAATACTCGTGATCAGCACGCCGAGACAAGTCAATGTAGCAATGTCCGTTCGTGCCTGGGATTGATCAAGTGATTGTAGGACTAAGTACCAGACTACTACAAGTTTGTCTGAATAGTTTTGGCATTGGTAAATGATGTACAGGTTATGTTAGGTGGCAGTGGTCTATAAATCCTACAATATTGAAACGAACAATATTATCAGCTCTCTAGTTGTTATACTAGGCATCCGAATTCTCAAACTGTTTAATCGAATTAAGGGTTTAATAATGATGGACAACTTAACTATAGATGGACAACTTTCTTTGCCCGCAAAAAGTGTTCAAACGATAATCCGGTGAACCCAAGAAAACCTTTAAAAGCTTGTATGTATGAAAACAAAAAAAACATTCTAAAGGATTAGTCTCGTTACAGTCAAATACATATGTATATTCCCATGTAATATGATCAATATGTTAAGCAATGCATCCCTTATATTACTGCTCCAGATACCGTTTTTGTCTCAAGGCCCATGTTTTATAAAATAATTTGAAAAAAAGTATAAGTATTCGGTGTTGGTTAAAGGATTCATAAGAGATGGCGTAACTAGCACTAAATCACATCGGGTAAACCTGTGACTATATTCATGTGAAAGCCTACTACATAAGCTTCAATTTTGAGTATGTGTCATTCCACTGAACTGTAAACAACATTTTTTTTTTTGCTCTGTGAACATGTCGACTTTTGTTCCAACCAAACGTAATTTGCGGGCAGTTTTGCTTTTGTGCTTTCATTTGAAGTAAAAAGCAGCTGAAACCCATCGTACGCTTTGTGACGTTTACGGGTTTACTATGCTCCTTCGCTTTTAACTTGTGAGTACTGGTTTCGTCGGTTTAAAAGTGGTGATTTTCATACGGAGAACAAAGAACGTCCGGCTCAGCCCAAAAAGCTTGAAGATGAAGAATTTAAAGCATTACTTGACGAAGATCCGTGTCAAACCTTTCAAGAAAGGTCAGAATCATTGGGAGTTGACTTGTCAACAGTTGGCAAACGCCTCAAAGCCATGTGAATGATTCAAAAGCAAGGAAATTGGGTGCCGTATGAATTGAAGCCAAGAGACGTCAAAAAGGAGATTTTACACTTGCGAACAGCTGCTTCAACGCCATAATCGGAAGAGTTTTTTTCATCGTATTGTTACTGGCCATGAAAAGTGGATCCATTACGACAACTCAAAGCGAAAAATTTCATGGTGACCACCCGGCCATGCATCAACGGCCAAGCCGAATATTCATGGTGCCAAGCTCATGCTCTGTATTTGGTGGGATCAGAAGGCTGTTGTGTACTATGAGCTGCTGCAACCTAACCAAACCATCACTGGTGAACGTTACCAACAACAATTGATGCAATTGAGCCGAGCATTGAAGCAAAAACGGCCGGAATATGCCAAAAAATACGACAAGGTGGTTTTTCAACATGGCAACGCTCGACCACATGTTGCAAGTTCCCTCAAGGAAACGTTGGACGCGTTGATTTGGGATGATCTCAGAGACTTTAAAAGACAGCGTGGATTCAGCGTAATCTATTAGCCATTAGAGGCAGGAACCGATCATTTTTAATAAAATTTTAATTTTCATTATTTTCCACGGAATACAATATTTTAAAAATAGGATCGTCTGATTCTTCTGATAGCTTTAAAAAAAGTCTCTGCTGGCTCTTCGACCATAGAAAGGCAAAAGAAGACGTTTCAACATTGCTTTTGGTATTTTACAACCGAAACACGTTTCAACAGATTTTTACGTTGTTTGCGAAATAAAGGGTGTTCCAAATAGAGCGCCGGATTTGATTTTTAAATAAAATACTGTTGTTTCTTGAAAATTTATGAAACTTTTATTGAAACATAAAGTAGACATCATGAGGTTATGTATGAAATAACACATTTCTTCTTTCAAAGAAAAAAGTCCAGAGGCGTCAGATCACAAGATCTAGGCGGCCAATTCTGGTCACCAAAACGCGAGTGGACACGACCGGGATATGACTGATGCAGTAATTGAACTGTTTCTCATGCTGTATGGCATGTGGAACCGTCTTGTTGAAACCACATGTCCTCCACATCAATATCTTCAAGTTTCGGCAAAAAAAAAAAACAAAACTGGTTAACATTTCACGATAACGCACACCATTCACGGTTTGTGTTTGACCTGCCTAATTTTCGAAGAAAAATGGACCGATGATGCCTCCAGCCCTAAATCCACACCAAACAGTGACACGCTGTGGATGCATTTGTTTCTTATAAATCACTCGTGGATTTTCTGAGCCCCAAATGCGACAATTTCGGCTATTAATGAAGCCATTGAGATAAAAATGAGCCTTGTCACTAAAGATGATTTTGTCTTCAAAATCGACATTTTCTTGTTGTTGTTTCCAGCAAAGCCGAGGCGGCCATTTACCCAATATGTTATTCCATATACAAACTCATGATGTCTACTTTAAAAATCAAATCCGGCGCTCTACTTGGGAAACCCGGTACAAAAATGTGTATTAGCCATATTTTTTAAGGAATTTTTTTCCGCATTCAACAAGTTTTACAAAAATAGAATCTAAACAATAACTTGACTATATATACATTCGAATTATACCTTTGTTATTGCAGCTTAACCTCCTTTAGCACAATCAGTTTTTATATTGATTTAGATCTGTTATTAACAGATTCTCTTAGTTCGAAAGGTTGAATAAAGTTAATTTATGTTCGAAACGTCTTTAGAATAGTGCAGTGGCGGATTAAGCCTAGAACTTAAGAAGGTTCCCTCCCAAACAGAATTTTTGAATTTTAATAAAAAATATCATACTTTTTAAGGAGTTGACTTGGCATTTTAAAGTAAGCTTTGTAAATACATACACTGCTACAGAACCTAACGCAACATGGCGTTTTAAAAAAAGTTTTTTTTATTTCTGAGAGGTAGCACTTCTAATTAGACTACAGTCGAATTTTAAGAACGTTGCAGATAACTTACAATTTGATAGTAGTAATCTTCTGATAAATAGTTTTTGCAGAAACAAACTTGTTCAAAAACTATAGTACAAACGTTATCCGGTCGTGTACTTCTTCGATCACCATTGTAACACATTTATGTTTGTATCATCAACAGCTGATTTTAAATTGATAAGCAGAACAAATGTAAAATAAAATAGCTATACATCAATTATTTATGTAGAAAGCCTCTTAATATGAGAAACTTGCTGAATTTTTTTTTTGAAACAGGTTCTTAAATACAAAATATTTATGCATACAATATAGAATTTTAAATTTAAAGACATGTCCATAAATGAATCATTTTTAACTGCCACTTTGTATCAAACTCAAAAGACCAGCAGCCATCCGAGTACATAAATACCGACACGCTTCGATGACTTTCGAAACACATTTATTCAAAACAAAAAACTAATTTACGTATTACCAAAGAATTTATTAAGATCACAAAATGTGCAGAATAGTGCAAGCGAGTGAACACGAATACGACGTCTCTGTCTGAGACGTTTTAAATCACATAATACGGCCGCAAAAGGAAACCCGTAGTGGTTTTAATTTCCGTTAAAGCGATTTGTGAAATATGCACAAAACAAAATTGACATTGAAAACGAAAGGTAATGAAGATCGAAAAACTACAACGACTTTTAGTATTAGTTATTGACCAAAAACAATGGCCGACAAACGAATTGTGTACATACTTCCGAATTTGGTAGAACTTTTTACACGTTATACAAAATGATTTACTGTATGATATGTAAATTTTTTCGGATGAGCTGTCCGAAAACACACAGAAATGGAAAAGAGAAGAACAAAAAAATAAAACATCATATAGAAACCGCGAAAAATAAAATTATTAACCCACGGAATAAAAAAAAATAAAATTAACTTATTTATGACTCGCAACGAAATTAAACTTGGCTAAAATGTCATAATGACCAAAAATCGACGCGCTATAAAACGCAGGCGTCAACGGATTGAAGCACACAGTACTATTTGTACACTGAAGATAAACGGAACGGGTAGTCAAGACAAGTCAATCAAAATGAAGCAGCACAATGTAAGCCAGTACGACGGAACTGCACTAAACTGCAATTATTACAATTAAAAATTCTTACGTTCACAGGTTATTTTTTTGTACAGCGGCGTAGTAGTCGCTTTGGCTATTTTTGGAATAGCAGCAGCAGCTAATGTGGATTACAAAGAACAACAACAGCAACAACAACAAAGTCAACGCTATGTGCGCGGCAGACAACAACAGGTAGGCGGTAGCGTACATTCAACGACTGCAAGCACCTACAGTAATTCCAATGATAAGGATACGCTCACGCTGCGCAATGAACTCGAAGTGGAGGCCGATGGCAACTATCGTTATGCCTATGAAACGTCCAATGGCATTTCTGCCGAAGAACATGGCCAAGGTGGCGTTGCAGTGCAGGGTAGTAGTTCTTATATCTCGCCGGAAGGTGTCGAGATTAAAGTGAGCTACATTGCTGACGAAACAGGTTATCATCCCGTGGGTGAACATATACCCAAGACACCGGATTACATTCTACGTGCTTTAGAATATATACGTGCACATCCGTATCAGGTCAAGGATTACTATAGCGGTGAAACAAAACTGGTTTCACGTGACAATGTGGCATTTAAGACAGTTACGCGTAATACGCTGCCACCGGTGAAGGCAACAGTGGCGTCAACAACTGCATATAGAAGACAGCAATCAACACCAGCGTCCAAGTATCAACAGCAACAACAATTGGAAAGTAACAGCAGACACCAAAGACGCAGCCGCGGTAGCGTTAAGTATTATAAAGAATGATCATTAATAACAACAACTAAACAATTCACATTGAAAATATTAAATCCAATATCATACTAAAGTATATACATACATATATACATACATACATACATATATATATATATATATATATATATATATATATATATATATATATATATATATATATATATATATATATATATATATATAAATATTGTAAATTAAATAAAACAAGAAAAAAAGTTAACTTCAGTTGTACCGAAGTTTTAATACGATTCACACGAAGTTCTAAGCAGTTTAATACAAAAAAATAGAATAAACGTTAACTTCGGTGAAACCGAAGCTTTAATAGTCTTCACAATGGCCCCTTTCGCTTGAAAACGCTGGTGTTTTATTTCATTTTTTAATAGAGGCTTAGATTTTATAATCTATTTATATAAAACAAAGTCGGTTTAGTTACACCATTTATAACTCGAGAACGGCTGGACCGATTTTAATTATCTCTGATTTGTTGAATTCGACTCTGCCCCGAATAGCAGAATAACTATTAAAATTTGGGAAAAAAATCACGGAACAAAAATTATAGAAAATGAATCTAGAAAGATAGTGAAAATATGTACATATTAATGGGGGTCAAAGAAAGGTAGGTAGGGGAAGGGCCAGGGGAATAAGTGGCATGAGACGTGGTGGTAGGGGAATATGTGGTAGTGAAAGGGGCATGGGGAAGGGGACAGGGGATGAAGAGGCAAGGGGAAGTGCAGTAACGCGTCGGGTACAAGCTAGTTTATAATATATTTAATTTTATTCAAATATGTATATATATATTTAGGGTGTGACAAAAAAAAATTGGGGTACTTTCCAATTTCGCAATTTGTTGGTACACATGTTATAAAAAAAAAAAATTGACATGATTAGCCATTTTGCATTTTTAGTTTTTTTTTACAGATATAAAGATTATACGTATTACGGTGTGCTCGTCGAGGTTTTGTTATGGGAAAAAATGTATCAAGGAATCAGTATTAAATTTTGTGTGAAAAATAAAATTAAGTGCTACTTTGACCAAAAAAAAAAAAAATTATAAGTGGTACAAAATCTTCAAAGAAGGCCGAGAATTTATTAATGTCGATACCCTCCCGAGCACGTCAACAACCAATGAAAACGTTGAAACAGTAAAGAAACAGAATTACGATCACTATTATAGAAGTTGTTGAGCATATCGACATATCTGTTGGCTCATGCCATGAAATTTATAGCGAATGTTTTGTTGAGCTTAAATGTGTGGCAGTGAAGTTTGTTTCAAAATTGCTAAATTTTAACCAAAAGCACCGTTGCATAAGCATCGCTCTGGAGCTGTTGAATGACGATAGTTTAAAAATATTACTTTGAAATTATACGCAGTTTGCGCGAAGCAATACGAAGAAAATACATGGATTTTACATCACGATAATGCACCTGCTCACACAACATTGCTTGTTCGTGATGTCCAAAAACCACACAGTAACCATGTCTCAACACAGAAAAGGGGCTACTTTTATTGCCTCAAAAACTGAAAAGACTCATGAAAGCACAATGGTTTTCCACGATTGAGGAGATCAAGACCACATCGCTGAAAGAGCTCAATAAATAGTCACACCTCTTTTTTTTTAACACACCTCGTATATCGCCTTTTTGATGGCTGTAGATGGGATAAAGGTGTGTGGATAAATTGTTGTAGATGGGATAAAGGTTTGTGGATAATTTTGTTCAGCATGAAATTATTAGAAAGAATTTAAAAAAAAATATTTAAAGAAATTTTGGATCAATATGGGGTTGAACGCAGATCGTCTGGAATGGCACGCTAGACAGTTTGGCAAGCGATGTCTCAAATATTTATATATGAATATGTATATGAATTTTAGCTGGCGCAAAGTCATTTTACATTGGGAAATATTATTTACATATTTCCTCAATGCGAAAGAATGAACCATGAACACATTTATTGTTTACACAGAAAAATGTTCGGCTTCCGATACATGTGTTTCAGGGTATCCCAAAACCCATTATCAGTCAGATTGACCACACACTGCTAAATGATTGCTTTTATATCATGCTTAATTGAAAATCGGCTTGTGTATCCTACGAATTTCTGTTTCCAATAATAACGAAATGGACAAGATGTTATACCTACCAAGCATGTTTTTTTACATTCTTGCATGTACGGCTCTCTATCATTCTTCTGAGTATTTTTGTTGTTGCATTACCCTTTCTAAACTGCGCCATTGTCTATTAAGTAACAGTTAATGAAGAGACTGCAAATGGGCCATTTGAATAGTCTTTTGTCATAGATTGTTATGCGATGTCTCAAATATTTACTAATTTACTAATATTTACCGTCTACTTTTGACATTTTGTATTAAAAACTTTTTTATTGTAGTCAATATCAACTTAATAATTGATATGAAAGCTTCTAGTGGACGGATGCTGCACAAATACATTAATGGATGGGACCCGAACACTTTTTGGGGTAGCCCCCATAAAAACCTACTGCCCACATTTGGCTTTTTGTATGAAAACTTCTTTGTTAATGTCAATAATAGGTTGAAATGTGATTTAGTGGATAGCCCCTTCATATACGTATACAAATGGGCGTTTCCCGCCCACTTTTTGAAGTACTCCCATACCAACCCGCAGCTCACTTTTATGAATTTATATGACAAAACGTTAATATCAACTAGAAATTCGATATGGTGGCACCTTATATATGGTCGCTTCATACACAGCTACTAGAGGGCGTGTACCGCCGACTTTTTGGGGTAGCCCCTATTTAAACCCCCCACGTTTATGTTTTACAGTACGATTTAAAATTTCGTGTGAATAGTATTAAGAGTTCCGGTTCAAGCGAGGTTAACGCTTTTTTTTTTTGCTTTTTAATATTATAATATTAATATAATTAATTTAAAACTGAGTTTTTCTCATAAAATAAAATTTCAATTTTTAAATTTTCAATTTTCCATTCAATTTATTTGTTTCATAAAGTTTTCAAAAAGAATGATTCAAAATGTACAATTCATTTTGAATGATTGAGCATTCTTCTATTAAAAAATAAAAATTTTACAGCACTGGTATTCACCTTTACTATTTAAAAACAAAAAAAATGTTTTTGTATGTACCTTTTAGTGGATAACTTACGGCCATTTTTGAACTTGTGTTGCTTCTGGTTATAAAAAGTGTACATCGAAACTTTCAATCCAATATTTCAAAAATTGAGGACGAACAGTAATGCACAGACAAAGAGACACACATAACTAGATCGACTCGTCTTGTCCTGCTGATCACAAATATATGTACATATGTACATACACATATACGTTATAGTGTCTCCGATCTTCCTTGAAGGCGTTGCAAACATTGTGATTATATTGTAATACTATTCACACTCTGTGCGTATAAATATGCATATGTATGTAAATAAATATTGTAAATTAAATGTAAAAAACTGATATCGGTTTTTAATTACAACCACTGCACTTCAAAGTACGAAGGTGACGCCAAGGACATTAAAACTTCACAACACCAACGTCCATGAACTTCGCGCTACAGCGTGTTTTGTTTTAATTATAACTAACCTCATAATCCTTAGCATTTAGCACATTGCTTGGCAAATTCTGGCATTTTTCCAGTTTCCCAATGCCGTAGCTGCCGGGTAATGCATAGATGCGTGCAATCTGGTCACTCTGCGCCAGCTTCCAGCATAGTGCATGTTCCCGGCCGCCGCTACCAATGACAAGCAGTTGTTTGTTATTGTTTTTGTCGTTGCCGGTTGACATTGTATTTTATTTGTGCACTCGAAAAATGTATTTTAAACACGTCGTTAATTAAATTAAGAAGTTTTCAGCGTAAGTACAAAAAGCGTACGAAAACGTAAAAGCTGCAGCAACGCAACAACAACCAACGCGCCGTGAAACACGTGTTGAGCGCAATCAAAACGTTTGAGAGAGAGAGAAAGAGTGTATAAGCAAAAATACAGAGAACAAAGAACAGAAGAACCGTACCGGGCAACGCGCAAAACTCAAATGATTTATAAGCTCACTGCGAAAACGCATGAAAAGTAACCTTTTTTGTCGCGAATTCCATTTTTTGTTGTACGTAAAGTTGTTATTATAATCTCTGCTGATAACACGCACACTAGCAAATATAAATTTTCATATGTACACGTACGTACTACATACGTATGTATATGTACATATGTCGTCGCCCTTAATTTGTTTATTAATAACAACAAGTGTTTGCGTGTTTAATGTTGCGGATGTTGTTGTTGCTATTACTGTTGGTATAGAGCGCCAATGATCTCGTGAGTGAAAAACAAAGAGTGTTGCCAGATATCAGTTACCATGGGGGAAAATGGGAGCTGTGGCTCGTGAAATATAAATAATTAATATTATCAAAGTCGTGCTGCTTAACCCAACTATATATGTATATAAGAAAGTCATCCTCAAGTATTTTGAAATTTCAATTTAGCGCCTTTATTTACTACACTTGAATAGCGTTTCCAATGCAAATTATATAGCTATTAAAATTTGTGTAGCTTTTGGGAAAAACTGTCGCTGAACAAGAAGAGTTCACCGTAACTGAAATGGCCAATAAAGATGCATGGTCTGATCTTGGACGATAAAGATGACTGATCATCATGCACAGTGTGAAATGGTATTATCAGTTTGTCTGAAAAATAGCAACGAATTAAAATATATACATACATAGTACATATATTCTCTATCAGCTCGTCGAGACGAGTCGATCGAGCCATGTCCGTCTGTCCTTCTGATAGCACATTTTTTTAATTTTTATATATACATACATATGTATATGGCTAAAAGCTGATATTTATGCTTCTTTTAGTTCCAAGTTTGTAGAGTATCCATATTGATATGCCACGTTCTCTTTTTGCGGTAGCCCCAAATACAAACTCACCGTTAATTCATTGGCGGATCTAAGGGGAACTGGGAATGCCCCCCCCCCACCCATTTCTTTTTTGTTCAGTACAAATAACATTTTTTCGCTTCATTTTCATGAATAGGTTTTTTTTAAGTATTTCAGACATCAACTCCTACGGCCCAGAGAGCATTCTGGATCCACCCCTGGTTAACTTATGTGTTTCTGATTGAAAAACGTCTTTATTTAAGTCAATATTAGCTTGAAATTCATAATGATGGCTTATTATGGACGGCCGCTTCACATAAATATTCTGTTGGGCGTGTCTCTCCACTTTGTGGGGTGGGTCCCATAAAAAGCCACCACCTACTTATGTGATTTTCTATGACATACTTCTTTAGTTAAGTCAATGTCAGTTTGAAATTTTATACGGTGGCTTTTGATTAAGAACCGCTTCACATACAAGTACATACACTAGGGTCGAGTCTCGCCCACCTTTTAGGATAGTAGCCATACATATAACTTACTTATTTGCGCTTTTCTTCTTATTATACTCAATATCAATTTATAATTGATGTTTTTATAGATAGACTCTTCATATATATACGAATGAGCACACATGTCCCAATTTTAAAGGTTGCCCTCATAGAAACCAAACACCTAATATACACTCTCATACGATTCAAAATTTCGTGTGAATGGCTTCGTTTCAACCGAAGTTAACGTACGTTTTGCTTGTTTTTTTTTTTTTTATTAGGGCGCTACCAAGAATTCCAAGTAAAATCCTATAAGCGCGTTTATATTTTATTTAGGTCGCCGAGTTTGTACAATAAATTTGAAACATCAGACCGGTAAAATTTTTATTATATTCAGCGTGCGCTGCTACGCTCCCTCTTGATTTTCAATTATGTATATGCATTTCGCAAAAATCTCATTATCACCATTCCCTCTTTTTCGTTTCAATCAATCAGAGTTTTATTCCCCGTATTCCGGTTATCAAATTCGAATAATTTGTTCGGATTCTGTGACGTTAAAATGTGCTACGAGGGAGACGTTTTCCACTCTCATTAATAGGTGGTGGTCTTCCACCTACAATACTATGTTGTCCCTATAAAAGCTTACTGACTGTTCAATTGCATCTTTATGCAATCGAGCCCTTCCCGAAGTATAATCATACTCCTCTATACGATTCTTGTAAAAAAACGATCAATACTCGTTTTGTAACTTCTAATATCCTTTCTTATTCGGGTAGGGGCTATTCTCGTGAGGTTGCCATGGTTTGGATGATTACTACTGTACGCACCTAACAAGAACTGCTTCGAAAGCAGCTCATTATGTTGGCGAACAGGTAGCATCATGGCTTCTTCATGCAAATGAGCTTCATGGGTTATTTGCAGACAACCAGTGGCAGTCCTCAGAGCACTATTCTGACTTCTTTGCAGACATTGCCATTGAGTCGTACTTAGATAAGGAGTCCAGACAGAAGCAGCATAAGACAGAATAGAATGTCCAATAGCTTTGTACAATAGGTGGTAATTATTGTCTATTTTTCCTTACCCCAAGAAGACCCAGCAAGACGATTGTTTGTCTAGGTGGCAAGAGCCGAGAATCTATGCAGGTAACGGATCAAATATTGTCCCAAAGTACTTTTTTGAGATGATGAAGCTTAATAGCCAAATTAGACAGCAAAGCTACAAATTTCAATGCTTATACGAGTAGTATGTATAAATAAAAAGTTTTTGATCAACTTTAAAGATCCAATCATTTTAGAGGCTATAGTAAAACTCTTCAAACAATTTATATTGCACTAAATGTAACTAAATTTCTGACGCCGTGCATTTCAGAATTAACGTCAATCGTTTTGAAAAATGCAAAAGGCATTGCCTTGCTTCGCAGCGCATTTAAAAAATATTTTTTACAAAAACAAGATGATAACCTCTGGAGAGGCCACCTTAACCATCTAGGGGGTAATCTTCGAGTGAATTATCAGTTATTTTTGCAAAATTCATAGTGCATTTTTAATGTAACAAACGATTACTTTACGAAACTGATGAAATTCGTTTAAATTAATGCTGATATTTGTTAACACTTCTTGAATTTGGTTTTCAAAAATCGTTTATTCTGTCTGACTCTCATTTAAAATTATTTATTTAGAGTTTTAAAAAAAGTTATGGAAAATATACAGTATATACCAAAAATAAAAATAATAATAATCAAAATGTAGCTTACATATAGATAGAATTAGTATTTTTCGTTAAGAACCACAACAATGCTTACGAAAGATATAAACCAAATTGGGGAGGGGGAGGGGGGAAAATAGATAGGCGGATATTTTTTTTTTTTTTTGATATTTTTTTCTTTTCTTTTGCCAGTAGGACTCGTTAATTCACAATAGAAGAAATTTTTTCACATGCTCAAAATATACTAATGACATTTGGGTCAGTAATAGTCGTACTAGTGCATCGTCCGTGTCGGAGCGGCTGGCGCTGTTACCGTCTGATTTGAAAACCCGTTGTACCAGCGGGACAAGGACCGCGTGGTAAACGCAATATATTATCATTGTACGAATGATTATGTTGCTGCTGTTGCTGCTGGAGTTGTTTAAGTTGCTGCTGTTGTTTTCGCTGTAAATGCTGTGGCGGTTGACGCAGTGTAGCCGATGATACACTACCACCGACCACAGGTGACCAAGACTGATCAGCGGTCTGTTGGTGCAAATGCGGTGGTATGTGATTCATATGTAACGGCGGCGGTTGATGATAATTTTGCTGTTGCTGCTGCTGTACATAATTGACGCCATTCTTTATGTGTTGCGGTGGCATTCGATTATTGTACGCCATTTGCTGCTGTTGTGCCGGCGGCGGTGATGGTACACCTTGAAACTGTGACTGAAAGTAGTAATTCAAGTGATGCTGCTGCGGTGGTACTGGCATTGCCTGGTAATAATGTTGCAAAGTATTGTTGTACGGAATTTGTGCGGGCGGCAACTTCGGCGAAGAATTCGCACGTTGCAAGTGCGCAGTGCCTCCTGAGTTGTGTTGTTTTGCGGGAGGAGATTGTTTAGCATTTGTTTTCACTTGAGCTGACGCTGACGCCACCGCCACAGATGCTTGCATCGGCAATATATTGGTATTGCGTGGCTGTATGCTATTTGGCGTTGTCGGCGTTGACAAGGAGGATGTCGTTGCCGTCGCGATAGTTGGTGTTGTTGCACCTGATGCTGCACTAGACACTGGAGTTTCAGGTGCGCTAAAATGTTGCAAAAGACAAATCAATTTAAAAAAAAAAAAAGATAATAAATATATAAGAGACCAGACCTAAAAACCTTATTTACTTCAATTTATTTTAAAAAAAAAATATAGAATTGACGGAATCCTCTTGTTTTACAACTGAGCCATGGAGACAATTGTTTCGGGTTCAGCTACGAGCCCTCATCAGTCTGCTATTTATACCATGGGATTCCTAATTCAAAGGATCAACGCAATTTCTTGCTATTTTTGCAACACTTTTTTTCGAACTCTGTTGCTTGTGTTGCCCGAAACAATTGTCTACGTGGCTTAAAATGTACTTTCCAATTCAAATTAATGAAAGAATGTAATCTTTTAAACACTAAACTGTGTTGAAGGGCATTAAAACTGGTCTGAGACTACTTTAAATCTTTAATCGATTAATTTAATCGATTTTTTTTTTAAATTGATTTGTACCAAATTTCCTAGTACTATTCTAATACCCTCGAAACTAGGGGACCCAAAAACAAAGATTTTATCAGGTCCAAAAGGAGAGCAAACTAAAGTGTGAATGTATGTGTGTGGTTTGACCTGAGCGATATTTTATGCGAAAGTTTCAATAGCAAAGTCGCGTTACACTTAGTCATAATTTCTATAGTGTGTCAAATTACAATAACGTAACTAATTTTTGTTTTTCTTTAGCATCAAGGAATCAGCTTCGGCAAGCGTACGTTTATGTGTAACAACCCGAAGGCTTTCGTTATGGCTCGACAGCTTTGATCGATATTGATCTCTTTTTAGGAACATAATTTTAAAATATGGAAAACATATTTTTAAAAATTGATTTGTATGAAATACAACTTTATAATGCTTCAACTCAGGAGACCGATGTATGTGTGCAGAAAATAAATACAAGAGAACTGCCGTCAAGTGTGTCTGACTTCGAGATATTCTGTATCTAAGAGTCTTTATTTGTGCAATAGATTTGAATAAGGGATATATTCCACAAATTCGTCTTGGACATTTATGGAATATTTCATTAAGATTGACGTAAGATTTATGCACCCAAAATTGGTGGTCCTAGCTTAATTAATCAAAAAATATTAATTTTTTTTCCAAAAACTTAACCTACTTTGGGTTGTATGAGGGATTTTTCGTGATATTAAAGAGTCTTAAATTCTAACTTTGTTGGGTACATTTTCTTTTCGTGAGAAAGAAGAGAGCTTAGAATAGTCTAAAATTCAAACTTGGTTGGGTTCATTTCTTATATATCTGAAAACAGACGGTCGGACATATCTATATCGATTCGAATTTTGATAGTTTTCAACAATATATACTCAAAACAAGAAAAAACGTTAACTTCGGTTGATCCGAAGCTCTAATACCATTCACACGAAACTTTAAATAGTATTGTAATACATAACTCTCACTAGTAGATGTGTATGAAGCGATGTAATAGATGTGTAAGATGCCGCCATATCGAATTTCAAGTTGATATTGACGTTTTCCATACAAATGCATAAAAGGGAACTGTGGGTTTATATGGGACTACCTCAAAAACTGGGCGGGACACGCCCCTTTGTACATGTATATGAAGCGGTTGTCCATTAAAATCCACAAAATCAAATTGCAAGCTAACATTGATCTAAATGAAGGATTTTTTTCATAAAAAACACAAAATTGCACGGTGGGTTTGTACGGGGGCTACCTCAAAAAGTGGGCGGGCCACGTACAATTGTCTATGTATGTTTATCGGCTGTCTCTTAAAAGGCACCATATCGCATTTCAACCTAATATTGACTTTAATAAAAAAGTTTTTCTTACAAAAAGTCAAAAGTGGACCATAGGTTTGTATGGGAGCTACCCCAAATAGTGGGCGGGCCACACCCTTTAGTCTATGTATGTTAAGCGGCTGACCATAAAAAGGCACCACATTGCATTTCAACCTAATATAGACTTTAATAAAGAAGTTTTCTTACAAAAAGTCAAAAGTGGGCAGAAGGTTTGTATGGGAGCTACCCCAAATTGGGGCGTGGCAGGTCAATCTTGATGCTCTATTAAACTACAATAAAAAGAAGTATATGTGCAAAATTTCAACTGGATAGCATAAAAATTAGTCCCTAAAAAATGCGCAAAAACATACAGACGGACATGGCTAGATCGATTCGTCTCGTCGAGCTGATCAAAAATATATATACTTTATGGGGTCTACGATGGCTCCTTTAATGCTTTACAAAATTTCAGACAAATGGATAATACCATTTCACACTATGTGAAAAAAAATTCTCGAATTTCTGATATTGACTTAAATAAAAAAAGTTTTACATACAAAAACATATAAACGGGCGCTTGGTTTGTATGGGAGCTCCCCAAAAAAGTGGTCGTGGTATATAAATATGGATTCACTACAAACTTCAGACCAATAGTAGCTTAAATACCTGCTTTACCAGACGGACATAACTAAATTGACTCGTCTCGACATTCTGTTCAAGAATATACATACTTTAGGGGGTCTGCGATCCCTCCTTTTACAAACTTTCTGACAAAATAATACATAATACCATTTCACACTATGTGTGAATCGAATAAAAAAACAAGACGAAACGTTTACTTGGTGGAACTGAAGCTCTTATACCATACAAAATTAAAAAATAATAAAAAATAAAAAATAATTTTACATCGTATAAGCAACTATATAGGTCAATCGAAAAAAAAAATGTTTATTGAACAGTGGGTTTGAATGGACGCTTATTGATATTTATGTGAAGTATGTATCCATAGAAAGACACCATATCAATTTCCAAGTAGATCTAGATAGTAAAAATCAAATTTTGGTACAAAACACAAAAGTGAGAGGTGGATTTGTACAGAGCTATCACAAAAAATGGACGTGGCCCATCGATTTCATAAACTCGTCCTGTGTATGGATAAATATAATGTAAATACACAAATTTGGTGGCAAGAGCTTTTATAGACTCGAAGATCTGTTTTTTCCATACATCCGGACGGATCAAGAATATAAATATTTTATTTAAAAAAGGAAGGTGCCATGATATAATTGACCAGATCTAAGTTAATGTACATACATTCGAAATGATGAATAATGTAAAAAAATTATTGACATTGTGTGTATCCACCATGGCATATGCAAATATTGGGTATTGAGTAATATTCAACCTAAATATTGATATATAAGATATATAGATATTTAACAAGTACATACCAGCTACTTTACATACAGAGAACTAGATACGATCTAAAAAAAAAATTTTAATAGCCGACCACAACCCGGCTACAGTCTATAGAAAATTATGTCAGAGTTTAAATTATTAGTCACTATGCTGGTCGCAATCATTGTGGCATGCTTTTAATATGGTTGCATTGAGAAATTTGTGATATTGCTTGGTAGCATTGGAAAAATTGACCGAAAGGGTGGTTTACAGCACCATAATTTCTCAAAATGACAGCATGCATGGTATCCTCGTAGTTGTCCACGTACTAGAGAATTTCCACCATTTTTTTTTTGCTGCTTGATAAAATGCACATCATATTGAGCTAATTTAGCCATTATTAATATTTATTGAATATTTAGCATAAAATTTCCATAGCTTTGTTTAAAAACTTCGACAGGTACAGAAGATCAACTGTTCAGTACTTTTGGTAGCGTTTTGGTTGCGACTTGCTTGAGACTTCAATGTAAACACTTTAGGAACTACTAGTTCTATTTACTAGTCACTTCTAGTTTTCTGTATGTAGAGGGGCTATAAGTCTCACCTAGTCGGAGAACTTTTCTCTTCGACAGGCATGCTTCCATCTCTATGTTTAACAATACCAAAATACCCTGCTATATAAGAACTTTTACTTAGTTAATTTAAATAACTTTCAAAACACATTTGCAGTAGTAAATTTCAAGAATCAATTTTATATCAAAATCCGAACAATGATTGTGCAGGAGGGGCTACATTTCATAGATATTGTTGCAAGCTTAAATAAACACTTCAAACAAATATACATAATAACCAGAGGCTTTCGAAACAACTTGAAACATAATACTTATGTATATAAGTAAACTCGTAAATCGCATACGTGTCAATTTAGACGACGTGTTTTCTCAGAACGACTGGAACAACACCTAAGCAATTGTGTGTTTTATGATATAGAAGGCCTTGAAATTTTTCAAATGTGTAATTCCTGCTAAATACACAGGCAGCGTGATTATCCATTACTTAGAGCAAACACTCAGACAGACGGACATTACTAGATAAATCATGATACTCCGGCGCTTGCTTGCCGTTTCGAACAGTTACGTTTGCAAGTCATATTTCAATTTAGCTTATGAAAATAGTTTATACTATTTTGGCAACAAGTCTCGTATATAAATGAACTTGAAAAAGTTCTACCATTGTTTTTATTTTTTTTTTTGATCAACGTATGCCTAAAAGGTTTTCTTGATTTAATAAGCATACTTACATTGTTTCATCCTCCGGATTCTTTGCAGCACCCAAAATGCGCAAACGTGCCTCGGCATATTCCTGTTCGCGCTGCTGCAACGTCTTAATGGGCTGCCGGGGGCGCACGTCCGCGTTGCTGCGTTGTTCCTGATGCTGCGCCGGTCGGCGCAATATCTTTACGGTCTGAGTGTTGAACGCTGGCGTATAATTAGCCGATTCGTATTCACTTGTATCACTCTTGTGCAAGACCATTAGTACCGGCTGAAATGATTCAGCCATATCGTCCACTGGCGATGGCTTCGTGGCCACGTTTGCTACTGCTGTTGATGCGACCACGGCAGAGTCCTGCATTGCATTTGCGCTAGGACGTTGTAACAGCTTCATTTTCGGTGCTGCTGTAGGCTGGTTAATCGATTGTGCGAGAACCGCGGGAGAAGTAGTTGTATTTATAGTTGCGTAGGCAGAAGCGGCAATAATGGCAGTTGTTGAGTTTACGGAAACCTCTGACGTACTGCTGGGATACTGTAGATTTTTGAGAAGCGTACCGGAAATCTAGCAGTGTTTTTATCATATATAAATAATTAAAAAGGAAAAATAATAATATTGTTTTCAAAACTTACCTCAGTTTCATCAAATTCTTCCCAGTTATCTAGCACTGCGTCTCCATTGGACATTTCTCGATTGCGTTCAGTGCACGCACAGCAATAACAATCAAAAGCAACTTGCCTCTGTGTGTATAAAGCCAGTTTATCACGTCAGCAAATCGGTTATTCGGAATTTAACAAATCCCAAAGTATGAAACGGATACACTATGATCTTGTGGCCTGCTGCTTATTTAACACTTGGCACACTTGGCCGTCCGACGTCCGTTGTCTGAATGTGCGTGCTTCTATATTGCAGTGGGTGGGTATCGGTTTGTGTGTGTGCGTGCGTGTGTGCTTGTGAGTGTGTTTGTATGCCTTAGTTTCTTCTCACGTTGTTGGGTTTTTCTCGCCAGCTTGTTGCCAATCATTAATCACTTTCTTCTCTTCCTGCGACTACTGCTCGCACAATTTTTACATACAGCCACTGCACCTTTATTATACATAAGTCCTACATATGTTTTCAATACGCGCCGTCGTGCGAAATGAATAATTTTTACTATTTTTAATTTGGCTCAAACTGTTGCAGCTACAAGCGCAGCGACAACTACAAACATCATTTAAATTCTGCTGCTGCTGTTGCTTACGTCTCTGTCGCTGTCTCTGTAGACGTCGTCGTTGACAGCTGCTACTTTGTTGTTGGTGTTTTTCGTCAACTCTCCGCCGCGTTAAACATAAGCAATTTTCCGAGAATCGCTTGACGTTTTGTAAAGCCAGGATTAAACGCGCTTTTGCAGATTATTAACAACTATATTACACGTAAATGCCAGCTGCTTATAGCGTTTAATTTGCGCTGAATTTAGTAAATTTCACTTGTGCTCGGATCGCACAGCTGCCAACTTGCATTTTAATTTTTTGTACTAATTTTGACCAAAAATCGAATACCAGAAATACATTGAACGACTGAGTAACACTGTCGTTTTATTTTCAAAATCATTAATATGTCATTTTATTTTTATTGTTATTTTGTAATAAATTATGGGCAGTTTGAAGGATATTTAACTGTTTATTTTCCAAACGTTTAAATCAGCTATTTTCAAACGTTATGCAGAATTATTATAAATATAAATTAAATTAAAAGTTTCAGAAATGTTTTACAGAGCACGGTTGAAGCCACGTCATCTGGAATGTTAGGCCGTACGCTAGATAGTTAACCATTTTAAAAACAATTATTTTTTACCCTATAAAGTATATACATATATTCTTGATCAGCTCGACGAGACGACTCGTGCTATCCATGTCCATATGTGTGTCCTCTGTCTGTATGAATCCAAATTAGCCTTTCAGTTTTTAAGATATTCTGAAATCGAGTATGGAGACTTTCCCTGGTTGAATATTTGTTTATATTGATTGATAACTATAGTTAAACTTCTAAAACATTTAGCCGAGCAGAACTCAATGATCTTGTACGAGATTTAGGATTACCTAAATATGGAGCCGAATTACTAGCGGCAAGATTGAAAGAAACAATTTGTTAGCTAAAGGAGTATCGACTTACTTTTATCGAAATAGGGAAAAGAACTTCCGTTTTATGCGACACGGTCTCATAAAACAGAACGTCAAAGCTCTGGACAAAGATAGTGATTGTTTCCAATACTTGAGAGAAAAGTTTTCTGCAATAAGTGATGCAAAATTAAAAGAAGGAATTTTTGATGGACCCCAAATTCGGATTGGAAATTTTGTTGGAAAAATTAACCAGCAGGAGAGAGAAGCTTGGGTAAGTTTTAAAAATGTTTCTCAAAACTTTTTGTGAAATAATACATTTTTTTTCATAACCAAAACTCACAATTTTCTCTATTTTTTACGGTTTTTTGCAATTGACTTGAAATTTTGAGGGTGTACGGTCCAAACTGACTCCAGATTCTGATTCAGCGGGTCGAAATACATGTCGGTAGGTAGGTGGCGTCAAATGTACAAACCACTTTTTTTTTTTACCGGTGTTATTAATGGAATTTGAGAAATGTTATGTAACAAAGTGAATCACACTCTCCAAACCAAATAAGATATCTATCAATTAAAGGGATCTTAGTATTAAAATCCTCTACAGAGCTCTACTCTGTTATGCTCTGTACAGAGGCACCTTCAAATGTATGAAAATATTGGTTTGATATTTTAATATTGCTTTCTTTACTTATTTATTTATTACTAGCGTTTACCTGGCGCGCTGCTTCTCCTTTCCCCTGCCACTCCTTCCCACTGCTCCAACCTTCCCCCTGTCCCACCTTCCCCTTTACTCTACCTCCAATTCTCCTACCCCTCTTTTCCTGTCCCTTCCACCCGTTCTACAACCGCCCCTTACGCTGCCCCATTCCTCTTCCCCTTCCCCTACCTCTCCTTACTTTACCACCCTGCCTCCTTCAATCCTATTTACATGTATACAACATTTCATCCCTCTATCTTAAATGGTACCCAGCGCGTTGCTGACATTCTACGTTTATTGTATTGTAAACTGCCATTCAGATTTTCTTTAATTTAATGGCTCTGTCAAGTGTCATACGACCCTAATTTATTCACTCTCCAATTTTGTAGTCTTTATTATTTGGTTAAATTTAGTACATTTCTGCATTTAAAAGCCGTAACATTGTTGTGTGTCATACGTTGAGCAGCTGGAGAAAAGTCTTTTGTTTTTTATAAACAAATTAATTTAATTGTATTAATCAATTGAAATGGATTTTACAACATTTGCCAAGCCCAATGGCGGTGGAGACGATGACACACAACTTGCAAACGGCAGTGGGGATAGCGCAGCACCAACAAACAAGGAATTGCACTTTTGGAAACACGTTGAGTACATTGAAAATCACGGCAAGGATCAGGATGATTACGAATACTGTATGACGGAATTCCTGCGCATGTCGGGCATTTACTGGGGCGTTACCGCGCTGGACATTATGAATCAGCTAGGTCGACTGGACCGCACATATATTATCGATTTCGTGCGACGCTGTCAATGCACAACGACAGGTGGCATTGCGCCGTGCGAAGGACACGATCCACATATACTATATACACTGTCAGCAGTGCAAATATTGTGCATCTACGATGCATTGGATGCCATTGATTGCGATGCTGTGGTGCGCTTTATAAGCGGACTACAACAGCCCGATGGCAGTTTCTTTGGCGATAAATGGGGCGAAGTGGATACGCGTTTCTCGTTCTGTGCCGTAGCTACGCTGACGCTGCTCAAGCGCCTGGACAACAATCCCAGTATCGATGTAGAAAAGGCTGTGAATTTTGTTATGTTGTGCTGTAATCAAACTGACGGCGGCTTTGGTTCCAAACCGGGTGCCGAATCGCATGCTGGTGTGTAACCAAAGTGTTAAATATATTTTCATCTTTTCTTATAATTCAAATTAAATTATCTTACAGGTTTAATATACTGCTGCGTTGGTTTTCTTTCGCTGACCCATCGTCTACATCTGCTCGACGTGGACAAACTGGGCTGGTGGCTGTGCGAGCGTCAATTGCCTTCCGGTGGTCTTAACGGACGTCCCGAAAAGTTGCCCGATGTTTGTTATTCATGGTGGGTGCTTTCCTCGCTTACTATAATGGGTCGTCTGCATTGGATAAGCGCAGAAAAATTGAAACAGTTTATACTATCGTGTCAGGACAATGAAACCGGCGGTTTTGCTGATCGTACAGGCAATATGCCGGATGTCTTTCATACACACTTTGGCATTGGCGGTCTATCGCTGCTGGGTTACGAAGGACTTAAACCGATTAATCCAATTCTCTGCATGCCGCAATACGTAATCGATCGGTTAGGCATCAAACCACAGCTGCTGCCACGTCCGTAAACGTTGGTTGCATTGATTGTTATGGAATTTAAGCCAAAAAATGTGCTAGCGCGAAAAGACAAATGTAAAGTGTTTTGTTGTTACGATAATGGTTTAGTCATAACTCTAAAGTTCTCTTAGTAAACATAATTTTTATTTATTCAACTACAAACAAATGTATTTCCAAGTCACCTCAAGTTTCGTGCTATATAATCTGCACTTTATTTTATTGATCTACTATGAAACTTTCTTCGCTGTAGCTCTTTTTATAGTCAATCTATGCTCTGTGTACGATGATATAGTTGTCTTTTGACTGTGAATGCTTTCAATTTGCTGCATTTAAGCATAAGCAATTTATGTACAATGTAATTCTGTATGTATTACAAATAATATAAGCGTAAATTGTAATTTTTTATATATAAATTAATAAAAAAAGACACTATATTTTATTACACGCACCCGCGCAAAACACTCCATTTAGTTATTTCTTCGAAAACACTTGCAAATTATGAAAAAGAAACCAGATAAGTGCTAACATTTTGTTTAAATGAATATAAGATGGCAGTGTAATCTGTTACAATCCATTTTTTATTTAAATAAAATTTTTAACATTTCGAGTGTTGACTGTTTGACCATAATATTTTTAGATCAGAGTATCGATCGCTTCACATTTCCTTACCAATTTGCAAACTTTATATCAAGATTTTAGAGAGAACCATAAATATTACCTTAAGAGTTACTTGATATATTAAACGGAAACGAAAAGATTAGGAATAATGCTAAGTACAGATATTTAATCTCTTCCACTGCCTGCATATTGGCGGAATCTGGCCTTCCCAGCATATTTGATCGAATCGAAAATTACATACGGTATCAAATCGACTTCTGGCGAGTGACTTTACTGCGGCCTTTAAACTAAAACGGGAATTCACATGCCCCTCTACACTCAGGTGCTGTTCCACTTATAACAAACAACTCGGCTGACCCGTACCAAATTATATAACTCGGCAAAAAACCAAACTTCCAGTTCTGAACTCCTGGCCCATTTTTTATGCGAAAAAGAAATGCTTGGTGTAAAATTCTGGATTTACACTGATGGCTCAAAAACATCCGACTCTACGACTTTCGCAGTCGTGAAAAGCGAAAATACAATAATTGCGGCAGGATTCCTACCTCCATACAACTCTATTTTTGCCGCAGAAGCATTTGCGATACTCAAAGCACGTAATTTTGCTTTTAAAAACCAGGTATCTTTCGTAATCTTCACCGATAGTCTATCCACAATAATAGTGATCCGGATCATAGCTATTCCACAGTGCGTGAAATCAGGTAACTCATTACAACGCATAAAAAAAATTCACCATTTTCTGGGTTTCAAGCCACCAAGTTATTCATGGAAATTACTACGCAGATAAAGCCGCTCACGATGTCCATTATTCCTCATCTTACCTTTTCTGTCTAAGGACATTTATAATCTAATAAAATGGCAACTTCGGAAGAAAAAACTGGAGGAATGGAGATTTTTCAGCCACAGGTACTCTGCAATCAATCCAAACTGCCTAACAATAGATTTACACGCCATCCTTTCAAGACGTGCGTGCGATACTTTCATACGCCTGCGAATTGGACATATCCAGGAGTCTCATCAACACCTCTTTAACGGCATTGTAATGCCGGTTCTACGGAAACGACCAATCTCAAAATTTTAAATTAGAGAAAATTTGGAAAAATTCTGATAAAATGGCTCGAAAATTGTCAAAGCGAAATTGATAAGAAACCACAAGCTGCCCAGACGATTAGAAAATTCCTATAATCACGTTCTTAAATCTCCTGAAGATTATATTGGATAAATAACAACTGCATTTTTCTTCAAGAACTCTTTTTGATACTGAATTGGCTAAATTTGACAAGTCTTTAAAGTGCTACAATCGCAACTTGAGAGACTGTCCCAATGATTCATTTCTTCATACTGGTAAGAACGTACATAAGGCAGATTTGTCTTTCCTGATGTGCTTTACGAGGTCTAACTCTGTTATATTATTTTTTTTTTCCTTCAAAGTTCTTATAAGGAACTTAAGGACACAATAGATTGGTTAAACTTATTTTTACCTTCTGAAAGTATTTTGATTTCGCCCCAGACTGGTGCACTGTTGCTACTACAAGACACCGCCAGACTATGCATGACTTTCCCGTTCAGCGACTGCATTGTGGATTACAATCTATACCGAGTCGAGTAACTTCGTAAGATGGTTTTTCCGTTGTAAGTAAATATCTATAGGATTCTATGTCTAACAGGCGTATATTAACACTGACTTCAGATTGGACAAAATACTGACTTGGAAAATCACATAAAAGCAAAAAGAAAATAACTGAACACTAAAACTCAGCGCATGTTCTGGTTACTTGTTCCCCGTTCTAAGCTCAGTCTAGAGAACGAAATAAGGCTCTACAAAGCAATCATGAAGCCAGTGTGGATATATGAAATAAAGAAAACCGGAAATTCCCTTCATGTTCATTATACCATTCACACATAGTGTGAAATGGTATTATCAGTTTGTCCGAAAGTTTGTAACGCATTAAAGGAGCCATCGTAGACCCCATTAAGTATATATATTCTTTATCAGCTCGACGAGACGAATCGATCTAGCCATGTCTGTCTGTCCGTCTGTATGTTGTTGCGTATTTTTTGGGGACCAATTTTTATGCTATCCAGTTGAAATTTTGCACACTGGCTTCTTTTTATTGTAGTTTAATAAAGTATCAATATTGACCTGCCACGCCCACTATTTGGGGTAGCTCCCATACAAACCTATTGCCCAAATTTGACTTTTTGTAAGTAAACTTCTTTATTAAAGTCTATATTAGGTTGAAATGCAATGTGGTGCCTTTTTATGGTCAGCCGCATAACATACATAGACTAACGGGCGTGGCCCGCCCACTATTTGGGGTAGATCCCATACAAACCTATGGTACACTTTTGACTTTTTGTAAGAAAAACTTTTTCATTAAAGTCAAGATAAGGTTGAAATACGATATGGTGCCTTTTAAGAGACAGCCGCTAAACATACATAGACAAATGGGCGTGGCCCGCCCACTTTTTGAGGTAGCCCCCATACAAACCCAACGTGCAATTTTGTGTTTTTTATGAAAAAATACTTCATTTAGATCAATATTAGCTTGCAATTTGATTTTGTGGGTTGTAATGGACAACCGCTTCATATACATATGCAAAGGGGCGTGTCCCGCCCACTTTTTGAGGTAGCCCCATATAAACCCACAGTTCGATATGGAGGCATCTTACACATCTACTACATCGCTTCATACACATCTACTACTAGTGAGCGTGTACCACCCCCTATTTAAACCCCCACTTTTATGTATTACAATACTATTTAAAGTTTCGTGTGAATGGTATTAGAGCTTCGGTTCAACCGAAGTTAATGTTTTTTTCTTGTTTTACTTATGCTTTATATATATGATACTTTCTCATTTACACTATAACTAAGACAACAACTTTTACAGCATACTCAAATTAAATTGATTTATTGTAATAACGGTAAAATTCAATAAACAATTTGCTTTGTGAGACATATTTACAATCAATTAAAAACATAAAAAAAATTTATATATTTTTAAACATTACTTAAAATCTACAATTAGATTTTTGTTTTCATTAAGACAATGGACATGCAAACGAAGTAAATACAAATCACAATTCACAAAAACTTATGCTAAATTAAAAAACAAAACAAAAAATTTAAATATTTTAGAGTGGGTCACAGTTTGTTCTTCGTAGTATTTATTTTTGAACACAAAACTATTGTGCAGATTTTTATTAAGTCATATTTTCATCATTGTTAAGGCCAAAACAATTATATTATTGATATTAGTTTCATTTCTTTTAGAAACACATTTGAATAATTTTCTATTTTCTTTTTTTTTTTTAAATGTTTGTCTAAGGCACACCAAGCGCGCGCGCGTTTTAATATCTAGAATATAAAGTTCTCCCTAATAAAAAATTGAATTTTCAGCTAATTTGAATTGAAACTACATAGCTACATAAATTGTAAGCAAACTTTCGGCCGGAGCAGGCATACACATACATATGTACTCGTAAATACAATGTATGGCTATGGCAGGCGCAACAGACGATTTATGAATTAAATTTCTCATCGCTAGTCAATACATTATAGGCACAGCCAAGCGCCCAGGAGATTTCATGGCCGTCGATTTTCTTGTAAAGCTGTAATATTAACAAAAATGAAACGTAAATTAAAACAAAGACTTTTTTTTTTTGTTTTTGTACATTTTTAAGAAAACTTACCTTAATTTTCTTGCTATCGGGCAGTCCGAATCCCTCACGCAGCAACACAGATATGAAAGTCAAATCAAAGCACATGAATGGCTGATCATCGTTTGCTATTTGGCATATTTCCTGCGCCTTTTTGCGATAATCACCAACAGTTATTTCACCGCCAGCAAATGGATCGACCAGACCGGATTCAATGGCACGCTCAAAGTAATAACTAAACGCTGCAACAGCATGTTGCTTCAATGTAAACGGTTTCGGCTTAACCAGCGGCATTACTTTGCTCTTGATGAGCTCTAAACATGCTTCAAAATCAACTATTGGATTCTCCTCATTCGATTTGGCATTATCCTTGCCACTTATTTGATAGTGAACATTGGCATATGTCCAGTTGCGATTACTAATTATTGGATTAACACAGATGCTCTTAATTTGCGTTGCAGTTTCCGCATAACCTTTGGTAAAGACAGCATGACGTGCAGCCATGAGTCCTAGCCCCAGATAACTATGTGTAAAAACGCTGATTTTTTTGTGTAGCGTAGATACTTCGTGCATGTATTTATCATACACGGGCACCTGTTCGGGATCTGTTGGCGCAAAGGTAGCCTGTGTGCTGCCACCGCCTAAATCTAAAGCTGCAGCTTGATTTGCCTTGGACAAACGTCCCAGCAAGAAATTGACAGTGAACCATGAAAAGATGCCCTCATCGGTGCCATCCATAATCTCCACAGCATCCATGTCAACACTAAATTCAGACTTTGCAAATAGATCACGCACCGAATTAAGCAAATTTTCTGCTTTGCTTTGCGGCAATAAACGTAAACCGGCGGTGGCCTTTAATACCAGTGGTGTGGATGACCATTTTTCTTTGGGTATAAAAGCGCGTGCCTCATCCAGTAGCAATTTGATGGAATGTGCACCCTTGGCCGGATCATCTGCAAAGGATGAAAGTCCCGGTTTGCGTTCCTTGAACAACTCCGCAGAGAGCACAAGCTTATTGTCTAACAATGTAAAAGAGAATACAAATAAAAGTTAGGTTATATTTCAAATTTAAGCTTATCAAGTCTACAAGTATGAAATGCGGATTTGTAAAACAGTTGGAATGGAATTTTGTTGCGACATCAATTAGTGTTAAACGCGCATAAGTGATAAATTGTACAAGAAAGAATGTTGCAGTCGTATATGCTCAACTTTGAAATACCCTGTATCTTGTTTAAGACTGATTACATTATCCATAAAAATTTAGTGGTCCATGTATATTTTAATAGGATTAATGTGTAATTTAAAACAAAACAAAAAACGCTTTAAAGTGAGGTTGTAAGAAGAGTCTAAATATTCAAACTGAGTCTCTATTTCTTATAGTCTCCGAGCTCTGTTCGTTCAAACACTCGGACATGTCTACATCAACCCGTCTTCCGAAGCTCATCAAGAACATATATACTTTATGGGGTCTGCCATGCCTCTATCTGCCTTCTATATACATTTCCACAAACTTAATATATATCTTTTACCCTATGGGCACAGGGTATAAAAAGAGCTTGTGTTCAATATGCCCAAGTTTGTGCCAAGTAAAGTGCATTCGCGGAGGTCTTTAATTTTTTGTATAATTTCAAGAAAATATCTGCTAAATCATACCGATTACTTCGAGAATCTTATAGTGCATGTTCACCATAAGCTTTTATGGCGAAATACGTGTGAAAGATAGTTTCGGCGTATCAAAAGTGAAGAGTTCGAAATCGCAGACAGGAACGCGGAAATCCTCAACAAAGTTGAGATCTGCTTGCGTTGTTGGTCAAAGACAATGCCTAAACAGAACTCGCAGAGCATTACAGCGTTAGTCATTAAGCTGTTTCCAATCGTATAAAAAAAGATGGGAAATATTCAAAAGGTCGGAAGATGGGGAGGCACAAAAACATGCGAAATTTTTATGGAATGAGAAAAGTCTTAAAGTTCTTAAAGTCAATATTATTAGTGGATAGCTCCTTTATATACATATACAAATAGGCATTTCGCGCCTACTTTTTGGAATACTCCCACACAAACCCACAGCTCACTTTATACATTTGTATGAAAAACGTCATCAACTTGAAAGTCGATATAGTGGCATCTTATAGATGGTCGCTACATACACAGCTACTAGTGTGTGTGTGTACCGCCCACTTTTTGGGGTAGCACCTATTTAAACCCCAACGTTTATGTTTTAAAGCACGAGTTAAAATTGCATAGTATTAGAGCTTCGGTTCGAACTTCGAAGTAATCGCTTTTCTTGGTTTTTTTTTTCAGTCCCAAGTGCAAAACATAAGGGGTAGCACCACCAGGCACACCATCGACATTAGTTACAAGACGGCATCGTTTTGCTAGTAAGACGATGCTCTGTGTTTTTTTGATGGGATCAGAACGGTATTGCCTATTATGAGCTGTTAAAGCCTGATGCAACGGTTAATTCCAAACGTAATCCACAACTATTAATCGATTTGAACCGTTCGCTGCTCAAAAAACGTACAGAATATAAAAAACCACAATGCACCATCATATACGGTAGCGGTTCTCAACACATTGCAAACACTTAACTGGTAAGTGCTAGCCTATACGGCAGATTCACCGAACTTGGCTCCTTCCGATTACCATTTGTCAGTATCGAAGGGTCACGCAATTACTTTGGTTCCTATGAAGATGTGCAAAATGGATCGATGGATGATTAACGGTAAAAGCTGAGTTTTGCTGCGTGGCATTCACAAATTGCACAAAGATGGGAACTATGTGTTACTAGTCATGGATCATACTTCGAATGAACATTCTTGTATAATTCTACCGAGTTTAACGTGTTTTGTTTTTCCGTAAAATATATCACCATTTCATACTTGCAGACCTGCAAGTTTATGTAATCGTATTACCAATAAAACTGCGATTAAACTTGTAGGCCAAAACACGGCTACCCGTTGAGCCGGCATCGATTATAACTGCATATTGCTCTTTGTTATAGCCCAGTTTAGAGGCTAAATTTACAAGATAAGGACTTGATGTGTCCAGGACAAAACCTGTGCGTATTATAAGAAAAAAAAAAAATTATATAATTAAATATCATTAAAAATGCAGTTTTTCTTATTTTTTGAACTTACCAAAAACAAATACCAGCAGCAGCACCGAAACAATAAGACACAAAAATGAAAGTTTCAGCCCCCTTGGTATGCCGCCACCAGCAATTGGTGCAGCACCAACACCGCCGCCGGCAGCGCTTCTGCGGCCAGCTCCAGCTGTAGATCTGTCATCAGTGGCCAACTGCAAATACACACAGCAATAAATTTATGTAATTATTATAATTTTATTTATTTTTTTTATGTCTTCAATTGCAAAAGTTCTTCATAAATTTTTTTCACACCAGTGCGTATTCGTATTTCATATCGCTCTCGAAGAATTATTGTATATTGTGTTTTTTTTATGCGTTTTCGAATGCAAATAAAAAAACATATTTCATATTTGTTTGCACCAGGTTTTTCATCGACTTTTGATAAATACAACACTAAATTCTGTGTACGTTTGCAATATTAAAATTTATTTTTATTAGCGTTCTCTCGCATCTGCTACTGCTTCTTCTTCTTCTTCTTGATTGTTCTACACGCTGTGATGTAGATGTGCAAAGACAACAGCAAAGAAAAAAAAAACAACTGCAAAAATGTCAGCGAATAAAAGCCAATGTTATAAAAACAACAACAACAACACAGCTGATTTTCAGTGTTGTTGTTATTGCCTTTCGCTCATCGAGAGCGTATACTTTACAGAGCAGCTCTTCGAAGTTCGCGCACTTTTTCTTCCCTATACTCACGGTACATAATACATCTCTTTCTTACTGCAGTTTTTTGTTTCAGTAGCACCAATTGTTTCCACATCTTCGTTACTCTCTTTTGTAGTTTTTTTTTCTTCAAAATTTAAATTTTAAAATAATTGATTAAACAACAAATAAACGCAAGGTCATTATTTAAAATACTATTTGTTCTCTATTGTCTCAAACGTGTCGGGTTTTTTTTTTCTAAATTGTGATAAGAATATAGTTTATACTCTTTTTGTTGTACCCTACTCGTTTTAAGTGTAAACAAGTAGAGTAAGTATATTTTTATACTCAGCCCAGCCAGCTATAAACGTAGTGTCGAATTTAAACACTTTTTTTGCTACACCACACAAGCTAGCCACAAGCTCTCATCAGTTTGTCGACCACACATTGCAAATTTTTGCTACTTATATCATGGTGCTCACGAAAAACGCGCTGTGTATCATATGAATCTCTATACATCGTCCAATGATAAATACGTTCGTTCACCTTTCCAAGTGTGATATGTATGTTACATTCTTGCAAGTACTGTTAATTATCCCCTTAAAAACTACGCCAATGGCTAGCAGCACAGTTGCTTAGAAATTTGCCGGTTCGGGGAGTCTTGAGAGTTTTTGTCTTTAATTGAGCAGATAAGCAAAGACGAACGTTTTTCATAATTAATTTTTAATTAACTATTAAACGTCATGCCATACGTGTATATACTGGAAACGTTTTATTTTTTACATACATATGTATTGTTGGAATTGATTGTAGTATCACAAACGACTAGAAGTTTGAAAGTAATATCGTAATCGAAACTTTTCGCGAATGTTTTACGGACAAAGCTCTCGAATACGGCAGTTGCTCACCTACTTAGGATTTTTTTTTTTTTTATAAATGGTCGTAATAGTGCAAATAAGCATTTTAGAAAAAGAAACATAGAAAAAGTAACCAGAAAAATTAGAAAATTTGGGAAAAACTGAAAATTTTTTTTCTCTATTGGATTTTTGTATGATGACCATAACTCACGATTCGAACGATGGATATGCGTAATTCTTTTTTTTTTTTTTGTTTTGTAATTAATTTTTGGGCGATGCTCCATCAAATGCGAACTCGTCATATCTTAGTACGTACTTGAGGCAGATACATGCCGTATGCTACTTATGTAAAATGCACTGGGAGACTGGATAACACGCCCTTTCATATAAGAGTAAGACCAAATTTGTCATACCTGGGCAACTATTTGACGCGAATGGATGAGATTTGGTACATTTGTAAACGGCATTGTGAGAAAACGGGTCCATTTGAAAGCGTGGCGGTGCCACGCCAACTAGATCAATCACACAGAATATTTTTAGTATCGCGCTCGGATCTATTGTTCGTTATATCACAGTAACTATTTGAGACGGATGAATGAGATTTGGTACATATGTATGTAAACGGCACAGGAAGAAAGAAGATCCAGTGAAAAAGTGCACGGTGTATCCTGTCTCCTATATGGAAAAAATAGACCAAATTCGTCATAGTATCTCAGTAATTATTTGAGGCAGTTGGATGAATTTAGTACAAAATCGATCAAGTCGTTTAGGCTACAGTGTGTGCCAAAAATTGAAGGGCAGGCAATCGATTAATATTTTTTATTTATTTGGTTTTGAGATATTTTGTATCTATATCGCAGCACCTCGTGAGTTGATCGAAATGAGCCCTTCTGCGTTCGAAAAGAACAAGTAGAAGTTTTCTAACAGATCCACAGGAATACCATAAAAAGGAAGTTATATACAACATCATTTGGCTCACGATAATTTAAAAAAAAAAATCCTTATTCATTTTATATAGAAAAAGTAGTGTGTCAGATACCTAAATGTTCGTTCAAAACACAATTCAATAAAAATATATTACACATCTTACCTCTATTTCACGGAAGATGTTCGCCATTTATTGATCAAATCGATAATTATTGTGGAGTTCACTACTTTCAGTTCATCTGTGACTGTAACTGAACGTTCTTCATATTTATTTAATGTTATTATATCTTGAAGGACTACACAAACCCATTGAGCTCAAAATATCTTAGCTTTCTATTATTCAAATGTAATCAAAATTTGCAAATTTTTCAAAGTTATCAAACTTTTGTAGTAGCTTAGAGTTTTGTATATTGTGTGCCTTGGTAACTCTAAGTTTTGGTTATGTGCCAGCTGACATTTCCATTGGAAAAATTTAAATGTTTCAGTATAAACATACGTATTTGTGTTCTGCACAATGACTTGAATAAATCATCTCGGCAAAATTCATAAAACGCATTGTAACTGGTAATAGGTCATGGACTTACAAGTTTGACATGCATACCAGTCAACAAGCTACGGAATGGTGCCTTCCAAAACCAAAACACGTCAAAGTCGATAAAAAAAAAAACAAGGTCATGTTAACTGTTTTCCACTCGGAATTCTTGCCAAAACTTCAGACGGTAAATAAAGTATGTTATCTGAGCCAATTCGTCTAAAAGACCAGTTTTGTAAAAAGAAAACTCTTCGATTTTACACCACAATAACGCACCATCTCACAAGGGTCATTGTGTGTACGAATTTCTGCCTCAAAACTTCAATAAATACCATTGAACAAACATCGTACTCTACTGATATACCTCAGGCTATTTTTTTTCTTTCCAAAAATAAAATTATTGCTTCGAGGCATTAGTTTTCAGTCTATAGAAGCATTAAAAATGCATTCGAGGCGAGAACTGAGGTCGATTCCGAAAAATGATTTGTTGATTGGATTATTCGTGGACTAACTTTGAAGGCGATACAATAAATTTGGTCAAATAAAATTCATTTTATTTCATTGAGCAATTCCCGGTACTTTTTGGACAGAATGTATAAGAGTTTTGGGTGAACTAAATGCTTTCTGTTTTTCAAATATTTCCGTATTCATCATATGAACCATGAAAGTTTGTTGGAAAATTATGAATTTCCATATTGTGTGTGTGAGTGTGTGTGTGTGTGTGTGTGGCAAGCAGCACGCTTATAGGATTGGTTTTCCAAGCGTAAAACGCTTACTGCATGACTAATTTTTAATGCCACAGCGAATGAGTGTGAAAAAGAACAAACTACTCAAAATTATAAATAAAATCAATCAATCATGAAATATATACATATATATGTAGGTAGTGTACATACATATGTATGTGTATAACTACGCCCGCTCTAATACGATAATATTCTACGTGCCCTTACTTTGTTCGCCTTTATCAAATCGTAATTGGAATTTGTAGTGTATATACACGCGTTACGTTGACAACTGTGAAACACCGCAGCTGTAATCGATTTTTGTTGTTGTTTATTTTAATCATTTAATCAATATTTAAGTGAGACAATGCGTTCATGTGTAAAATACATGCACTTACATATGTAGGTATTGTATATTCACTCAAAGAAAATGATTTTTAGCATGACTTTTAATTTATTTTTTCAGTTGGGGTAACTCTTTTTTTTATTAGAATTTCACTGTGCTAGACGTACTTATCAGTTGGAGTTCTCATACGTATCTACATATATATAAGCAACAAGTGTCTGCTGCAATCGTTATCAGTTGCGCTTTTTTGTCTTTGCATGTTTGTGCGACTTTTTTATGGTACGAGTATTTCGTAAGCGAATTTGAAATGAGTTGTAAAGATTGAATTTATTGTGAAACTAAAGATATTCTTATCTTTTTAAGTGTAGAATAGCCTTCTACATAAATATAGATACGTAAATATATGTAAACGAGGAAAACTATAATGGTTGTGTCAATAATACAGTTTCTTGATTCCCTCTTCAAAGAATTTTAACTATATCTCCTTCTTCAAGAACGCTTGTTTCACTTACTTGTCGTTTGAAAATGTGAAATACCACCCAATGAGTCTGCAAGGTGGTGAAAATATGAAAATATGTGGGCGCCAAGTGTGGAAAATATACGGTTTAAATTATTCCATCATGACTTCAAACTTCAAACACGTTCATTCAGTTCAGAACACGTTTGCCTTAAATAGTTTTTATACGTAAAAAAAATTTGAGTAGGTATTTTTACTTGCGCGAGAAGGCTCCTGATGACAGCACGCAGCCCGTACTTGTTGGAATTTCTTATCTCGACATGCTTCACACAAACGGAAACTACCATAGGTGTTCTATGCAGCTATTGGACGATCTGAATTATGCAGCTCCTGTCTGGACCCTTTTTCCTCAGTAGACTCATTGACAATGCTTTGAAAGAGGTCAGAACAGTGGTCTACAGACTGCTACTGATTGTTTACAAATAACTCAGGAAGACCATATGCATGAAGAAGCTATGATTCGTTCACCAACATAATGAATTGCTATCGAAGCAGTTATTATTAGGTGCGTATAGAAGCAATCATCCCAATTGTATTCGAGATGACATCAATTATATATCGGATAAGGCTCAATTACACTAAGATGCAGTTGAAGAATCAATAAACTTTCTCAGGGGCAGTATTTTGAAAGAGGTCAGAACAGTGGTCTACAGACTGCTACTGATTGTTTACAAATAACTCAGGAAGACCATATGCATGAAGAAGCTATGATTCGTTCACCAACATAATGAATTGCTATCGAAGCAGTTATTATTAGGTGCGTATAGAAGCAATCATCCCAATTGTATTCGAGATGACATCAATTATATATCGGATAAGGCTCAATTACACTAAGATACAGTTGAAGAATCAATAAACTTTCTCAGGGACAGTATTTTGCTTGGTGACAAGCAGCCATCTATTGATGAGAGCGAAAAATGTATCCGCATATTACCCATCAATAATATGTTTTGTGTGCTAAAAACTCTCTTGTCTGAACTGATGTGTGAGAGCTCGCATTGTCATGGTGGATGATGATCCGTATTTGGCGGTTGGTTTTCCTCAAATCTTCGAAAAGTTCTGGCAAACCAATTTTTTGTACCATTCAGTATTGACCGCTCTACGTTGCTCTAATGGAACCGTAGCGACATGATAAGTTTTTCCGAAAGTGCTTCGTTTGCGAACACGTTTTATTTAATTCTGCTCGTCTTGGAACTTACATAATATCGATTGCTGTTTTATTTTGGGCTAATGTACAAAGATTCATAGTTTTGAACTACAACGACTATATTTTTTCAAAATTTCTTTGCGGTATACAACTCAAACAAATCTTCTTGACGGTTAGTGTTTATGTAATATCGAATGTTTGTTGGTCCCACTAATGCCCAAGGATGCCTCAATCTCACGGTATGTCAAATGATTGTTTTATCTTATCAGGTCATGTACAGCACCGCTATTTACTGAGAGAAAAGCTGTTTTTGATGACCTTCTCTAGATTCGTCTTTAAGCGAACGGCGTCTACGTTTTAATTCTGTATATCAGTCATAAACAGTAGTTTTTGATGGCGCTTAATCGCCAAAAGTCGATATAGTTTGAGATAATCCACGCCGATAGTCGTAATGCATCAACGCACGAAAACTTTAAAGATTGAGAAATAATACAAATAATGCTCTTACATGAAAACGTACTGCGTAGCGTACGTTTATACTGAAAAATTTCAAGCTTTCCAATGGGAATGATAGCTGACACCTAACTACAGTTCGGGTTGTCAAGGCACTTTAATTGTTTTTAAGACGAACACATATTCGAAATCTTAATTTACACAAAACAACTTGTTGAACTCACTACCTTGTCAAATTACATTTCCCTATGCAAATGATTGCCAATAAAATGACTAACCTTCGGCATGGCGCATGTAAAACACGCGCCAAAAAAACCAAAAAAAAAAAAAAAAAAAACTCAATTGAAACTATTTTAAAATCGCAAAAACAGAATATTTAATCAAAATCTTAGGTAAGGGTTATATTGAAGTGGAGGGTTCAGATTAATAATGTTCTTAAATGTTTCCTACTTTGACAAAGGCGAAACTTTAAAGAATTGGTTAACATTAAAATACCAAGTGAACCAACTTCTGTGTTATCAATTTTGTGATGAAATATATATATATATATATTTTTTTTTTCATTTAGCGTTACCAATCTTCAATTTTATACGCACTAGTAGAGTAAGTAGTACAAATTGTACTTTACTCAATATATAATTGCATTGGGTCAAAAATCTTCTGCAAAAATCAGCCATTTTGAAAAAGTTGTAGAACAAAAATTGAGTTTTTATTGATTTAAACCGGGGAATAAAACCGAAATGTATTTCGGTTTTGGTTCCGGTTTTGTTACGTACCGGAACGTGTGTTTCAGTATAAGGTTCTGTACCGGTTCCAATTTATTTCGGTATTCAGTACTTTGGATTTTACTTTCGGTATACCAGTACCGGTCAATAATAAAATTTTTTAACTAAAAACTTGCTGGAATTGCGAGAGAACCTTGTGACAATTCGAATAGTTCTGGGAAATTCGTGGAATTTTCTAAACATATATAGTATCAGCTGTTGTTTTTCTTTGAATATTATGTACAAGTACACTGTAAGTAAATATTTTTCTTAGAAAAAAAAAAAAATAAATAAATATAAGTGAGTACCGAAATTATACCGGTACAAATGTTTTGGTTCCGGTACGGTTCTTTCATATTATTTAATTTCGGTCTAAGTTTCCGGTTTTAAAAAAGTTAAAATATCGGTACTGGTTCTGGTTTTCAATTTGAATCGGTTAATTTCGGTTATCGGTTCCGGTTTTATATTCTGATTTAAACAAATCATTTCATCAAAATTTTAAAAACAATTGTTAACTTTTGAGTAGGTGGATCGATTTTCTTGGTCTTGTACTCGTTAAATTCATCTCGGTGCCAAAAATAAATAAAAGAAAAATAACTTTGGTGCTAAAGGTTCATCACGAGCGCCAACATTTTTTGGGATGGATTCTATTAATCCTCTATATTTCGGAGTGTGGTGGTCCGATTTTATGTTTTAACATTTTCTGAATGTACGTTTCAAGATCTTTTTAATGGTATATAGTTTCGAACGGTCTTATAAATAAAAACTTCGTAAACACGTGTAAAATATAGTGCTAACACTGAGGGAGCTTTTGCCACTTTCGTTGACTACCGTCTACAGTGATATATATCTGAATTAATTGAACCGATCTGAAACGGATCACTTTGTAAGAAATCGTGTAGAGGAGCCAATCTTAATTTTTTGTTTACACATGATTTTAGAATCTGTTGTCGGTTAGAATTTACATGTCGGAACAATTACATAGCAATAATATCATAATATCTAGCACAATAGCTTTAATTGAAACTACTTCCCCAAAGCTTAAGTAGTACAATAAACCGGCCAAGTGCGAGTCGGACTCGCGCACGAAGGGTTCCGTACCATTATCTATAAAAGTAAATATTTAAGCGGGGCTCCCATACAACAGACATGATTTTTTTTATGTAATGGTCCGGAACCCTTCGTGCGCGAGTCCGGCCGCCGTGGCCGGTTTATTATTTTAACTTTTTACACATTTCTCAAATTCAGCGTTTCATTTTTCGTCATTTGACTCAGATAGGTTTTAGTATAGCATAAGAAAGGTGCATGTAAGCAATAAACATGGGTTTAAGCGTCGAATAATATTTGATATTACTTCAAGTCTAAAAGTAGACACTAAATATAGAAGACTGCTATAAATATGCAGCATTGCATTTATCACACTCGCACATACAGACCTTGGTTGGTATGTGCGAGAGAGAGAGAGAGAGAGACAGAGTGAAATATCCGCTAAAAGATCACGTTTGTTGTATTAGAGCACCCTTAAATATTTATTTTATTCTGTGTTTTAATATTCGTTGTTATAGCGTCAACAGAAATACATCATCTGTGAAAATTTCAACTGTCTAACTATCACGGTTCATGAGAAACAGCCTGGTGACATGCGGGCAGACAGACGAACGGCCGCACTGCGGAGGCTTAGGAATAGGATTCCGTTTTACCATTTGGTACGGAACCTTAAAAATAATGACCAATTTTTAAACAATTTTGACAAATCAAAGAATTTTGCAGAAGTTTGTGGCATTGGCTTTGGGGAAACAACACGAGAAGACAAAACAACACTTGCCCAACGCAGTATGCTATCATTGGAAATTGTTGAAAAATGCATAGGATCTACTACGAAGTTCTTGACAAATTTTTATCAGTGTTTGAGAAACGATTTCTAGGTTACACAGATCTGGTAAACCTTTTTTTGAATCGCTTAATCGGTAGTCGAATATATTTTTGCCCGAAAACTCAATGATATAATTTTTAAGTTCATGCTATGCACCTTCAGGTTTCAGTGAAATGACGCCACTGTGAGCAGTACAATAATAAAGTGAGAGAAATAAAGCGTCATGATCTTTCTAGCATTCTGTTTCTCTCTCTCTCTCTCTCACACACTTTCTCTACGTTTAAAACTTCCGCGCTCTCTTTTTTTTTATTTGTTTTTGTTTCTAATGGCAGAACAAGTTTTGCCGGCAAATTTCGATTCCAAATTTCACAATTTGCCATTTTTTTTTATCATTTGTTTCTGTTTATTCTGCACTCTACCTACTTAATTCAATTGTTTTTGGCATTTTTATGTATGTACATATCTATGTACATATATATTAATTTTTATTTTATCAACAATTGCATCAACTTGGCAACTGTTTTAACTTTTGACGCAAAACTAATTCAGATAATAACCATTTCAATTGGCAGAAAATTTTAGTTTTATTGGCTACGCTTTTGATTTTGCTTTTTGCGTTTTTTTTTTCTCTTTATTTTATTTTATTATTGTTGTTGTAGTTTTTTTTATTTATTGTTTTTACTTACTTTGCGTTTGCGAACATCGGGCGAAGACATTTTTGTTGTTGTATTTGTTTTTGTGATTAGTGAGTTCACTTGCCTGCGTTTTGTACTAAGTTCTCGTTGTATTTTTATTATATAAATAAAAACTATTGTAATTAATTAAATACAATAGAGCAGCGTCTATAAAAATTATTTAACAATTGCGTTTTAATTTACAACTACATATGTATACATACGCATACAAACGCGCTTCAATACAATTGTATCTATGTATGTATGTATGTACGTGTGTGTGTCGATAGTTGACTTTGAACTTGTTTTTGTATGTTTGTATTGCAATAGAAGTTTACTTATTTTACATATGTATTCGTTTGCGTGGCCGGCTTTGATGCTACTAAATATTATAATACAAATGTATAAAAAAAAAAATATATAAAAAGACAACTTAAAACCGCACAACTTTACTCATCCAGAAGCGCGCACTAAATAAACGAGAGGCACCAGCAACAGCAATGTTTTATTGCCAAGCATTGCATGGGAACGTTTGGAAAATGAAACAAAGAGAGTAAAAAAAGAGCGCATGTGCGTGTATGATGCAAAACAGGTGCAAACGTTTGAAAACGTTTAGCATTAAAATATTTGGTATGTTCCGGTAAACGCTTTCGTCAGTAAATCATTTTGAAGGTGAACAAGTTTCACAAGAGGTTCGATTAATCGTTTAATCGTATAGTTGAAATTATATATACGTGTATATACAATGTGCTCTTAATTTTGTATATCAATTTACAAGGGCATAACCAAATAGGGGCTATTCTCACCTACAACATGGTCTCAGTTTTATGAGTTTCCAAAATCCGTCATACGTTTTATTTACAACTTTAGCAAATTCGCGAAAAGTTGGTCGGATTTGTAGAACTGAAGTACTGGGCACAGTTGGTTTGGCCTTTTTTCCATTGTAGATAGTGTGTTAATTGTAAAGGGAACTTAAATAATTTTGAACCGTTTTTTTTTTATTTTTATACTTTTCTTTAGTTTATCATAAGTCTATTTTGCAATTCATTTTGCACAATAGCATTTTTGTACATACAATTCTGGTGCATTATTGAGTCCTTTTTTAAAACTAAAATTAATTAAGGATTTTATATATTCAAGTGCTTTTCGGTAATCAATTGTTGGCTCATCTTTATCAATATGCTCCTAAAGTTTCTCTTCATCTGTTTCTATTTGAAAAGCCACAGTTGCCGCAAATGTCTGTAGAATCTGAGTTAAGATTGCGTCAACAGTGCAATTATGGTTTTCGTTAACTTTTGCATTTCATTATTGAGATCTACAGCATCATCTGAAAAATGCTTTAAAGAATCAATATCGCTCACTTTTGAACTTTTGTTTCATACAAATTTTCGGCCAATATCACATTAAAAATTGACATGGTAGCTTATTATGACAGGGCTCTTTACATAAATGGCTATGATCCCCCATTATTTGTGGTAGACCCCATACGAACCAAACGCACACTTGTTCCATTTTGTTTCCATTTTTATTGCAGTCAATATCGACTTGAAATGTTGATCAGAAGGATTGTTATGGACGGACGAGTCACATAAATATCGAGGGGCGTGTTCCAACCACTTTTAAGGGTAAGGGCCCCATACACTCTTACCGCACACTTTTGAATTGAAACTTTAAATTTAATACATTGGCTTATTATGAATGAACACTTCACATAAGTATATAGAAATAGGTATGACTTCAATTTTTTAGTAGCAGCTCGCATACTAACCCACCACCCACTTTTGGGACTTTTCATGATAAACTTTTCATTTCAGGCAAAATCAATTTGATAGGATGGCTTCGTATGGATGGAAGCTTCGCATAATTATCTAGGCCCACTTTTAGGGGTGGGCCCCAACAAACTCACATCACACATTTCACAATTATTTTTTTCTTTACACCTGCTAAGTTGAAACCTTGAAACTTTGTGTGAATGGTATTAACATTTTCTGTTTCCCCGAATTTAACTTTCTTTCCTGTTTCATATTTATTTTCAATTTCACCAAATATACCGCATCTAAACCACTAAAAGATAGCCTCCATATAAACATACCGCTCTGTAAAAAATGTTTCTATTTCTTAAGTCATCTACCTGAAACTTGTAATGTATGCTTCGTATGTCAGATAGGGTTTTTACCTTTACAGCATGTAACTAGAACCGTTAACCGAAATTATCTCAATTCAAATTCAGAAATTTTTATTTTTTTATAACCGAATAATTTGAAAGAATCGTACCGTAACCAAACAAATTGTACGGTTCTTGTTTCGTTTGTGACTTTGACCCTGCAATAGCTCAATGAAGATCCGATGTTTTTGCGCCGAATTTGGTTCAGTGATGAGGCACATTTCTGACTCAATGAATACGTCACAAAAAAAAAAAAAATATTTTGCCGCATTTTCGCTGATGAGCAACCCGTAGAGAATCTCGAACTACTGTTATATTCACAAAAAAGCGCTGTTTGGTGTGGTTTATGGGTTGGTGGAATCATCGGTCCGTATTTCTTTAAAAATGAGAAGGACAGAGAACATACTTACATATCAATGGCTAGCGCCACCGCACCTTGATAACGGACTTTTTGTTGCCTGAAATTGAAGCTCATGATGTCGGCGACATTTGGTTTCAGCAAGACGGCGCTATGGAGAAATAAGTTTAGTGAGCACCTAAATTTGCTTTTCGGACCTGTCAGCTGGCCGCCTAGATCGTGTGATATTACACCTATGGATGTTTCTCTTTGAGGTGATGTGCAGTCAAATGTCTTCGTCGATAAGCCAGCTACGATTAAAGACTTGGAAACCAACAATACTTGCGTAATTCGCGAGTTACAGTTAGTAATGCAGCAAAGAGTGATCGAAAATTGTAGCTTGGAGCTCATATGATAATCAAATCATTCTTAAATGAAGCTTGTAGCTTTTTTTTATTGCCTTAGACATTATTCTTATTCTACAACATTATAGTTTATCCATTCACGGAAACTTGCAACACGCACAAATACATCTGGAATTGATGTTCCTGGTACAGTAGCTCCAGATGACACAACGCCCACTAGGTAGAATCTCTGCGGATTATCATTCTCGATATGTATGCCCATTAAAGGAGCACCGCTTATCAGTATGTTTTTAGCATCCGAAACACCACAGATGTGCTTGCCTGTGATACTAATTCTGAATTGTTCCAATGCAGTGCTGCAGCGGCTTGTACCCATCACATGTACTAGTGCTTTCACTTTATAGGCGACATCATCATTTGCTCGCAATGCGAAACCGGTAGTGGGTAAATACTGTCCGCTAAAGTATTCATTCTTTATGTCCACTGGTGGCATACAAATCGGACTGATATACTCGGTAAACGTAACCAGATCTTTGAGTCGTAGTAATGCCAAATCGCTTGCGCGAGCACGGCTAGAGTAATCGGGATTTATTACAACCTCCGAAATTTCATATTTTTTAGGTAAAGGTGCACATTTGCCATCGTTATTACAATCCTGTTGTTCTGCACTGTTCTTGGGATTCCAGTCGCCTAGAAGCACATGATGCACTTCTAATTCAGAACGTTGATAACAATGCGCCGTCGAAATGAGATAGCGATGACTGAGAAGTACCGCCGTGCATACATATTTAATTTGTTCGTTATCTGCATACATAGAAAAAAAAACATGCATAATCGTATATAGATTTTTATTTAGAAAATACACTTGAAGCTCTTCTCTTGACTCACCTTCATAGCCCACCAGTGCCATCCATGGATACTCATCGAAATCAGTGACATTTGTTGCTTTATAGAAGCTATCCATATTCAGCTTGCCGCATTCAGCATCACTTGGCCAGAGACTTGCACCTTTGTAGACGATTACCACAGATTTGTTTTTATAGAAATAAAAAGTTCAGTAAAAGTATTTTTCACTCACAGCTTGTCGATCGCACGAAAAAAACAAATAATGCCACAAAAACTAAGCTCGGCTTCATATTTAGCAAGTTCTCAGCTACGAATGCAAAATTCGAATGAGTACTTTAACTTTACGCAAAATAAATTCTATACATACTTATACAAGTATATTTATAAAATAACAACAATCTAAGCTTAAAGAGTATTCGAATGAGAACTGTTTAAACTTGCACGTTCTACAAAGCTAAACAAAATGAATCAGTCACTTGTTTCTATTTGAGCTTTTACAAAATGGAAGATACAGGCAGGCAGAGTCGTAGCTGAAACATTTTTAAAAGGAGAAGTCTTTTGTCTTAAAAGTTGAAATAATGTTTAAACTTGTAAACTTTATTTCTATAAAATTTTAAATTTTAATATATTTAAATAGTCCAAGAAAAAATATATTGCTTACAAGAAAACTTTGTAGAAATTTTTCAAATGTCTTCAAGGAAACAAAAAAAATTACCTATAGCCGTAAGACACGCTCATAATATTAGAAAATAGACAAAGGTGCGAGAGGTTTCATCAAATTGAGAAACAAAAACCAGGTGGAGAAAAATAAGGAAAAATACCATTTATTAAGGTTGATCTAAAAATAACCGAACTCTTAATTTAAATCATAGAACACGCAGCGCCATCTATTAAATATTAGTAGTGTTAGAAAGGTAAATTTTTCTTCTTTCGAAAGCAGCTACGTTCATGCTAATCGTTTGACAGGTTACAAAATGCTGAGACTTACGAATTGTTAAAAATAGTTCATGATGATGATTGTATGAGTCGTACTCAAGCTTATACATGGTTTACACGATTTAAAAACGGTCGTGATGATTTAAATGATGACATAAGACTTGGACGTCGATTGCAAATTTCACTGTCAGAATGCTGGCAGAAGAATTAAATTCATCTTACTGTAGAATCTACAAAATATCAACTGAAGATTTGGGTAAATGAAAGCTGTGTGCACGTTTTGTTCTACATCAGTTGATGATCGAAAAATCGCTCGTGTAGAGCATTGGAAAGACAGCATTTGAGCAGCTGAAAACGATACAGATTTTCTTGATTCGATCATAGTGGATGATGAAACATGGTGTGTTAAATATGAACCTGAAACTAAGCGACAATCTACAGAGTAGAAGTCAAAAGACGAGCCAAAACCTAAAAAATTGCGTTTTCAGAAGTTAAGCATCAAGACAATGTTGATAACTTTCTATGATTCCAAGGATATTCTTCACAAGGAATTTGTTTGAATCGTCGCTTAGTTTTAGGATCCTATTTAAAACACCATGTTTCATCAGCAGATATGATCGAATCAAAAAAAACTAGAACGTTTCCAGCTGTTAAAATGATGTAGAGGTAGAGTGAAGGAGAGGAAGGGGAAAGGGCAGCTACGCGCCGTGTTCCTTTTAAGATAGAGGAATGAATGAATTGTTTTATACATGTTAATTTGATTGAACGGGTGGTAAAGGAGGGCTGGTAGGAAAATGGGGGAAGGGAAAGGGTGAGTGTTGGGAAAGGGGCAGAAGGGTAAGAGGGGAAGGGATAGCGAGGTAGGGGAAGGGTGGTAATTAAAGGAGGCAGGGGAAAGGGTATAGGGGAATGGGTTGTAGGGTTAGGGATAATAGCAATGGATGGGTAAAGGTAGGAGAAGCAGGAGGACCTGGGTACCATTTAAGATAGTGGGATGAACTAATGTATACATGTTAAAGGGTTTGAAGGGGGCAGGAAAAAGTTGTGGTAAAGTAAAAGGGGTAGGGGAAGGGGAATGGGGGCAGCATAAGGGGTGGTTGGAGAAGGGGTGGAAGTTACAGGAGAAGAGGGATAGGAGAATTGGAGGTAGATTGAAGGGGCATGGGGAAGGTTGGGCCGGTTAAGGAGTGGCAGGGGGAAGGAGAGGCAAGGGGAAGGGCAGCAACGCACCGGGTACCAGCTAGTGTATAAGTAAAAAAAAAAAGTGAGTACCGAAACTATAGCGGTACAAATGTTTTGGTTTCAATACGGTTCTTTCATTTTAGTTTATTTCAGTAAAACGTGCCGGTCTTAAAACCGGTTCTCAATGTGAATCGGTTAATTTCATTTAACGGTTCCGGTTATGGTTTCGGTTTTATACCCTGGATAAAACATGTATCAAAGACTAATAATAATGATTTTATTTGTTCGCGAATGTTGATTTCAATACTTATAAAATCAAATTAGTAAAACGACCTTGTCCTGTACTTGTGCGTAATCTGTTTTTGTTGAGTTTAATTTTTGATAACGTTATTCCTCTACTATTACAGTACTACAATATTTTTGTATTGCAAAGAATTTTGTATGATTCGGGCGTGTCACAGAAATCTCTAGACAAAAATCCGTCTGGTGATCAAAAATGGATCATACTAATTCGAGTAATTTCTATTATTTGGTGAGTTGATGTTTCCATTGGGTCTTACAAAGCCTGTTCACATTTAGGCAATACCAAGTATATATACTATTATGTATTGTATATTCGTGATAATTAAGTCGAAACGAGAAAGAAAAACTGTCTGACTTACAAATTTATCTTAAAATTTCATAACTAGCAACCGTTTTAACAAAGTTGTAAGAAAACAATGGGTACTACCTCTAAAAGTGTACTTTGCTTGCCGACCTAGGTATCCTGAATAAGAGAGTCTTCATGCTAAGTTTTTGAGCGATTCGATGGAATCTGACAAACTTGTTCCCGCATTCACAAGCACACAGCAAAACGGAAGAGAACCGGATACGGTTACATCTAATCAAGAATTTATGTTCTACTTTATAAGTTTCTTGACTTCTTGTTTTTTATGTCACAAACTCTGTACTTTTAAAAATACTATTAGTAAGTGAAGCTGACTTCCTCCTCCATTGATCACAACCGGTTCACAGAAAAATCACTTGCATTACTTTTTATACATACGCTGTACTATTCACAAAGATTTTTTAATAAATTTAAAAAGTAGTAATAATAAGGGAAATAAATGTGTGTAAAAACTATGACTACATTTTCTTATGTAAAAATATAATGTTTATGTTAAAACACTTATATTATAGACTTCATCAATTTAGAATGCAACAGTCGAAAATATTTAACTCAAATAGAAAGAAATTGAAAAAATTAATATTTAATTTAATTTCGATATATAACCGTATGACTTCGACCGATAAAAATTGGTCATGTTGCATAACCGTTGGCATATGTTATTGAAACATGAAAGCTTCGATTGTTCCTCGGAATTTGTTGTTATCGAACCGCAGCATTTTCTGTTATTGTAAATATTTAAGAAACAGCTGTGTATTAAACAGCTGTGTTTGAAACAGTTTAATTTGTTATGTGTTCGGATAAAAGAAGATTGATTGATTTACTTGTCAACTGAAACTTACTTAAATGGTCTTACAAACGTATATTTGTCATGGCCACATGTAGGAATGTGCACCAGACGCTATAGTCTTTTGCGCACCGATCCCAGTCATTGGAAATATCAAGCTTGGTGAGGTCCTCCCAGAGCACGTTCTTCCAAGGTATACTCGGTATGCTTACCTCTAACGCTGTCGACCAATTAGATTTAGGTTTCCCATGTAAGCATTCTGTGCTGGAGCCAGCTCAGTGCAGTAGCTGGTATTTTATGTGCTGGACTAGTATGTCAATTTCATCATACAGCTCATACAGCTTCTGGTTCATGCTTATCCCTAACTCGTTGCCAACTCTAGCAGACCCAAAAATCGTACTCGGAAACTGCTCACTGTTAACTCAAAGTTAATTCGAAATCTACGAGATGCCGCTTTAAATTTTTAAACAAGTTTGTTTCCGACAATTACCATCTACCAATCAAGTGCTGTAATAGAATTTTTACTATGGTTTGAAGCAAACAACTTTACTTATACATATTCTGAAAATAGAAAAATTGAGTTTTGCCCTGTAACTTAACACGTATACATTTGAAAGGCAGAATTCCGATAAAAATCAGGGCCGAGTTTGATGAAGTTCATGGCACATCTGCAAAAGCATTTAAGACTCTTTACAATTGGGTGAATAAGTTTAAACGAGGTCGTACATCCACAAGTAAATAATATCGCTAGAAATGTCCAACTGACTACTGACTAAACGATTAACAACCGCAATTCGAATAATTTTTGGTGTCGTTTGGTAACCGTGCTAGAAACATGGATCCATCATATACCAGAGTCTAAGGAACAGTTGAAAAGCGGATTTCTCCGGGCCGAAAAAGGTCAAGAAGAGTCTGTCGGCCAACAAGGTGAAGACGATAGTTTTTTGAAATGTACGCCTCAAAATTCTTGTCAAAACCAATCAACGGCGAATATTATTGCATCCTGAAAAAACGATTCAGCGGAAAGATATTTGGTTCCAACGATTAAGATATCGCTGAAACAAAAGTTTATTTTAAAACACATTTACACACTTGGCGCATGAGGGCTAGGACAACTAAAGTGTAAAAAAAGGGTAAGAATTTCTTACACTCTCTGACCTTTGCCAAATTTCATCCATCTTCATATATAAAGTACATTGAACCCATGGTAACAAAGGGATTGGGGCAGGGGGAAATTTAGGGGGTCGTTTGGGGGCGTCGTTTGGAGGGTCCGGGTATACCTGGTGGGAGATTTGGGTAGAATTTTGGGCGTATTTAGGGTAATATGTAGTGTGATGGTTGGGAGATATTTAGGGTCGCATTTGAAGGACATTTGGAAGGACGTTTGGAGGGACATTTAGTTGGACGGTTAGGCAGCATTTAGAAGGATGGTTGGGGGGACATTTAAGGGGATGGTCGGGGGCATTTAGTTGTTGTTGTTAAGGCTGATTAAACATATATTTTAATTGATTGTGTAATTTCTTTTTGCGAAGTACTCGTAATGCATGTGCAAAATAGCAAAACGTTGTGCAAAACTGTTTACAAAAGAACGGTGTAGATTGAAACAATGCAGTAAAATGTTTAAAATCGTTGAAAAGTTAACAAAATGCATGCGAAATTTTAATTATCGAACGATAGATTCACAAAAGCGCTAACTAGTAAAATACTTAGAAATAAATCAGCACCTTCTGGTCTAATACTAATTTTAAATACTGCGCGCCATAAGTTTAAAGCGACCGATATACATGTAATCGAACTATCTGAATTTGATTTTTGCTTTATACGAAGGCGCGGCTTCGTGAAACGGGTTTTTTTAAACCGATTGAGACACGTAACAGCAGCGCCATCTAGTGAAGAGAGCGGTTTGACTATCTGTCAAAGAGAGAAAAACACTGGAAGCGGACGGTTCGGACGCGCGGAACAAAAAAAAAATACAATAATATTAAAATTAAACAAGAAAACAGTGCAGTATATCGATATTTCGACGTATAATGAATGAAATATGTACTTAATGTGCAGAACGCTGCCAACAAAGTTTTGTGTTAAATAAAAATTAAATAAACTTGTGCAGTGTTTTTAACAATAATGCAAAACAAAAAAAAATTTTAAACAAAAAATTGCCGTTTTCGGTTGTTGCTGTCGTCGTCGAGCGCGTTTTTCCTTCGCACAAAAAACTTAACTACTTAATATTTCCAGTAAATAAATAACAATAAAATAAATACAAGTTTAAACAATTTTAAATAAATTTATTTGTTGCCACGCTAAGAATCTTCTTATTTGTTGTTTTTATACCTGCTTCTTCACACGTCTCTTCTCTTCCGTCATCAACATCTTATTGTATGCATACAATGTCGTGCATCTCGCTCGCACACAAAGGTCATTAATACGGCAAGTGTGTGTAAGTGTTTAAGTTTATGTGTGTTTGTGTGTGTGCATGAATTTCCTGCAACAAAATGTGAAAAAAAGAAAAAGCAGCTTAAATAAAAATAATTAAGCAAGCTAAAAAAATTAAAATAGTGTGCTTAATGTAAATTAATAAATAAGTAAGCTGAAGGAAAAAAATGCACAAAGTAGAAACCCCCCAAAAAAAAAAGTTGAAGGTTATTTGACAAATTGTCTTTTGTGCCACACATTCGTGTTGTTGTTGCTGCTGCTTTATTTCGTCGCCGCTTCTCATTGTTGTTGTTGTTGCATTTACAATGTAAACAAAAAAGCAAGTGTATGTGAGAGAGAGAAAGAACAAAATAATAGTAAAGCAGAAGTGTAACGAGTACTCTCACAAGAGCGTGTGAGAGCACCACATATAGAAAGCGGTGCGCAAAGCCAAATGGGAAAATGTCAATAAACTCTGTAAAGGTGAGAAGCAACAAAAATACAAAAAAAAAAAAAGAAATAATAAACGGCAAACCAACTACACAAAAGAATAGCATCGACGCTGCGCAGCAAAAAAAAACAACAAAAGTGTTGAAATTTAATACTAAAAACGAAAGAAAATACATAAAAACGAAATAAAACAACAAGTGAAATGTATTAGTATATATACATATGCATATATGTATATGTAAAATAAGCAGCGTGCAGTCGCAAAGAAAAAGCCGTCAAAAAATGAAAAAGAAAAAAGAAAGCAATCGGCAAAAAGCTTGAATTCTTACAAGAACAAAAACCACTGAAAGTTGCTTGCTTCATTTCTCGTTACGAATTCGCATGTTGCAGCTTCCGTGTTGCTGCCATTTCTTCTTATTATTATTATTTCTCTCTTTCGTACGTACGTCGTTCGGTCGTTTGCAATTTCTTTTTATTTATTTCATTAGTGTGTGCTGCGTCTGGCTGTGTGTGTGTGTGTGTGTATATGTGTGTATACTGAAGTTCAATGCGGAAAAAGCAACAAAAATGTTTCTCTTTCTTCTACACTCGGCGACATTAATAAACGTTCAAGTTCAATGAGCGCTTTTAACACGCTTCTACATACTATATTTATGTATGACAATCTTTGGAACTTTAAAAATTTCATTGTCTATAAATAATGTTAGAAAAAATTTAAAGTACAAATGTAACAGCCAAAAGGAGTCGTGTCAAAGAACAGAATCCTCGGGTGATATTAGCCATATTTTCTTCTTTCCACATTAAATCTCGCTGTAAGAAAATATCAAAAAGTTGTTATAACTTTGGAGACCTAGTGCCATTGTACAATATACTGCTGCATGATTCGATTTTCTATTAATGAAAAGCACTGCAAAATTTTACCATTTTCGAGAAGTGTTGTATTTTGGCAAAAATAAAATTAAAAACAAATAGTGACTCGTTGTTCCCTACGACACAAATCATTCGACACTACCCCATATATTCTAATCGTTATCAAAAGTCGAGTCAATATAGACATATGTGCCTGTTCTACGTTTCGTTTTCTTTATGAATGCTCGTAAATCGTTGACCACGCAGTTTCCCTTTGATACTCGGGAGTCATTGGGTGCCAAATCAGGACTGTACGGAGGATGAGTAATTAATTCCATGTTTTGTCTGCTCAAAAATGCACTTGTTTGACGAGATGTGTGAGAGCTCGCATTGTCAAGATGGAGAATGATTCGTCTTTGGCGGTTGGTTTTACGAATTTCTCCGAAGACTTCCGGCAAACAAATGATCGTGTACCACTCAAAATTGACCGTCCTACGTTGCTCAAGCAGAGCAGTGGCCACATGACCCATTCGGCCGAAGAAACAGGCGATCATTTGCTTCGCTGTGTTTCTCCCACGAACAACTTTTGTTGGATTTGGCTCGACTTGGAATACCCACACGTTCGATTGCTGTTTTGTTTCCGGCTCATACGCATATAACCATGATTCGTCACTTGGCGCGATTTTATACACGTCTTTTGAAGCACCACGGTCGAACTTCTTAATCATTTCCTAACACCAATCGACGCGAGCCTTTTTTTGAGCGATTGATAAATTATGCGGTATCCAACAAGAGCAAATTTTTTTTTACAGCTAAGTGTTCATGCAAAATTTAATGTATTGAAGTGGAATTAATGTGCAAGGATGCCTCGATCTCACGATATGTCACATGACGGTCTTGCATTATCAATTCACGCACTGCATCGATGTTTTTGGGCACAACAAGCGATTTTGGACGACCTTCACGAAATTCGTCGGCGACCGAACTATGACCACGATTGAATTCACTATACCAGCGATTTACTGTGGTTTTCGATGGTGCTTTATCGCCATATAAAGAACTGAGTTCATTGAAACATTCTTGTTGAGATAATCCACGTCGAAAGTTGTGAAAAATAATCCAAGGAAAACATTCGTGACTACGTACAAGAGCTCTGCAAAATACTTTAGCTAATCAAACGGATTACTTTGAAAATGCAACGGCTATATAAAAAAAAGTATTCAGCTTACGTTACAATACTTACAATTTTTCACTGAAAAATCCATATTGTTCCCTAGTACTGCTAGTAGTAGTACCAGACCACATATTGATATCCAAAACTGTTAGCAGAAAAGCCAGGCTACGATTTATATACCATGGTATAATGTAATAGGTTCGCTTTGCCGTTATTTTGCTTTTTCTCCAATTCAAAATTGAACTTGAACGCATCCATATGACGGTGAGTGTACGTACATCTTTGTCTGCAGATGCACGCGCAAATCTGCATGAGTTTGTATGTGTGTGTGTGTGTGTGTGTGAGTATCGCGTTACTTTAACAAGTTTATCTTATGGATTCCTATTGTATCGATAATAATTTCTGCAACTACCTACGCGCATTCGCTATTCTAATAAGTATTTATTATATTTTAAACTTGCAGCATACATAAATACCTAGACCTACTTAAATAGAACAAAATTTATTACGGAAGCATTTTAGCTGCCAAAACAAAGAAAAATTTTTAATATAAAAATAAATTAAAGTGCAGTGTGCATTATACAAAAAAATATAATAATAATTGCTGGTAAATGCAACGCTTCTGCAGCTCCATAAAACTATGAGTGCATCAACATAATTAGGGAAAACTCTTATTAGACTGAATTTGGATTAAGAAACGCACTTAGCATGGTAAGTGATTATATTTTATATTTATAACTTTGTCTACTTATTATGCATACATAATTTATTTAATAAATACCTAAACGCAATAAGGTGTTAAGAAAAAAAAAAACGGTTTAAAATTGAAAATTATTTCCTAATTTTACGATACATATCTAGTTTATATAGTAGTATCTAAAGTTGAAAAAGAAGTGACACCATTGCTTCAATTATAGCTGTTATAGTTCCATGTAATTCGGTGGAGCATAAAATTCAAAATGTTAATTATTGTTTGTGTTATAAAATTGGGTAATACTTAGGACTAATTTTAGACAGTAAACTTCTTTGGAGCAAACTGTAAAATCTTGGGTATGCAATCCGAAAACAATGCTCTGGCTATATAATATGGTAGTAAAGCCGATGTTACTATATCGCATGGGGAGAGAGGGCGAAACAAGTCACAGTCACGAGGGAATTAAACTCCCTACAACGACTAGCATGTACCTATATGCATCACTGGCCCAATGCGCACATGTCTAAGCACTGCGTTGGAAGCAAATATAGATCTAACACCACTGCATGTAGATATTGAGTATAAAAATAAGGAAACACTCCTGAGACTTTTAGTTGACGGAAATTAAGTTACCTCAATTTACTGTCAGAAACGTCTCTGTACATGGACACAGGGATAAACACAAGTATCAATGCCAAGCGACGAGATGACAAGGAGGAATGTCTTCAATCGGAACTTCACCATCAAATGGTCCGATAAGAAGACTTGGACGTCGGAAAAGTCATATGCGTTAAAAACACATACTATTAAAAAGTATACGGATTGATCTTTGACGACAGAAGAAACTGGTCTAGGAGTCGTTGGCCCCAGCTTAAACCACTGGGAGTCCTTGGGCAGATATACCAGTAAGATCAAGTTGAACTGTGCGCTATAATTAGATGTGCACAGTGTAATTTAGATAGAGGCTATCGCAATTGTGAGATTGCTATTCTATCAGACAGTCAGGCGGTGTTAAAAGCATTAAGCGCATACTTCGTCAAGTCCAAACTAATGCAGGAAGCATTTATAATATTGGAAAAACTTGGCGAACACAACAAAGTCTACTTGCTGTGGGTGCCAGGACACAATAATATAGTATGAAATGAGCTACCCGATAGGCTTGCCAAGAAAGGAGCGGCAACGCCAATGGTAGGACCAGAGCTTTTTTGTTGCACTGGAAGACACACTACACTGGAACTAATCCGCAATGAAACAAATAGTGCAAAGCACTATTTAAGTAATTTGACTATAGTTCTGTCAGACTGATCGCAAATAAAATTAAATTGAAGCTAGAAAAACCATTCAATCTTACTTCAAAACTAAACAAATATCCACTGAAAGTTGTGACAAACTCAATGAACCCAAAAAAAAAGTTTGGTTGCTCGATTCACTTGACTTTGCTAGCACAAATCACCCTAAATTATCAAAGGAAGTTGAAAGCAAAGCTGCCCAAAAATAAAATATATTTAAATAGAAACTATTTCGAACTTCATCTTCAGAGTCGATTCCAAATATTTTCAAATCACAGGATTCTCAGCTGAAACATAATCACTGAAATTTGATCTTATACCGCACTATTCAACAGTATTCTCAGCAGAAATAATAGCAGTTCACGAAGCAATTAAAATATGTGTATAAAAAAGTCAGGTTTGCATATCTACCTGCTCAGATTCTCTATCTACAATTAATGCCATAACAAACTTCGCTAACCACTTCTACGCCACAACAATAATCTCTCAAAATAAACCTATTCTGGATTCCGGATATTAAAGGCAATTACAAAGCAGATTCCATAGAAAAACTCCATAAACAAAACTACCACTCACGTGTACTCCCAACTACAACATCTATGACACAGTACAAGCCCTTAAAGTAGGCCAAGTACAAAACCATACATCCCTATTGCAACACAGTTCAACGTGGTACAAACAAGTAAACTTCCTCAACGCCACCAACATCAATTAATTCAAAAGCATGCCCCAACTTACTAGAATAAACAAATAATTCACAAGATTACGTCTTGGCCACACAAACTTTAGAACCTTAACTACCTTTTCCTCCTTTGTAGTAATGCCATAATTAGCACTCACCACATCATCAAATTTTGTCCATCCCTAATGCATTGCAGATCCTCAATCTTCTAAAACCTTGACCGTATCTTTCTTATCGCAAATCGTTTCTCCAAAACATAAAACTCATAGATTTCCTTATAAATTCAAACTTCTACCATAAAATCTATGTCCTAATGTAAGTTATACAACACTCTAACACTTTTAGGAAAACACTATACATATTAGTCACTATGTAAAATAAATTAGCTAGAAAATTACTCTAAACCTCGATAAAATAAATATAATTATCGAAACATCAAATTCAAAACACTAATATACTTATTAGGTAACAATATATTCAGCCGTTTTCGAAGTAGCTTTATTTGGCGGTTATTCAGAACTCCAAAAGCGTCTGAAAATTTTCAGCAATTGGTCGCAAGTCTTCTGGCGATTGACGGTCCCACTCCCGGTGTAGCGAATGCTTTAGCATCTCCAAACTTTTATGACGCTTAGCACTGACCTTGGGCTCCAAAATCGACAACATGCTCTAGTGAATATTACGGCTATACTGCAGAAGTGATGAACTCCGGCGTTGAACATGTCGTCGCCGTACACTTCTTGTTAAGTTTTGACCACTCGATCAAAAAAAAAAACAAGGTGTGTCTTCCCACTGGCTCAAATATTACCCCAAACCATGACCGACTATGGTTTTTGGGGATGTTCTATAATTGCAGAGTAGTTGGGGGCGACCACGGGGAACAGGTTGTCGTCTGTGAAGAGGATGCACTCACATTGCTAACCTGCGGCGCACAATGTTCATTTAACATCATAAAAATACATATAGGTACAAAAAAGTCAAAAGTCCAAAACAATATATTATTTATTATTATTATATTATATATTACTATATATAATACGAGGCATATCCAGAAAGATTGACTGTGGATGAACTTTCTGCGATGTTTCCGAAAATCTCCAGGTCTTTACTGCACGAAACAATCACAGAAACCCTCGGATAATGGTTGGCGAGAAACTACATCGAGGAAGTCATCAACAAATTGATACCCCGCTTCACCACCTGCAGAGGAATGGTGACTATGTCGAAAAATAGCTTACATTATGTACTAAAATATCACGTAATTTTTTTTGTTTAAATAAAAAATTTTAAAACCTACAAAAATTCAGTACACTTACTTTCTGGATATGCCTCGTATATTATGTATTATTAGTTATTCGGAATAAGTTCATATTGCTATTCAGATAAGGAGCTATTAATTATTATACAGGGTGTCTCAAAAGAAAGTTCTCATTTGATGTGCGCTTTCTTTTGAGACACCGTGTAGTTAGTTTGTTTATCAACCTGAGTGCCACATGTTGTTACCATTTGTTAAGACAAGTCGTTATCTGGATTATTTCGGGAAGCCCCCGATTTATCGGAACGTTGATTAACTCTGAACACTCTTAACATTTTGATTTTTTCTCATTTTGTTATGTTTCAGCTGAGTTCATTAACTCTGCGTTTTATGGGAACTTTGGAACTATAAAATACCCTGTAACTAATTTAAGTTTTTTTATTTCAAAAATAGATTTTTATGGAGACTATAGTAGCTAGATCTGAAACTATGTGGTATACATTTGTTTTAGGATTGACCTAACAAAATTAGTGTTTCTAGTTTAAGTATGAGTATGTGTTTGTCATCCAAAAATAATGGGGTGGGTGGGTTATAGTCTAATTATCACATTTATTTCATATACCATGTTTAAAGATAGCATTGGAGGAACTAAATATTCTAGATTTGTTTCTATATCTTATCTCTATATCTCTATCTCCGGCAACACACTATTAAAACTTAAAAATTTTTCAACAAAAGTTTCTTTGGAATTTGGAATTTAATTCGAAAGCGGCTTTCATAAAGCATTTATTACAAATTCCCAATTAGAGCACTCAAATTTAATTAAGAAAAGTATTAAATCGACTTACCCAAAAGTAATTCAACGTTAATATTCATAAAAATTTATTTGGTGCACTTCATTGTCGTATATCAGAATCGGCAGCTTTTGTAGTAAATATAGTGTAGTATGCACCAATAAGAAAACCGCCGAAATGAAAGAAAAAAAAAAAGAATACTTAATGCAACACTTTAGCCCAGAGCACAGCGTCAACCTTCGCGCATGTTGCAAATTAAACATAAACCCAGATACTTTTTATTTTCATTTTTTTTTTTTTTTATGGCTTACAACAACATGCGAGATTTCAAGAAAAGTAAAGCGTACAGATTGGATTGGTTTGGTTTGGATCGGTCGACGTCATTATCGGCGGTGAGTCCATAAACAGCAAAACCGCAAGCAACATTAACGAGACAACAAAAATGGCATTTAAAATGGTTTATGATACGTAAATGAAGTGCAACAGAATACAGAAACCTTTAGGGCGAGCGACATATTGTACAACAATATACAACATAACATCATCGAGTGTTGACGAGTCATTCATCGTCGCTCTTGTCCGGGCTCTGCATTGATTTTCTAGGTCAAATTTGCAAAAAAAAAAAAAAAAAATGTTTAAATAACCAAAACGTGCCTCGCGAAGTTTCAAAACAATTTCCGGTGAGATCTTCTTTTGCAAAAAAAAATAAAAAATAAATAGAAGACGCAAAAAACAACTCAACTCCGCATGACTCAACGACAACACGACACTCAATGAAAGTAGTTCAAGAGTTCCTTTTTTCTTACAAAATGAGTATGCGTTTTTGTCTCAGCGTTAATTAAGTCGTTTTATATTTGCAAATTAGTGTTACTGGCTTGCAGCACCCCTTCAATGAGAGGAGTATAGTAGCAAAGTGGATACAAAAGTCTGACCATGATTAAGCCATTTTGATTCGATTCACAAAACGCTACTGGGCATCGTGTATTTCAAATTGGAACGAAAAAAATAAGCCAAAAGTTGAATAAAATTGTTAGAATGTTAGATGGTATTGTTTGCTACAAGAAATTTGGTTTTAACAGCTTCTATATATAAATACGCAAACACAAATTTTGCCGTAACATTTTAAAAATTTGCAAAAAATTTTATTAGTGTTGTAGGGATCAATGAAAAAATTAAAAAAAAATGACCTATGTTCGGATATTTTAGCTTGAAACGTAAAATTGTTCAACTTAAAACTTAATAGCAGTTATAATTCACAAGTAGTGTTTACATATTGTTTGTTAATGTCATTGCTGTTTTGTATGGGTGATACACCTTCTAGTGGCTATATCAAATTTTCAAACCAATATTTCAAAGGTTGAGGGAATAGGGCGAGTAGATCGACTTGTTTCGTCGCACAGTGGGACCACTGCCAGAAAACCATCTGTCTGTGCGTTCCGGCTTCCTTAAATTTTTGAAATACTATTTTGAAAATTGGTAAGCCTGCTTTTTATAATCAGAAGCAAGTCAAGTTCAAACATGATCACGATTTATCCACAAGATGGTATAGCTCCCGTATAAAAAAAGTTTGTATTTGTATCTGTATCTGTATCTTTTTTTTTTTTTTTATCGAACATAAATTAAAGACATTTTTTTTTTTAATAATAATTGTTTTGACCGAAAAAACATTCTCTGACATTTACTTTTTAAAGATAATTTCATTCAAATGTTGGCCGCGACTTCGCTGTAGGTGGTCCATTCGGAAGATCCAATTTTCGATCACTCTTTCCAGCATTACTAGTCTTGAATCGTAGCTGGCTTATCGACTAAGACCTTTGACTTCATATAACCCCAAATAAAAAAATTCAAAGGTGTGATATCACACGATCTAGGTGGCCAGTTGACAAGGCCGAAACGCGAAATTAGGTGCTCACCCTAATGATTTCTCAATAAAGTCATTGCTTAGCGCGCAAACTGTGCCATAGCACACTATCTTGCTGAAACCAAATATCGCCGACATCACGGGCATCAATTTCAGGCAACAAAAATTATCTTATCACGGTGCGGTAGCGCTCACCATTAACGCTTATGTTCAGTCCGCCCTCATTTTTAAAGAAATACGGACCGATAATTCTACCAACCCATAAACCTCACCAAACAGTGGATTTTTGCAGATGTAGCGGTAGTTCGAGAATCTCTTCGGGTTTCCCATCAGCCGAAATGCGGTAAATTTTGTTTATTGACGTATCAGTTGAGTCAGAAATGTGTCTCATCACTGAACAAAATTCGGCGCAAAAACAGCGGATCTTCATTGAGTTCATATTAAAGCCTAAATTCAAGGCTGGCGGTTTCAATTCTTCAACGAGTTGAATTTTGTAAGCCTTTGAACCAAGATCATGGCATAAAATTCGCCAAGTTGTTCCTTACGAAAGGCAAACATGCTGCGCACGACGTCGTATCAATTGGTCATAGTCTTCAGCCACACTCTCCGCTGCATCCGCAATATTCTCCTCACTACGGTCTGCCTGTGGTCTATTCGGTCGCGTATCATTCAATAACCATACACCATATGTTGCTCGAAGTGCACGAAAACATTTTTCACAGAATGCTGACTTTTGTAATACAGCTGAATAATCTGGAGAGACGTTGTTGCAGTGTGAGTCTTTCGAAGATGATTTATCAAACATTCTATATATATAAAAATGGAAGTATGTATGTATGTAGGTTCCCTATAGACTCCGAAACCGCTCAATCGATTTTGATCAAATTTTGTGGCAATATTCAAAATAGTCCAGTGGGTTGAACGAAGCTTCGGAGAGCCCATAAAGTATATAGATATTCGTGATCAGCGCGACAAGACGAGTCGATATAGCCATCTCCGTCCGTATGTGTGTCTGGGAGTCAAGTTGTTCGTTTAGAGGAGACTTAGACAAAATAAACTAACGGTTTAGTGTCTCTGCTACAAGAGTAACACCAAATTTCATAACTCGCAGGGAATTTATTCGAAATACTTGTCACAATTTTATAATAAAATATTTATCACACTTTGTAAAATATTTTGTAACAAGTAAAATTTGGTTGCAAATATGTACGCACATCAACTTTAGTTAATATTTTGTATGTCACGCCCAAAATAGGGCTATATCCTTAAAATACAAGGTAAACCAGCTGAAATAATGAATTTTATCGAGTCATCAGAGATACATATGTGTAGAATGGCATTCATTTTGAACTTTTCAGCTACATATCCGAATTAAGTTGTTTAACTTAACGGTTTCCTGCATTGCATGTACTAGAGTTGCGCGATATTTAACTACCTGTGTTTCAATCATGGCGACTGGTTGAGAAAGCTCGAAAACTACAAAGTTTTTCATACGAAGCACTTTTCTCAATGTGTGAACTTTGACCCCAAATTTGACCCCCTTGCAATTCGATTTTCGCAAAACGCCGTCTGTTGTGTAAAAATTTCAGCCTCCTAGTTCTTATGGTTTGGGCTGTGCAATGATCAGTGAGTCAGTCAGTCAGTCAGTGAATGCGGACAAAGAATTTTATATATAGAGATTTAGGCACTTGTTTTGAATTCAATATTTATGTTTGGTTGGCTTTTATCTCTACTAGCATCTGGTTTATTTTACTGGAGTGCAAAAGTAAATGTTTCTTTCTATTTTCTTGGTTTTTTTTTTTATATCCAATCCTCTCAAGAAAATAACATGCAAACAGAACTCTTTTAGCATACAATTGTGGTTTCACGTAGTATTGCCTTAGTTCTTACAAGTTGTAGTGAAGATATGGCACTTGATTAGTCCTGGGAGTATGTAAAAACATAGGTGATCCAGTCAATTTTTTGAATCGGAAATGAAATCAACAATAGTTCCAAAACCGATGACTTCCTAAAATATCATCTTCCCGTCTAAATTCCCAAGATTTTGTTAAGTAATACTTCTTCTGTTATGAGAGCCTAATGCTTGAGACTGTAACCAACACACTTCTCTGGTTTTTTATGCTATTTTAAGCCAATCCTCTTCAGAAAATGTCACAAAAACGAAGATATTTCAGAAACTGGTGGTGATTCCTGTAGTATGGTATTAGTCCCAAAGAATTGAAGTGAAGATATGACACATGGAATTTAAACAAATCTGGTGAACACCTAAAATACCATGTTCCCGCCTCAATTCCCAAGATTTTTGTAAGACACCCATATCCTGTTCCGGGAGCCCAATGATTCAGAGTATCTCCCAAACATAAAGTTATATTAAAGTAAAATTTGACGAGAAATTAGTTTCGTATTAATATAATAAATAGATTTTTTTTTTGTTTGCTTTTCATTTTTACAGCGACCGCAGTAACTGCTACTGAAAATTACGGTGATTTGAAAGTAACAGTCACAAGAATCACTGCTACTCAAAAATCACTGACTAGCTCATCTCTAGTATTTGACTTATTTCACCACGATAGTCTTAAACTGCATTTGAAACTCTCGATTTTGTTGTGTTTTGTGTCAAAATCATGAATCTAGATTATCTAATTATGCAGAAATTAGTTTTAATGCTGGATAGTTTTTGCTTAATATAAAGCCAAAACAATTTCCAAACGAGAAGGATGTTTTTGAATTCTCCATTTTCATTTAACATTTGAACTAAAATTAGATCGTTAAATAGCAATTTTTTATAAAAAATATTAAAATTTTATTACAATAATTCAAAATGCATACATATATTGCACACTATTTTAAATATGTAATTCAATAGTATCTTCTCTTTTATGCGCTGCTTATTAGGCAAATTATCAATTCTAATTGGAGGTCATTGCAACTAGCAAGCTAAGCAGCATTTAACAATAACCAATTAGAAACTTAAACATTAGCGCGCGTTTGGCTTTGTTCTATTGTTTCAAACAAACCACAACGCACACACACAGACACAAAGCGACTGACTGACTGACGGACAGAGAGACAATTATAGACAGAAAGAGATCAAAAACTCCAAGTAGAATCAAGTTTACCTTGTTATAACCTCACCTCATCAACAGAAACAACAACAACAACAAGAACAGCAACAACAACAACAAACATGAAAAACGAACAATAAGAAGCGACAAACAGTGAAGTACACACTAAAAGAGTAGGTGTACTAGTGGAGAGAAGAGATTAGAAAAGCTGAGCTGCAGACTTTGATGCCGCTGATGATGACTTGGCATATTACAATAAGTTCCATTTGTGTCTACTATCTCATGCCAACTTTGTGCCCTCACGCTCTCTCTCTCTCTCTCTCTCTCTCTCTCTCTCTCTCTCTCTCTCTCGTACTTTACATTGCTTTTGTACTGTGCAACATTGTTGCTAAAGAACAAACATACAAAAGACATTTTGCAAAAGTTGGCAACAGCAACCAGAATAGTGCAACAACAACAATAACAACTTAATGCCATTTGTGCAATGTATATTTTTTTTTTGTTGTTGTTTTTCTTTCATTTTTTTATTGAATTTTTGTTGTTGTTTTTATTCAAACGATTTTGGTGCAACAAATGAGTACGAGAGTAGTCAGAAAATGTGTTGAATTCTAGTAAACTAAACAAAACAAGTAAGAGCAACAGTCTAGAGATGAACATGATGAAATAATCAGAACCCGCACGGACTTTTTTTTTAAAAAAGCTCGGCCTTATCAAATTTTAAAAAAAAACGTGTAAAATATATACTGGGTGTCTCAAAAGTTCACATTTTATTTGCTGATTGCGTGAACGCAACTATTCCGAGGGACGCAGGGGGAAGTGCAATCGGTAGCCTAGCTTTTGGGAATTTAGTCGCTGTGCAGCATTTCTCAGGAGCGGATTGTGCGTTGTGCGTACGTGAGTTTTACAAAAACGGTAATTCAGCGACTGTAGCGCGTAGAAAATTTTGCAGTATTCGACATGTTCGTCATTTAAATGATGCGCCAAGCCCTCGATTCATTGGAAAATGGGTCGAGAAGTTTGAAGAGACCGGTTCAACGCTAGAAAAATCAAAATCCGGACGTCCAAGGTCTTCGAGAACGTTCGAAAACTTAGACAGTGTTACTCAGTCTGTTCGTAACAACCCGGACCTTTCGATTCGGAAGCGTGCTGTTGCTTTAAACATGCATAGATCATCATTGTTCCGCATTTAACACAAATATTTCAAGCTGCACCCCTACAAAATTCAGTTGGTGCAAGAATTAAAGTCTCAGGACGCTGGGCAGAGGCTTGAATTCATAAACCAGATGATTGAGCGCTTTCCAACGTTTATCAACATGTTGTTTTCGGATGGAGCTCATTTCCATCTTAATGGCCATGTAAACAAGCAAAATTGCCGCTAAAGTTGCCAATTCAAAACACAAACATCAGAAACCCCTACATTCGCCTAAAGTGACCGTATGGGCTGCGATGTCGACGCGAGGAATTATCGGCCCTTACTTTTTTGAAGATGAAAGGGGACGCACAGTTACATTGAAGTTTTGAGCGTTATGTGGAGATGTTAGACGACTTCTTCGTGCCTGAACTGCAAAAATTTCCTGGTTATAACCAAAGAACATGGCTCCAGCAGGACGGAGCAACTTCACACACGTCCAACAGGTCTCTACCATGAGTTCATGAAATTTTTCCTGGCAAATTGATCTTCAGGAGAGGTGACATAAATTGGCCTCCATTCATCATTTTAAAAGTCCGTTTAAAGGCATTGTCAAAATTCTTTTTGTCACTAAGTTGTCACAATGATCCTTTATACTAATGCGAAGTGTGAGTGCCATTCGTCATTTAGTTTGTTTACAGTGCTTGATTTTGTCAGTAAATACATCTCAATTGTTATATACGGTTTTTTTTTTTTTGAAATTATGGCGAATTTTCTGCAAAAACTTAAAAAAACTAAGTACAGTTCGCTGAAGACATGGTAGAACGACTCCACAATCATAAAACGCATTGCAAAAGGTGATGAGACTTGGGTTAACGAGTCAATGACGCCTTCCAACTGAGCCGAAACCACGTCAAAGTCAATCAAAAGTCAAGGTAATGTTGACTTTTTACTTTCATTGTTGCGGTGTTGTGCACTTGGAAATCTTGCCAGAAGGTGAGACGGTAAATGAAGAATATTATCTGAGCGTTACTCGACGTTTGAGAGAAAAATTAATCGAAAAAGCCCAGATTTGTGAAAAGAAGACTCTTGTACTTTGCACCACGACAACGCACCATCTCACAAGGCAATCATTGTCACCGAATTTCTTACCAAAAACTCAATAAATACCATCGAACAGCCAATGCATTCAATTGTAGTGGCACCGTTCGACTTTTTTCTCTTTCCAAAACTGAAATTAATAGTTCGAGGCACCCGTTTTCAGTCGTTAGAACTGGCCTATTTTGATACAATAAGTTTGGATACAATATATTTATTTCGGAAGGGGCATACTTTGAAGGCGATACAGTAAATTTGGATAAAAAGTATATTGTTAAGAAAGTTATAGATATGTGAATGTGTGATGTTTCAACTACTATTTCATGTATCGATGCTAAAGATGATCTCTGATGAGATAAATATGAATGAAAAATATTCCTAATGTCGCGCCTTTTCAAATTTGTACATGTTTTTCGGGCCTTTTCGTGCCTCTGATTTTCATGTTTCTGAGAAAGGCCCGAACCCGCACGAAAAAATGCCAAATTAGATTTTGAAGCACGAAACCATTTTTCTTTTTTTCAAGCAGAGGCCTGTGGGTCATGAAAAATGGTCGGTCCGTGCCCATCTCTGCTACAGTGGAAGTGATCGATTATATTAGGTGCCGTTCAAGCATTACGTAACGCAAGTTTTTTGCATTTTTTGTTTTTTGTTTTTTACTACTTCGGTAAAATGGTATCGAGTTATGAACTTTCAAGCTACTCTTGTAGCACAGTGCGGTATTTAGATAGTCTTTACCGTGAGTTTAGTTTCTCTAAGTCTTCTTTAGACGAAGTACTTTTCTCTCATACAGACAGACATACGGACCGACGAACACAGCTAGTTCGACTCGTTGCGCTGGTCACGAATACATTTTAACAGTTCAATAAATCCAATTTACCCTGTTACATATAGTTTTTGTACAGGGTATAAGAATAAAACTGAAAAAATTGTGCTAATTCTAGTAAAATCCAGTTAATGTATAAAGTTATCTCTTTGGACGTTAGTGCACGCTGCAGCATGAGCACTATATTATATATGGTCAGTCTGATCGAAACGTATTACATACTATTAAAACGGTCTTGATTCGTAGGTATGTATAAAAAAATGTTAAAACATACAAAACTGGTTCATCCGAGCCCTTTAACATGTGATACATCGTTGGAATCGTATATTTAGGCGATTTGCTAAAAATTGAGACCAAATTTCGTGGTAATTTTTCGAGTGATAATACGATGTGAGATTGGACATATATATATATATATATATATATATATATATATATCGAAATTTGAAAAGTCACCTTACTTTTTGTACACACTTCGTATGTTTTTTCTTTCATACAATTATTTCATATCTTCATATATGCATACATATCTATGAATACATATGAAAAAGTAACCAAACATATATATATAAATACATATATTACCTGTAGATATATTATACATATCTGTAGTCATCCTGTGAGCTGAGATATAGCATTATATATATATATATATATATAAATACATATATTACCTGTAGATATATTATACATATCTGTAGTCATCCTGTGAGCTGAGATATAGCATTGCACATGTGCAATTTTTGCTACTTGTCATAATAAGGCGTTATAATAATCGCTGTTACTAGACATCTGTTATACAATTCGTGCCCATCTGTTATAAATGTTTTGCTCATTATGTTTGGTTACTTTTTCATATGTATTCATAGATATGTATGCATATATGAAGATATGAAATAATTGTATGAAAGAAAAAACATACGAAGTGTGTACAAAAAGTAAGGTGACTTTTCAAATTTCGCGGGCAACGTACATTCGATTATCGATTTTTGTTTTGTTTTGTTGTGTTGGTACACTCGTCACGAACATATGTTTACAGTTTCAGCTATGTAGCATGTTTAGTTTGTTTGTGAGAGGCATAACAGTTAGAAGTGTTTTGCTTGCTCGGCGATTTTCTGCTATTGAGCTCAAGAGCTATTGAATGACATCAACAACGAGCCAGATTTGCTCAAAAGGGTCATAACTGGTGACGAAACATGGGTATATGGTTATGACGTCGAAACCAAAGCCCAATCGTCCCAATGGAAGAGCCCAGGTGAGCCAAGAACGAAAAAAGCACGCCAAGTTCGATCAAATGTCAAAGTTTTGCTGTTTTCTTCGATTACCGTGCGTGCTTTTTTTAAATTTAGTTGCATATATTCTTGATTTCCCTTGGCTATTAATACATGGAAAGATGAAGAAGCTAAAAACACTAAGCCCACGCCGAAGGTGTGGTTGACATAGGCAATAGAAAATATTAGTGCAGGTATTACCATCTTTTTGAATATTTAACAACAATAATTTTTTATTGGTGAAACTGATTCTTTAATACACTTAACACAAAATTTCAAATTGTAATGAAGTTCATTTTCCAAACATGGAATAAAAAACATAATTTGTTCAACCCAAAATTATGTGGCTATCTATAACAGCAGGGGGACAGGCCCTTTGATATTTATGTGATGCATACGTCCATAAGAAGCTATCATATCATATTCCAAGTTGATATTCCACACCTTCGGTAATTAATATGGTAAGTTTATCATGCAACAACAATAAAGTGGACAGTGGGTTTTTATGGATGCACCTCCTAACAGTGGGTATGCTGATGTAGATACTCTACGGGGATCAAGCCAAAATGAATTTCCATACCGGCTCTTTTAGCTAGATATCTCAAATATTTTGTTTTACAAATATTGCAACAACATCCAGACAGTCAGACTTTCGACTAGATTTAGTCTAGATCAAAAGTATTTTTTACTTTGTGGGGTATCCCTTGGCTCCTACAATGTGTTTTACACACTTTCACACTGTTATTACAACTGTTATTACCATACAAATCTTTCGTCGCAAAATTGATATCGGAAGTGTAATGAGTTCCAAAAAGGTTCATTACTTGATTTTTTCCTCGTCAAGTGGTTTTTCTAGTTATATTTACTAGACGATATTAAAATAAAAAATACAGTATTAACTTTTCATACCACTCTCGTAGTGCCGTTCTTGTTGCTGCACAGTTGCTGTTTGTATTTTGTTGTACATGGAATTGTTGTTGTTGTTGTTGCAGCAACTACAATAACTGTTTTCGCCTGTATGTACATAGGCATGATCATTTTGGCCAATTTTTGTTGTTGGTAGAGTTGTGTCTACTTCTTTTTTTAAACCTATAGTATTTTAGTCGGAAGAGAGGGTAAGATGTGTATAAAAGCATAAGAAAAGCTCAAAAGCAGTAAGACATGTTGCCTTTTAATATTTTTACTGCTGTATTTATTGAAGTTGCTGTTGTTTTGGTTGTTGTGCATGTGCAACATGAACTCAGATCGTTTACTGTCTATAATCTGGAAGGAAGTTAGTATTTACCTGGAAGTGTTCCTTTGTTATAACTAGAGCATAGCTCCCTGGCATTTCTGGAAAGTTTTCATCTCTGAAAATTTTGAGAAACATGTATTAAAAATATTATGATCTCTGGCACTGGGGGGTGGGGGTGGGGGTGGCTTGGTGTTGACTGTACAAAAAAAAACTACTTTATGAAAATTTATTCAATATAATATGCGTACGCAATGTAAATGCAAAAACAAAAAACGAGAAAGATCTATAGTCGAGTTGCTCGACTATTTCAATACATTTCATTAGTCTGTAGATACACCTGTCGAAACCGTCCTGAAAATCATGCTTTTGTATCCTCTCAATTTCTACATTAACTGCAATTATTTCCACATTCCTACTGAAGACTTTTTTTAAACTTTTTTTCATACAACCAGACACAAATTCCCGTCCGTCTATAACAAGCCACTAATTTAGATTGATTTCGCCTGTAATGAAAAAGCTTTTTCATACAAAATCCCGAAAGTGGGTGGTGAGTTTATATGGGAGCTATTCGCGAAAGTGGGGGATCACATCCATCAGTATATACATACATATGTGAAGAGTCCATTCCTAAGAATCCACCATATCAATTTTTAAATTGATTTTGACTTAACGTTTTTCATTAAAAAGTCAAAAGTGAATGTTTGAATTGTATAGGGGCTACCCCAAAAATAGGCGGGATATGTCAGTATGGATGCTCTTTAGACTTAAGACCAAAATTCCACACCATATAGTTTAATAACAGACATTCCAGCCATACGAATAAACAGATAAACGTAGCTAGATCAACTCATATCATAAAGCTGGTAAAGAATATATACTTATATACGATGCGGGAAAAACTTTTAGTCAAACGATTAATACTTTTTCACACTATGCGCCAAGGGTATAAGAATGATCTTTGCCTTATAATGCTTAACTTGTAAAATGTTTTCGATTAAAAGTCTTTCTTGCATAAATTTGAAGGTTTCTTTTTCGAAATTATTGAGTTTATCTAATTGTATCCTTCCATGTTGTGCGCTCTTGTATTCTTACACTTTTATTCCCCATATACTTCTAATGTCAAATGCTCTGAGTTTGACAAATTAAAAATTAAAGCCACATACAGACGAGTCATCTATTCATTTACAATTTTAGCCAAACGATTCATTTATCTGCTCTATTAAACTGACTGATATCAAATAGAACAAGATAATCGTAAAATTCGTTTAAACCGATGTTCGGATACCATTCACACAAAATATCAAATCATTTTGCAAATCAGAAACATAAATGCCAGGTGTATGTAGAAAGAAGCTCTGAAAAGTGGGCGGGACACGCCCATTGGCATATGTGTTTGAAGCGACCATCATATCGAATTTCAAGCTAATATTGGTTTAAATAAAAAAGTTTTTTATACAACAGCACAAAAGTGGTAGGTAGGTTTATATGAAAGCTACCGAAAAATGTAGGTGGGACACGCCATTAGTATATGTATTTATGTAAAGCGGCTGTCCATAAGAAGCCAGCATATACAATTTCAAGCTGATATTGACTTAAGAAGTTTTGCATAGTAAAGCAAAAAAAAAGTGTGCGATGGGTTTGTATCGATTCTACCTTAAAAGTGGGCGGGACACGACCGTTATATATTTATATAAAGCGGCTGTCCATAAGAAGCCACCATATCAAATTGCAAGTTGATATTTACCTAAATAAAGCACTTTTTCATACAAAAAATCAAAAGTGGGTGGGTGGTTTGTATGTGGGCGTTTTTAAGTTGGTATTGACTGCGATAAAATAATTTTTCATACAAAAAGTCAAAAGTGGGCGGTTGGTTTGTGTATGTGTCTACCCTTAAAAGTGGGCGTAGCATGTCAATATGAATACTTTATGGAGTTTATGATGCCTCCTTTCAGACAAACTAATAATACCATTTCACACTATGTGTGAATAGTATAAAAACCTTTTGGCAAAGTAAAAATCAAGTGACGAAAGCCTATCTGGACTTCCGATATTAATTTTCTAATGCATTGTGATTTATGTGAAAATTGGTAACATAAATTGTGTGAATTGTAGGTAGATTTTTACATTTCCAAGTGGTTTTTGCCGAGTACTTCGACTATAGCTCATGTCTTGTGTTTTTTTTTTTTTTTATTTATTAGAAACGCACAAAAACCATGTTTTTTTTTCTAATAAAAACCATAATTGCGAATGGTTATTTGTAATCCGTAGAAACAAAATCCAAAATATTTCGAAAGAAAAACAAAGCTTAATTGAATTATTGCAAAATAAAAAAATGCACAAGATTGGCGTCAAAAACGAACTACGAGCAATCAACTCAATGGTCTCAATGGCCTACAAAAAAAAAAAATATATATATATATATATATATAAAAAAAATACCTACTTGTGTGTAGTTAAGAATATCAAATGCAATAGCAGCAGCAACAACAACAAAAACAGTGCCACAATGCAACATGTTACGAGTATATTGGCCAAAATGCAGCAACACGTAGTAGCAACGACAACGAACAACAACAAAAACAACAGAAACATGTTGCTGCTACCACCACCAACAACAACAACGACAACAACAACAACAACAACAAAATCGCCAGCGTATAGGGGAAAAGGGAGCATGAAGTAAGTGCAAACGAACTGAGCTTATGTTGTAGTTGTACACGTAGCGCCGCCGCCTCCCCCGCTTCGCTGTCACTGCCGCTTCCTCATTCATATAAAAAACGCGCAACAAAAGAAGAAAATAAAAAAGAAAAACGGGCTAAGTCAAACGTGGTCGACAAACTTCGTCGTCGTCGTCGTAGTCGTCGTCATATGACGCGACACTCCAATAAGAAAAAATGGTAGAAGAAAATAAACTAAAAAGCGCAGTCAAAGAAGGAAACACGTTTTAAGTAAAAACTTGGCACTGCGTCGCACAGTGGTTTACAGCCAGACAAAATTTGCTATCCTGGCAAAAATGCTGAAAAACGATTGCTTGGTATTCTACACAAACCCATTGCACACTTTTCGACTTTTGCATGAACAACTTTTTCATTACAGTCAATATAAACTTATAATTCGATATGGTGGCTTCTATTTGACAGAAGCTTCACATATATGTACATTAATGGGCGTGCCACGGCCACTTGAAGAAGTAGTCCCCTCGAACGCCAACCGCTCGCTTTGTGATTTTTGTAGTTAAAATGTTCATATTTTTCGAGCTAAACACCTTAAAAATGGAATGAACGCTTCAAGTTATCACTATAGCAATAAAAGAGAGCATTTTGTTAGTTGCTTGCTTGTTTGACAATTTTTAGTACGGTATTTACGACTCTTCTCGAATTTTTGTGTAGTAATAGTTCTTTAATTCATTATATTATTCAAACAAGGTAGATTTATATCTACGTTTTAATTAAAAAATGTGTATGGCTCATTACCGTTTGACTTACGGCTTATCAGATAATTCTTAAATATAAGAATTTTTGTTGGTTTTAAGGAAATTTAATGTGAGCAACTACCTTTATTTCAATTAGTAGTACACTGTGATGATTTTCTCTCTGTAGTTGATTGCCCATTTGACGTACATAGAACGATTGTGCCTGTTTTCTCCATTTATATACATATTCGTAACGATTCTCCCGTATCTACCCTACAACAGAACATTTTAATAGAAAGTGGAACTCAAAGAGGAGCATTGAGTTAGTGTACGAAACAAAGTTTAAGTTAAGTAGCTCAACTCGGGTTTTGAAAATGTTGCAAATTGTATCAAGTTTAAATTAGATAAATAAGATTTTATCGCCTAAGTTAAACGATTGTGACTATTCACCACTCTGGATTGGCTTTGTTCTGCCTCGTGCATATATTTTTTCTTGCACGCCCTGCCATTTTTATTCTGCGTTTTGCTATGCCGCAGATCCCAGGAGTTAGTTTGACTAATAACTAGTGTTTTATTGTACAGTAAGTCTGATCATGTTTTGAATAAGAGACGCTTTTCTTATTTTTGTGTGTTTTTAACAAAAATTATGTCTGAAAAAAAGAGGAGGATATTGGGTTGGATTGGTTTTTCAACTGAAACTACTCATGGCCGTATGACACACGAATACAATCAGCAAATAGTTTTCCCGTCCATTGCTGTTAGAACAGATCAGAACATAGACAAAACAAAAATTCTACAGGTGCGAGCGGTTGAAATATAGTTTCATTAAAAAGTGAAACGAAAACTAAACAAAAAAAAAAACTACTCAAAAATGACAAAGTAATGACAGAAATAGTGTATTTATCTATATTTTCATGGTGCTTTGGATTATTTCTTCATTCGGTCACTCTTTACACAAAATAATAATTAGTGCACAATAAGACTAGAAAAAAGAACAACAATGAATAATGCAAAGACAATTACTTTTGCATGTCATGCGAAAATGGTTAATATACTCAATGCATGCATTTTTAAAGTGGTTTCCTCAATTGATTCTGTATATTTTAATAGAAACATAAACAAAAGTCAATTGTGACCTATACGGCTCATTGTGAAAAATGTTGCTGTATGTATATAACTATCCCTTTCGCAAAGTCTCTTTCGTGTGTAAAATAGCAGAGCAACGAAGGGGAACACAATTTACTGATTATTATTCGTGCGTCATAAGGCTATCACTAAAAGCTATGGGAGGAGGCTAAAAAGTCCTATCAAAATGTAACACATCGTAGTTTTTGAACAAGTTTATTACTGACAAGGAACTTCTATCATTAGGGTTTTGTAATATCTGTAGCCCTACTAGTTCCATGGTTTAATTTGTACAATCGAGTGAAACAAACAACTTTTGTTATATTCCGACAATGGAGAAAAACCAAATTTGTCGAAGTAATTTAACACTTTCATATGAAAAGCAAATCTGCTGGCATATCTGCAACAGCGTTTAAGACTTTTTGAAATTGAGTGAATCAGTTTAGAGTTTAAACGAGATCGAACATCTACAAATAATACATGTCGTTTGAGAGATCCAATTTACTACTGATGGAGCAATTAACAACTGCAATCTGGAATAGTTTTTGTGCAGTTTCGTAATTTTGGACGGAACATAAGTCCATCACAGAGATTAAGGCACAGTTGAAACAGCGGATTTCTCTGTGCGTAAGGCCAAGGTGAGTCTGTTGGCCAACTAGTTCATGGCAACAGTTTTTTGGAATGTGCGCGGCACATTGATTACACTAAAAAAAAAAGAAAAACAATCAACGAAAGAGCTTTGGTTTCAACGATGAAAGAAACGGCTTTTTTTTAAGGATTTGAGAAATCGTATTTGATAGGGATCAAAAAATTAGAGATATGTTAGACGAAAAAATGGATTTACATTAAATAATGTATTTTTCTATTGATTTGATAGGAATCGACTCATCTGAAACTATTTATTGAATTATTTTCATATGTTATTTTCGACTGTAATTAGATGAAAGCTCGTGAAGGTATAAAGACGCTACGTTATTTGTGAATGGCCTCTTTTATTAAGTTTAAATAATATAACATAATTATACTTACATTTTCTACAAACTATGAAAATGAATAGTGACTTCAAACTTGTACTAAGCTCAAACCACTGTAAGCCGCTCGCGCTCGCTCTCTCGCTGCCTCCCTCTCCCTTTTTTTTTTGCCTGGACGTCGTCTGTCTTTGTATCGAGCGTAGCCAATCAAGCTAAGAAAAAGAGAACTCCACTTCACCTTACCGTAAAACTGACAACGGCGTCCAAATGGTGGCGTCGAACAGCCAAACGAACGAAGGAACGAAGTAACGAATCTGGAGAACAGCATTCAAAGCGTAACAAACTCGAAAAACTGGCGGCAATTTTCAAGTGATTAGTCATCAACTGGGATTCGTTTTGAGCAGCATTCGTTTGTAGTCGATGGCATAGGAGGCACCTGGATATTTTCAACATAAATGATGCGGGTTTCTTGGGGGATATTTTTATTCGATCGCTTCATTTTTTTTTTTTTGTTTCTTGCACTCATTTGGTCTATTCTTGAATTCTAGCTTTTCTAAGGTTCATCGTTTCTTTAATCTTTTCTGTGTATTACGTTTATTTTGTGTAGGTTTTTATGTCTTTCTTTTCTTTAAGAGTCCGTCGTTCAAATTGTTTGCGAGGGTGGGCTGAGCTATATAAAATTCAAATAGAATAAATACTGAAATAAAATAATACACGTATACTATTAACTTTATGCCTGGCAGGGGTGGACCCATAACGCTCTCTTGGGAGCGGGGAACTCTACTACTCTGGGGAGAACTCTACTAAAAAAATAACTTAATATTTTATTGTAATGAAGCGAAAAAATGTTTCCACTGAACAAAAATGCTGAAATGGCGATACCGAACTGTGTGCGCTCAAATTTAATATGTTTCATTTGTGCTATATAAACCAAACTAAAAAAAGCGGAAACGGCGATACCGAATTGTGTTTGCTTGAATTCTGTGTTTCGTGTATCATATTCACGTATTCCAGGTGTTTTTTTGATTTTTCTATTGATCAATATTTGGCGCGCATTTCATTGATTTGTGTATGTTTCGAATGGTCTGGAAATTTTCATATCGTTGCTTGGTAACGAAATTAAATGTTTGGTTGACGCAAAAGCTCGAATTTCGCACAATGAGGGATACTAGTTATCATTATTTATATGTAGTAGGTACTGTAAATGTAGACTCTACAAATCTATTGTGTTCTCACCGTAGTCTCTACACAAATTGAGTATTCCGTGACTTGAAATGATCCATAGCGGTAGCATAAGTAAGTTTAGCACAATTTTTCTCAAACGAAGCACAAAATAATTGGTACAAGCACGGTTTTTTTCAAAATTCTATTTTAAGTTTGTTGTATTTAGACAGTTTATGAAAATGTTCTTTGGTGGGGTAACCAATTGCTTTTCTCACTAACTGCCAAGGCAAAGCAATGAGAGTAGCTGAGATTGTAAATTTGGCTTCGCTCGCAGTTTGTTTTGCTCTCAGAGATTGATGTAACAATTTTCTACTTACTTTAAGTCAAATAGGGCTTATTTTGTATTATGAAACTTTTGTACTTGACTTAAGTGCTGGTTCGTTCTTAAAATTAGATTTTTCTACTGATTTCAAGAATACTATTCGAATTCCTACGATTTCTGAGCTTGGTTTTTAAATCGATCCAGGTTTTTGCTTGATTTAAAATGACTGAGTATGAATCGTACTCACAATTTTATTTATGCTTTCGGACAAAAACAAGAAATTGAAACATATATTTAGAATTACACTCTGTTTTACGTACGTACAACCAGTTCTGTTGCTGTAAAGATAGCCACAAGTTGCTGTTTGTGTTCAATGTTTATACCAAGTAAGACATGATATTTGAGCTTTGTTAAATTCATAGTTGTTATACAGTCTTCTAAGACATATTCCGCAGTTGCTTCGTCTTATAAACAGAATCTATAGATGGTGTTACTTTCGATATTAATTTTATATACATATATGTAAATATCTTTTAAGTCTGCAATGTCCAGTCAGAAAATCTGACATCATTCTCAGTGTATTATTCTTGAATTAATTGCAGTCTCAGATATTTTTGTTGCTGTAGGAGCATTTCCGCTAGAGATGAGCTTGTCAGTGATTTTTGAGTAGCAGTGCTTATCGTGACTGCTACTTTGTAATCACCGTGATTTTAAACTGCTACGGCGATCACTGTTAAAATTAAAATTAAAAGCAAAAAACAAAAACAACTTCATTTTATCAATTTTTTTTTATTAGTTAAACCAACCAACTTTTTCATAGTCTTCTTAAATCTGTATATCTGGAATACTCTGTTCCCGCCTTAATTTCCAAGATCTTTGTAAGAAGCTCATATCCTGTTGTAGGAGCACAATGATTCCGACTATCTCCCACACCATCGAATCGTTTCTTGTACCATTTTAAGCAAATCCTCTCCAGAAATTGGCATTACAAAGCAGAATTCACAGGTTCTAAGATATCGCTCAACTCTAATTTCAGCATTTTGGGCTGTCTTAAGCCCTCACAGTTTTTCTATAACTCAACCTTGGCTTTATCTCTTCTATTTTTACAAATACGCTGAGTGTTGCTGATCCTCTCCTGCAGAAGTGCTCTGGATCATAACAGGGGTGATTATCGCCTTACTCCTACCTTAACCTTGAATAAATAATGAACGTTTCACACAAGAGGCCTCCACTAGTATATGAACCAATATTAGAGTTTCCAATTTCTTGCCGCTAAAACATATTGTCAATGAGCGTCTTTGGCAGCTTTTGTCATTTGTTTGAAACGTAAACAACAATACTAAATATTGCCTCGAACATGTCGAATTTCGTACCAGATAAAGTGTTTTTGCTAGGAGTTCTTCTTCAGTACTTTAATATGAAGGAAACTGCAACCGGGTCAACCCAAAAAGTTTAAAGACGAACAATTGGAATCATTACTCCATGTGGACCAATGCCAAACGTTTCAGGAGTTGTCAGAATCAGTGGGAGTGGAGTGGATGAGTCGACAGTCAGCAAAAGTCTAAAAACCATGGGATTGATTCAAAAGCAGGGAAACGAGTTGAAACCGCGCGACGTCGAAAGTCGTTTTTTCGCTTGTGAACCGCACTTCGAACGCCAAAAATGAAAGGGTTTTTTGCATCGCATTGTGACTGGCGATGAAAAGTAGATCCATTGCGACAACCCCAAGCGCAAAAAGTCATGGGACAGTCATTAACATCCTTCGCAAAGCCGAATATTCATGGCATGAAGCTTATGCTCTGTATTTGGTGGGACCAGCGCGGCATGATCTACTACGAGCTGCTCCAACCGAATGAAACGATCACGGGGGAACGCTGTCGGACTCAACTTATGTGTTTGAGCGAAGAATACAAACAAAGGCAGAACAAAGTGTTTTGACAACGCTCGGCCACACGTTGCAAAACCGGTAGAGACTTACTTGGAAACACTGAAATGGCAAATCCTACCCCATCCGCCGTATTCTCCAAACATCGCTCCTTCCGACTACTACATGTTCTGGTCGATGAGACATGGCTTGTCGAAGCAGAAGTTCACTTCATATGATCAATGCAAAAAAGAGGTCGATGATGGGATTGCCTCAAAAGACGAGATGTTCTTCCGAGCTGGTATCCGAAAATTGCCTAAAAGATGGGAAAAAGTTGTGGCCAGCGATGGACAATACTTTCAATAATATATTTGTAACCATTTTTGCACGATAAATCTGTAAATTACGAAAAAAAAAAACAAGAAAAAACGTCAACTTCGGTTGAACCGAAGCTCTAATACCATTCACACGAAACTTTAAATAGTATTGTAATACATAAAAGTGGGGGTTTAAATAGGGGGTGGTACACGCTCACCAGTAGATGTGTATGAAGCGATGTTGTAGATGTGTAAGATGCCGCCATATCGAATTTCAAGTTGATATTGACGTTTTCCATACAAATGCATAAAAGTGAACTGTGGGTTTCTATAGGACTACCTCAAAAAGTGGGCGGGACACGCCCCTTTGTATATGTATATGAAGCGGTTGTCCATTAAAATCCGCAAAATCAAATTGCAAGCTAATATTGATCTAAATGAAGGATTTTTTCATAAAAAACACAAAGTTGCACGTTGGGTTTGTATGGGGGCTACCTCAAAAAGTGGGCGGGCCACGCCCAATTGTCTATGTATGTTTAGCGGCTGTCTCTTAAAGGGCACCATATCGCATTTCAACCTAATATTGACTTAAATAAAAAAGTTTTTCTTAAAAAAAGTCAAAATTGGACCATAGGTTTGTATGGGAGCTACCCCAAATAGTGGGCGGGCCACGCCCGTTAGTCTATGTATGGTATGCGGCTGACCATAAAAAGGCACCACATTGCATTTCAACCTAATATAGACTTTAATAAAGAAGTTTTCATAGAAAAAGTCAAAAGTGAGCGGTAGGTTTGTATGGGGGCTACCCCAACCAGTGGGGTCTTGATACTCTATTAAACTACAATAAAAAGAAGTATATGTGCAAAATTTCAACTGGATAGCATAAAAATTGGTCCCCAAAAAATGCGCAAAAACATACAGATGGACGGACAGACAGACAGGCGGACAGACATGACTAGATTGATTCGTCTCGTCGAGCTGATCAAGAATATATATATATATATATATACTTTATGGGGTCTACGATGGCTCCTTTAATGCGTTACAAACTTTCAGACAAACTGATAAAAACATCACACTATGTGTGAATGGTATAAAAAAACGCTCATTATTAATTCAAGTTCCCAATAGTTAGCTGCAATTTATATACCGTCATTTCCCTTTCTCACTGTGCTCTATTTGTTATCATCTGAAGAAGTTATGTCATGGTTTTCATAATAAAAATTGCAACAAAAGTGATAATTGCAAACTGTAGACTCACTCATTTTCAATCTACTCTCGTGCAGTTACTAATATTTTTATGGGCTTGGGAGCTTCTGCTATTATATTGCTATTTAGCACACGCAGCTATCTGTTCTAAACAGTCTACACTGCGCGTTCTCTTTATTCTAAAAATCTAACTTGAAGCATAATTTTTTATATAATTTTTTTTTACACGTTTATTGCGATCGTTCGGCTTAATTTGATGAGATTTTTATCGATAGCTTTAAAGATTTCTATGCTTGCTGCCGGCGGTTGTTTGGTGTTGTTGCTTCATATTATTTTATATTAGTTTTTTTTTTTGCATAAATTAAATTGCTAATGGTCATAAATTGTAAAATTGTACATTTGATTTTTGTTAGATTTATTGTTCTTGTTTATTTATAAAAAAAAAAAAAAAAAACATAACAAAAGAAAGAAGCTTCTCTTGAGTTTTATGAAGCATTCAACAGCTTTTGTTTTTTTTTTTTGGTTCTTTTCAATTTGCTTCAATTTGACCTTCGGTTTCAACGCTTCGTTTCGAAATTTTGTGTGGAGCTTGTCGATTTTTGTTTAATTATTTGCTGACAAAGGGTTGGATTTGCTGAAAAGTGAGCGAAAAATTAAGTAATTAATATGCAGAAAGTGATTTTTGCATTTTAATTCTTTTCGGATCGATACTTCATAATACAACTTTACCAAAAAAAAAAAGAAAAAAAAAGATAGTAAATAATAAAATTGCTTATATTCTGCATACTAAATTCTGAAAAAAAAAAACTCCACCTTGAATGAGACATAAATCCTTGAAATTATGTCTGTCTGTCTGTCTGAGTGCGAAGTCTGTATGAGCTCTTTATGTCCACTTAAGTTTCATCTTTCATCCTTCGCAATCTTATGCCAGAATTTATGGCTGTGAACGCGTTTTCAAGCGAACAAGTTTCAACGGGAGCGTAAAACTTTTGAGCTTGATTTGTTTTGATTAAATTGTGCTGCGCGTCGCATTTTTTATATTTTTAAAGATTTTTTGTTTCTTAATTTTTTTTATTGCAGCTTTTTATAGTTAATGTCGTCTACATTTTGAAGGACATTCGCTTAATTCGCTTTTGTATCGCATAGAGATTTTCAAGTGGTTTTAAGAAGGGAACAAAAATTTTGTATAAATAAAATTTTGCGCTAATTTTTTTGTATTTTCTAAATTTTGTATTTTTTTTTTATTAAATAACTTTACCGCATGAAATATTTATGTGTTTTATTTATGTATAAATAAGGCAATGGTTTTGTGAATGATGCAGTACTTTTTGGAAATATCATTTAATATTGACCGTGGCTCTAACACTTCTGGTAGAGTAAACCCTCCTTTGTTAGGTATGCGTATAGAGAAAAGTCAATTACGACCAAGTCTGCAAGAGTGGCAAATTGAAATGCCAGAAAATTATGACAAGTTGTCACGTAATGATATACTATATCATTTGAATGAACGTCTACTGATTTAGGCTGGGTTAGTTAGTCCAGTAGCTGTGTGGAGTTCGAGGCCTCATCGTGTGAATTTACCTTTTTAAAGAAATTAACAAAGTTGTGGTAAAATTTGGACAAATTTGGAACAATGTTTATATAACTAAATAATCAACTCTTATAGTAAGTGGTTCCATAAACAATCACACATTTACAATACAACAAAGAATCGGGGTGAAAAGAATTTCTAGATAGTCTCTCTTTGCTGCGCGTTTTTATTTTGAACTTATTTCACAAAAAAAACCAATTCAGTGACCTCCGCACATTTAACTTTTATTATTTACTTTTTACACGGCTACCTGCGCCACCTATCGGTTCCAGGCATAGCTTACCTTACCTTCCTCTTTCGTCAAATATTCCATAAAAATATTATTTAAAACGGTAGAATGTGTTTCCAGTTCTCATAAGCAATTTACAATTGAATAAACAAATACAGAAAATCTCATTTTTTATGTAGAGATCTTAGGTTGAGATCTTAAAAACTTCGTTCACGTAAAAAAAATTTACTCCAATTGCCAAATTTCTAAATGCATCGAAAAATGTTACTTTAAAAAGCTGTGGTTCCAAAAGTAGTTTTTAAACCAGTTTTTTTTTCTGAGAGTTATTACGATCTATCATTAAACTGCGGTCAACATGAAGCAATTTCCATCATTAAGTTTGTGTTTGGCAGCCATTGAGCATGGACATGAAAGGCAGACAGACGGACAGGAATCAGAGAAATCTTTTGTTTCAACTACTGGCCCTAATGTGTTGCACGTTTCATACAATCAATTTCGGCACCAACCAGCTATCTGTTCGTCTGTCTGTCTTTCATGTTTGCATTCAATGTTTGTCAAACATAAACTTAATGATTGCTCAAAATGTAACCCTAGTCTTATTATAGGTGGTACCTCTCAGGAAACAGGAAAAAAAAACTTGTTTAGAAACTACAAGCGCCATCTGATGTCTAGTCTGGTACTTCTGATACTATCCATTTTATAATCAACTTTATCTGACTGATAAATGAATTTTCGCTTACGAAAGTGCCAGATAAATTAACCTATAAAGATCATTTTTTATATCCTATACCCATAGGGTAAAGAGTTAATTTTAATTAAGTTTGCGCTAATTGATGTAGCATACAAAAGGATGCGTGGCAGATTCCTTTAAATTATATATATTCTTGCTCAGCATCTTAAGTCGAGTCGATATATCGTAAACCTGTCCGTCTGTATGAACGACGAGATCTCGAGAGTTGGAGCCTTCAATAAATTCTCTCTTCAGATAAAGTGCATAAAATTTACTTGACAACAGCACTGTAATAACATACCCTACATTTTTGTTTTACTATGCAAATTTTTTGTGTTGTTAATTAAGCTAGAAATGCTAAATTTGATGTATTTCATATTAATCCTTATAAAATATCACACATAGCTCCAGAGCTGATCACTATACAATATAGTCCCTTACAAAACTATGGTTCAATTAAAGATTCTTAGACATGGTGCAGTCTATCTGGGAACAGAAGTTACCAGCGACAATCACGTATATTTGCTAATCGCTGCTACTTTGGGCTCAGCAAGCCAATTAGAAGTAGAGCCCTCTCTCGAACTACGAAGATAAAAATCTATAAGACACTGATAATTTCGGTCCTGCTGTATGGCGCAGAAACATGGACACTGACATCAACGGATGCAGCGTCTTTAGGTGTGTTGGAGAGAAAGATTCTTCGTAGGATTTTTGATCCCCTTAGAGTTGGCGTCGAGTTTAGGACCCGTATGAACCATGAGCTATATGAGCTGTATGATGAGGTTGACATAGTCCAGCGCATTAAATTCCAGCGGCTGCACTAAAGGTGTACGACGGAAACCTGAACTTGATTGGTGAACGGCGTCAGAGAGGACGTCCGAGTTTAAGATGGCAAGATCAGGGGTATGATGACCTGAAGAAGCTCCGGATTGCCAGCGACTGGCGCTGGCGCGCACTAAACTACACCGAATGGTGCGATTTCCTACGTGCGGCCTTGACCGATAGACGATTGTAGAGCAACCTATGTTAGTAAGTAAGTAGAGACGGTGCAGAGTATCTCGAAGTCGTTCACACTTGACTGCAGCGTTCTTTCCTTTTTTTGTGTAAAAGACCGCAACATTTAAAACGTTCATGGCGTTTACACAGCTTCAATTGGACAAATAGTAAACTATTCCGGTAACAACACTTATAGCGTATTCCTCTAAACTATTTTAAAAGTGAGAAAATGGACCATTTTAAAGAAATCGATTCCAAACAATTTATACGTATCTAAATCTAGAACAGGGGAAAGTAAATTAATTTTAATTATACAGCTTTTATAAATAAATCTGTAATTCAACTTCCACAACTAACTATTACATAATCTTCGAAACTAATAATAATGCAACAAACATCAGCTGATAAGCAACTCCAAGATACGAGTAGTATCATATAAATTTACAATCGAAGCCTAAAAACCCGTTCGAGTAGGAAAAAGTTAAATTTTTTTAAGACAGTATTATGATATATAAAATTCATTTTTTCTTTGATTTTTCAATTAAGCTTTGAACTGTCTTAGTAAACAATATTCTTATTCTACAACATTATAGTTTATCCATTCACGGAAACTTGCAACACGCACAAATACATCTGGAACTGATGTTCCTGGTACAGTAGCTCCAGATGACACAACGCCAACTAGGTAGAATCTCTGCGGATTATCATTCTCGATATGTATGCCCATTAAAGGAGCACCGCTTATCAGTACATTGTTAGCATCCGATACACCACAGATGTGCTTGCCAGTGATATGAATTCGAAATTCTTCCAATGCAGTGCTGCAGCGGCTTGTACCCATCACATGTATTAGTGCTTTCACTTTATAATCGGCGTCATAATTTTTTCGCAATGCGAAACCGGTAGTGGGTAAATACTGTCCGCTAAAGTATTCATTCTTTATGTCCACTGGTGGCATACAAATCGGACTGATATACTCTGTAAACGTAACCAGATCTTTGAGTCGTAGTAAGGCCAAATCGCTTGCGCGAGCACGGCTAGAGTAATCGGGATTTATTACAACCTCCGAAATTTCATATTTTTTAGGTAAAGGTGCACATTTGCCATCGCTATTACAATCCTGTTGCTCTGCACTGTTCTTGGGATTCCAGTCGCCTAGAAGAACATGATGCACTTTTAATTCAGAGCGCTGATAGCAATGCGCCGTCGAAATGAGATAGCGTTGACTGATAAGTACCGCCGAGCATACATATTGAAACCCTTCGTTATTAAATATATCTGCATAAATAGAAAAAAACATGCATAATATATTTTTATTTATAAAATACACTCGAAGCTCTTCTCTTGACTCACCTTCATAGCCCACCAGTGCCATCCATGGATACTCATCGAAATCAGTGACATTTGTTGGTTTATAGAAGCTATCTATATTCAGCTTGCCGCATTCAGCATCACTTGGCCAGAGACTTGCACCTTTGTAGAAGATTATCATGGATTTGATTTTATAGAAATAACAAGTTCAGTAAAAGTATTTTTTACTCACAGCTTGTTAATCGCACGAAAACCACAAATGTTGCCACAAATGCTAAGCTCAGCTTCATTTTTAGAACTTGTCAGCTACGAATGCAAAATTCAACTGACGCTAAATGCGAGATAATCCATACATTCTAGAGATACGGAAACAACAACAATCGTAGCTCGAAGAACGTTCTTATGAAAACTTGCACCAAGCAAGTGTGCTCAACTATATTATACCCTGTACACACAACATATGTGCATATAGCCAAGTTTGTGTTATAGTTGAACAGGGTATGTATAGTTACCATATACTGAAACGTTTGTGAGAAATAAATCTATAACTTAAATTTTGCTTCTCTTAGTCTAAAAGTCTATCTTAGAAGGACTGATGAACAGTCGGACATTGCTAGATTGCCTCGACTTGACGAGCTGATCACGTATACTTTATTTGTATGTATACTTTATTTGGTCTTCGATTTCTTCTTCGATATGTTACCTATATTTTGACATTTCAAGAAACCCAATATACACTGCCTACAAATAATTTTGTGCAGGGTATAAATATTGTTTTTAGATTATACGTCTAGATTGAAAATAATAAATAAATGAACTGAAATAAATCAGTTCAATGGAATAAAATGGGCGATGCAACGCAGTGGCGTAGCAAGTAGGGCTGCGGTCCGCCTCTGCACACTAAATTTAGCTTTTTTTTTTCTGCTGAATATGTAATTGTTCACCGTTTGTGGAAGCGGGGTTTTGGTTCGTTTCAAGTGAATTAAGTAAACTTTACCAAATTCTCTCAGCTGCTCTAATTTCAATAAATGGGAAAAGCAATTAGTTCTGATCCAGCAACTCTGTCGGGTGCCTGTTAGCCGAGGTAGTTAGTACGATGACACTTTTTAGCGCCGTTCGTCATGTGTCATGGGTGTCAGCTTCCTCCAACAAAGAGCATTTTTATAAACTTAAATAAATAAAAATAAAAAAACAAATTCAAGCTTAAAATCAAGCTCTTTGGTACTTAAACAGGGCTAAAATTCAGAATTTAAGGTTTTGAAACTCGTGTTCCTGAACCAAGAATTTTTACTTCGTTTAAGAAAATCTGTACTGGCTATACTTTTGCTACCGCTATGGTTCAATACAAGTACGGAAATCGCACTCTTGTCGAAATTTTGCATGCCCGTTTTGCATAAATGTGGCTGGATTTGGTTAATATAGCGCTCACTATCCTCCTTGGTGGTCGTGGACTTGTTGGCATAAACCTTAGACTTCAAAAACCAAATAGAAGAACGTCCAACGTCCTTAAATAGCATAATCTGGGCGTTCAATTCTTGCCACCAAAAACTGGAAATTACATGACCAGCAAATGACTCATGCAATAATTGATGATGTCTAAATCCCAATATTATCACCAAACAGAGGCACGTTGTGGATGCATTTGTTACTTAACAATAACTCGTTGAACTTCTGAACACCAAATTCAAAAATTTTGACGATTAACGAAGTTATAAAAATAAAAATCAGTCTTTTTGATTTTTTTTTTTTTTTTCGAAAAATCAGCATCCGCTTGTTATTCCATAATCCATACAACGCGTTGTTTTTTCGTGTAGGGCTTCATTTTTAATATTGCCGAACTGTCAGCTATTGAGCTGCCCACTTTTTAGGGTAGCCACATACAAACCACACGCCAACTTTTGACTTTCTGTATTGCGGTCAATATCACCTTAAAAATTGACATTGCGGCTTCTTATAAGAGGAATCTTCCACATATATATATATATATATATATATATATATATATATATATATATATATATATATATATATATCAATGGGCGTGATCACCCCATATTTTGGGGTAGCTAGCCCCTCATACAAACTATCCGCCAGCTTTTGTCATTTTGTATAGAAAGCGTTTTGATTGCAGTCAATATCGACTTGAAATTTGACATGACGACTTCTTATGGACATAAATATCAATGGGTGTGTTCTGCCTACTTTTATGGGTAGCCCCCATACCAACTTACCGCCCACTTTTTTGAATTTTGTATGGTAAACTTTCTTATTACAGTCATTAGCAACTAAAAATGTAATATAGTTTCTTCTTATGGACGAACGCTTCACATATAAAGAAATAGCTGTGATTACCGCTTTTTAGGGTTACCCCATACAAACCCACCACCCAATTTTCGGATTTTCATAAAAAAAACCTTTCCATTTTAGGCAAAATCAAGTTGACATTTGACATGGTGATGTCTTCGTTTGGATAAACGTAATTATACGGTACAGGGATACGAGTGAACCATCTTTTAGCTATTGATTTTGATAAGACTTGTCTATTATAATCAGCATAAAAGGTTTTCATGAACCATGGAAGCATTTTTGCCTTTTCGAAGCAAATTTTAGCTGAACAAGGTCACTTTTAAAACAATGCTGAAATTCGATATTCTTAACATTTCTTTATATATTTTTTAGACAATATTTTAGTGAACAGGTGTTTATCAAAATTTCTTTGCTGTTTAAACATATTTTTGCTTGATTAAGATATGTATTTTCATTTCTATCAATTAAATCTACATATATAATAGATACAAATAAACTCGTGATTCAGTTCTATGTACATATTATGTATGTACTATAATGAACACTAAAATTGGCGCCTGTCATGCAATTCTACAAACTGTGCGACTAGACGAAAAATGTTTATATACATCAAATATCGGGTGTACAAATAAGTTTTGCGTTTTTGATTTTTTGTAACTTTGATGTTTTATTCAGTGAAATTGGTACAACATATTCTATTCAAAGTAGTATTGTCCATCGTTGTCACGACTTTTTCCCAACTTTCAGGTGGCATACAGATTCCGAGTTGAAAAAAAATCATCACCTTTTTTTTTGTGAGTCTATCGTATCGATTTGATGCAAAAAGCTCTTATGATTTTGCCTTTGACGTTCGACGTCTCTTGGCTTGAGTGCATATGGAACTCAATTTCCTTATTTGAAATCGCTTGTTGAGTCACTCCCAAGATTTCAGTAAACTTCTCTTGAGCGTCTTCAAACTTTACTGGTCTCCCTTCTCGTTCTTTGTCACTGGTGTAAAAATCGCTCCATTTAAAACGCCGGAACTCGAATGTTTTTTGTATGTTGGATGTAGCATGTTCACATAGCAATCGATGTTCATCAACTGCACTTCTCTTCAAATTAAAACAAAAAAGCAGGACTTCCCGCAAATCCCGCACAAAGTTTGACATAGATTAGAGCAAAAAGTAAGTATGTTGCAAGTTGGGCCGATGCGATTTAATACTAGCTACGTTATATTTTGTAAAGACGTACCACAAAACTTATTTGTATACCTAATAAACTCAACTATTTGTAGACTATACTAGATAAATAATAATAATTATATCGTAGACAATTTGTGTATATGATTCATTGGAAAAGTCTGACAAATCTTTGCGGTTGAATGATGCCAATATTTTATTTAATAATAATTTTTTTTTTTTTGGTTTTTAGCTGTTGTCTTTGCTCACCGTCAAGGTCGTTTATGTCTCATATATGTATAATATATTTATTTATTATATTTGTTTCCTGCACACACATAAAATGTGTTAATTTATTATACTTTTGTTGTTGTTTTCGGTATTGTTTTTACTTGACAACAACAACAAAAATATTAACAAAAAATAATACGAATTAATACTGATAAATATATTTTCGCGATACATTCATCTAGATAAGATTATTACATATTTTGGAACGATATTTTTGTTGTTATACTTTTTGTAGATACAATTGTCTGGGTTTAATTGCAATTTAAGATTTGGGTCACTTTTTGCGTACTTTTGTAAAAGCGGGTAGATACAAAAAATAAGCCTGTCATTCCAATAAAAAAATTTTGCGGATATGTTTTAAAAATGTCAATATATAATCTACTTGACTTGAACTGCATATAGGTGTATACTTGTGTATAAGTGCAATTATTATTAAACTTCATAATTATACATTATTTCTTGCATTGTAAAAGAGAGTTGATGAAGAATTTCAACCGGGGAAAACTTACAAAATTCGATGAAACACTGACAGAAGATAAAGCCTACGTATTTTTGCTGTGATCTAGAGTATCTCGGAAAATTGTTTATATTGCGTTGTTTGAGTGGTGAAATTCGAAAAATCTTGGTATATTTTGAAGACCATAGAGTCGGTGGCGAACAGACCAAATGGATACAGACTATGCTGGCCAGTGTTGTGGAGAATGTAAGCCGATTAGCCGATTCCAAAAAAGAGCACTATGAAAAATGCGATCTTTTTGAAAAATGGGCAATGCAACGCATCCATATCATAGAAAAACAAGATCAAGGGACTAGGCAGCGCTCTCGCTGGGTACGCTAGTAACCTATTCGTATTCTCTCGTGCTTTTTATACCATTTTCGATTATGCAGTCGTAACTGTTAATTACTTTTGTCAATGTTAGTGCCATGCTGTGTTTTTTTTTTATCGTATACTAGCGTATCCGACGTACGTTGCTACGTCTGTCATCTCTTGGTTTTATGTTGTGGTAGCACCAATACTTTCCAACTTATCTTATTTTTCACGGTGTCCTTTACATATGTATCAAATCTCATCTATCTTCGTTAAAAGTAGCTGAGTTGTAAGTAATTTAGTTTCTCTTAAATCAATCGATGCCCTCTGCATATATACCAAATCTCATCCATCAGCGTCAAACTGTTTCGAGATATAACCAATTTGGGTTTTCTCTCATATTTAGGGGGCGGTGCACCATCCATTTTTCGACTAGATCCGATTTATTCCGGTGTCCTTTACACATTTCGAGAGCTTGTCGCATCATTTAAATGACGAACATGTCGTATACTGCAGAATTTTCTACGCGCTACAGTCGCTGAATTACCGTTTTTGTAAAACTCACGTACGCACGGTCCGCTCCCGAGAAACGCTCCATAGCGACTAAATTCCCAAAAGCTAGGCTAACGATTGACATACCCCCCGCGCCCCTCGGAATAGTTGCGTTCACGAAATCAACAAATCAAATGTGAACTTTCTTTTGAGACACCCAGTATATAGCTAAACCTAATATATACTTGTATATACCTATGCCTAAACATTCCTCGGGAATCTGCCTGTATATTTGTGAAACCAATTGAAAATCACCGTACTAGTTTTTGAGATTGGAGGAATTTATTTAAATATTTATGATGGGGACATATATAAACCGCGACCTAAAAGGTCCTTTGCTTGTTCTACTGAGTTAGATGACCTGCCCTAATCCTTTTTGCTGAATGAATCTTAGTAGTTTCCTAGGGTCCAAAGTACTCACTAGCTCCTTTCTAAGAAAGTGATTACCTAGCACCTGCAGTCTGCTTCTAGCTACAGAATGTGAAGAGGGGTCTCCTTTTCATAGTCACAGAATCTGCATTCGGGTGAGTTATGTATACCAAAAACATATAAATGTTTCTTTAGTCTACAGTGGCCTGTTGAAGGTAACATACAGACATGAAAAGCAGACAAATTCAACTTATATATGTATAGATTGACAATTTTTCGGGAATTTCAATGAAACTATGTAAAAACACTACTTTGGTAAAAAAAAATGGTATAGTTTAAATTTTTGTTTTGTAAAAACGAAGTAACGGGAATAGGTAAGCAAAAAACAGAACAAGTTCCCGTAAACAAGCTGATCATTCTATACAACTTAACTTATCGGTGTGTAGCTGGAGAAGATGGAGAACGAAAGATACAAAATAGAAGACTCTGGTGACATACAATTGAAAAATATTTAAATAGTTATTCTTCGGAGAAACCCATTTGCCATCTCTTAGATCAATGTGTTATTCAAAATTTTTAAATCCACTACTGAGGCCTTCTAGTCAAACATATCTGGCCAAATATGGTGATTTTTTTGTCAATAAGTACATTAATTATTATCTTCAAGGCTATACACAGCATCCAAGTTGCATGGATGTCGTTAATATTGTTTTAAGATATCGGCGAAGGGTGGTGGTTAAAACGAATTCGAACCTCTAGGCGACCTGCTCCTAGCAACACTGGGATATAAGAACACATTTCAGTTATTCTATTTTATTTGAGATTCCGTAGCATGTGATTTGGAATAATTTGAAACCTGTGAAGATGAAGTTATAGTTAGAGTGGGAGTTTTTGAGAGAGAGGAAGTGTTATTGGAAAATTGTGTTAGAAGTATTAAGATATCAATATTGTACAACAATTCTGCAAGGAAGCGGTGTACAGCCTAATTTTTAAATAACACCACAGAAAAAAATCTCATCGTGCAGTGGTGTTTCGTGAATGACGTGTGGGTTCTCTGTTTCCCAAATTGGACAGTTTCGTCCATCATCAAAATTCTGTCCCAAAAATCTGGTTCGACATAGATCAATCTTGTGACGGTTTTTCCATATTACAAGCGACGCGGCTTGCCCGCTGGCAACAAGGGTATTATATGTCGTTTTAGAACCGTGCTCATTTGTCTAAATCGGCTAAAAAATGGCAGAGTTATTCAATGTTGACATACCGAAAGGTCTAGATGACGTACCCTGTACATAGTATTTTTCAAAGTGAAGAAAGAGCAATAACAGTCAGGTTTGGTTACAACGATTAGATCACGACCACAGTCCGCTGGCTGTGACATTGCAAAAAACCTGCGACCTGTGCATGAATTCCTTTTTTTATATCAAAGGATAAAAGCATCATTTTTTGTTATCTATACTAATATTATAAAGCTGAAGAGTTTGTTTGTTTCCTTGAACGCGCTAATCTCAGGAACTACTGGTCCGATTTGAAGAATTCTTTCAGTGTTAGATAGCCCATTTATTGTATTTATAGGAAGGCGATAGGCTATATATCATCACTTTAAGGATCATCAATAGGAGCGGAGCACCAATATTAATATAAATCTAAAATGTATATATGTATGTATGAATGTGAAAAGTTGGGAGGACCACACAATTTCACATAAGCGCTAGCAAGCGAGCTAGATGTTGTTCAACTCAACGCTAGATGTCGCACCAGCTGGTCATGAGCTAAGGAGGTCATGATCATGAGTTGATGTTTTTAAAATTTTATTACTACTTTATTATATGTATATTAATTTATCTTCTTTATATATAAAAATGGAAGTATGTATATATGTTCATTATAGACTCCGAAACCGCTCAACCGATTTTGATAAAATTTTGTGGCAATATTCAAAAAAGTTCCGTGGGTGATCCTGTGAAGATTCGTGGAGATTGGATAAACAGATTTTAGATTTTTTAGATTTTTCTTATTTTAATAGAATTGGAGGTAGAGTAAAGGAGCATGTGGAAGGTGGGAAAGGTTAATGGAGTGTCAGGGAGTAGGAGTGACAGGGGAAAGAGGAGGGCCGTGTACAACGTCGCGGGGGCCATCTAGTTCTTGTATAAATCCAACACCAGTGACTAGCAGCAACGCTGTTGCGAATATTACCGTTTTGGAGAGATTAGATAGTTTTTATCTTTAATTGAACAAACAACCAAAAATACTGTTTAAAATATTAAAGAGTTGACACTTTTATAAAAAAAACGTATATCAATTACAGCTTAATACTACTAAAGTTTTTCTATACTAAAAATGTATACAAAAAGATAAATAAAACGCTTTAGTTTTATTTACCGGAATATTTAATAACTTCTAATTTATTATTATGATATTAATTTGCCGCTGGTCGCCTTCGTAACCAACTTTCATAAATGGTTAAATGTACAGCAAAAGTGTTTGAATAATGTCAAAAGCGAATAGATTGTTTTTATGTAGATATATATATATATATATATATATATATATATCCTATATAGATATCATCTACAATCTTTTCAATAATCAGTGTCTAAAGCGAGCCAAAGTAAACATCAATTTAACAAACAACTGACAGACGGACGGATGGACAGGCAGACAGATAGACAAAGAGCGAAGCAAGATCATTAACAAGAACATGGAGCCAACAACTTTTCATAGTCGAGAGGCTAAATGCTAAAAACAAGCAACGTACAAAAAAAAAAAATAAAAAATCGTATCGAAAAAGAGTCAAACAGAGTTGTCAAACTACAACAATTGACAGGTAACAATTTATTAAACAACGCCAACAAAAAAAAAAAACGTAGTAAAAACCAAAAAAAGAAGTAACCGAATAAGATGCGAGGACGCAACAACGAAAAAAAGTTACTTTAAAAAGATGAACCAGGAAAAAAACCCAAAAGTGACGAAAAAAAAAGGAAGTTAGAAGAAAAGTAACTTCAGTCAGTCAGGCAGGCAGCCAAGAGTCAAAGTCAACACATAAAGAAAGAAAAAAGAAAGAGAAATGATGAGTACAACAAACAAAAGAGCCAGAGAAGTATGAGTTACAGCGGCTATAAAAATTAAAGGGTGTTCCAAAAAAAATTAGCCAATCAGTCATTAGGGGGGTTAGGTATATATATGGAGAGTTATATGATGTCATACTAAAATAATACTAGTCTACAGCCAAAAAGTGCATTCGATTATATATTTTGTTTTCTTAAAGATTTTGTTCGACTGAACTCGAAAATAGCCTTTTAGAAACAGATGCCATTTTTGCAGTATGAATTTTTGATTTTAGTTTAAAATGTAGGTCTACTATTTTAGATATAGTTAGTTTCAAAATATGTTTTTTTTTTCTTTATAAATGAAGACAATAAATTTATTTTTAAAATAGGGAAAAATATTCGTTTAATTTTGCGTAGTTTTGTATTTTTTTCCTAAATCACGAACTTTTTGAGGAAAAGGAGATACCTATGAATCTATGAATACTTTCCAGACTTATGATTTTTTGAAAATATTCGATACTACTATACTAATATTCGACTTTTATGGCGTTTTGGAATTTTCAACTTATACATAGAGTGTAAGTATGTACCAACATATTGCTTTTCAATGTAGTGAATTGAAGTTATGAATCGAGAAGAAGGATTTTCAGGCCTGTTCCGATTCTTACTTTCGGGAAGATTTAGCTAAAGTAAATTCGATAAATTGGTGTGACGATTTCGCGATTTGAATTCAATTGCCATCAATTCAAGTCAAGTGATATTCAAGTTACTTAATGCAAGTAAATTCAAATGGTGAAGTCGTACCATCATGAAGTTTACTCATCATTGTCATACTTGTAAAATTTATCATTCTTTCGACTTCATTTTCTAACAAATTTTCCCGAAAGTGAGAACCGTGCCAGATCGATTTGTCGTGGATACCAATCCATTTGCACAAAGTGAACTAGTAGTTCCTCTCTATGGACTTCATTTCCTGCTGAAACCACTCACCATGCTCATTGTCACTCACGTCACCGAGCATCTTCGAAAAAAATCTAGTTGGAAATTTCAGAAACAGATCTTGAGAGATATATTTACGTCAGTTGAAAAAATTAAGAAATGTAAGACATATGACAAACAATGAAATAGGAAAATAGTATTGTTGCCCTTCTTTAGCAAAAATATGTATTTTAGACTAGAATCATGAATATCTGAAAATAAAGAAATTACATTTTTTTTCATTCAATTTTAAATGCGTAAGTTTGTACGATTTGGGAAAATTTAGACTTAAAATTTCGTAAAAGAATTACCATTCGAACATAAGATAATGATGAGATGCAGATAGCACTATATATTTTTTATTCAGGATATCTTCCAAACGATTCTTAAGAAAAAAAATTGTTTGACAATTTTGGAGTCTACACCCTAAAAGCGCCAGCTTTACTTTGGTGTAATGTAAGTGTCAGTTTCAATTCGTTTATTTCGGAAAAAATAATATCGGTTATTGGTTTTTTTATGTTTTAAGTTCAATTCGTTTACTGTTGAGATTACTATTGCAGTGTTATTCTCTGATTGCAAATCAAAGGTAATTATCGAACTTAAGGCCATATTTGTTTTCTTTGTTTCTTGTTTGTTTCAACAATACAAAAAATACCAATTTAAAATGCACTGGGCTGCGAACGAGAAGGCAATTTCACGCTGAAATTTGATAATATACAAATAGTTCGAGAAAAAATATTTTTGATGTTATTTTTTTTTTTCTTTAATTCGGTTGGTTTCTAAAGTTGAAATGTGCTGCAATTCCTGTGTGTACTAGTATAGCAATCATTATTACATACTATCATTTTTAAATATGTATATAAAAAAATGGCTGTCTGTAAAGTCGGTTTACGGACGATAATTTTACGTGATAACGTCATAAGAAAACGTTGATGAAAACTGATTACAATAGACTAGGCTCAAATGAGCTGCTGCCTTCGTGCTTCGTATTGATTCTATAATTTCGCTTGTTCGTTTTGACTTCGTGCCTGTTGATGTCTGCCTAGCTGTACCCTGGCAGACGTCGTTCTGTCCTTCCCCTTGCCTCTCCTATTCCTGCCACTCCTTCCAACTGTCCCTATTACTATAAATGTATGCTGCGAGAGAATGAGATAAAACGCGTTTCTATATAGTTTGGCGTTGCCGGCTTAAAAAATAAAAAAATTTAATTTTTAAATATTTCATTTAAATACAACTACAAAAAAATATTACTCGTGCATATTTAATCGCTGTATCTCGCCCCCTCACGCTTGCATTTACATTAGTGAGCTCCAACTCAAAAACTCTCTCGCTCTCACGCTCTTAATGTTCGGCTCGTATAGGTGTTTGTGTGTTTGTGTGCGCAGCAAGTATTTTTGAGTGTCTATTAAATAAGCAATTTAATATATTTACGCATATAAAATGTAACAATAATAAAAGCAATGTAAAAGCAATAATAAATAACAACAACAGCTACAGTAGCCACAAGCACAACAATAACAAGATCGTATATGACGTATAGCCGCAACCCACCGCGCGCTAGATAACACTAATACGCAAAAACACACACGCACACATAACTATAGCTTTCACAAGCCAATGCTTCACACAAAAGCCGTCTTCAGGCGGAACGTGAGGGGCATGTCTCTTTCCTATTTGGCGGCGTTCATCGATTTAATAGACGTTATCACGTCAAAATTAAAATATTCGTGGGGAATACGGTCTTTAGAGAGATTTCTGAGATTATATTCCTTTTGGGACTCACCTTCGATCTTGGAGGAAGTTGTTATGGCGTTTTCAAGGTTAAGATCTTAAAAAACTTTTTATTTTTAATTTTTAAAGAAAAGTTGTTAGAACATTTTTCTTTAAAAATAAAAATATCAAAGTTAAATCAAGTTTTTTAATTTAAATTTATGTTAGTAATACTTTATCTAAAGATACCAAAGAATATTGAAAATCAGATCCGTAGTTTCAGCGATTCCCTGGAGCATACGTGTTCATTAAAATAAAAGAATATTTGGGTGCAAGAAAGATAAATTGTGCATATTTTATGGAACCACCCTATATAGAGAAATTATTTTTAATTCTTTAAGGAAAACCATTGTTATTGTAGCAAAGATGCATATCGGATTTAAATATTTTGTCGAACTACCTTGACAAAACATGATCAAAATTAAAATTTCGCTATACCGAGCAACTAAAGTCTTAACAAAACTCATGGGCGATATAAAAATTGGCACGCCCTTTATAATGTACTACTGAAAACAGTCAATTGGAGTGTGGCCAAAAAATGGAGAGAGAAAAAATGAAAAACCATTGCACTGTAGCAGCAAAGAGAAAGAGAAATGCCGTAGAACGCGGCTGCTGACACTTCTGCTGCATCTTCTTCGTTATTGACGATTGTCGTCGTCGCACAAGAACAGAACAAGTTGTAAATGAAGAAGCAGCAGCATTCACAACAACAATAGCACAATAGGAAGAAAAAAAAGAAAGAACAAAAAAAAAAACGAATAAATTGGCAGCAGGCAGTCAGAACAGAACAGAACAGAAGTGAAAAAGCAGCGATTGAAAGAAGAAAGAACTAAGTAGAAAACGTAGAAGAAGTGAGGTTATTGGCGGACATTGACTTTGTCTCGTTGATGACCTTGCCCGAAAAATGGCGTAGAAAAGAAAATATAAATGCAACAACAACAACAACAACAACAACAACAACAGAAATGTTAAAAGCAGCAGCAGCAAAAAAAAACGCAACAAAAACAAACACACTCACTCACGACATTCAATTTTACAGCTGAGCTGCATACTGCTGGAAACAGAATATTATAGTAGTGGAACACAGGACAGAGTAGTAGAAATATACTCTCAGATAGTATATTCTATATTTCTTATTCTTCTTTTTCTTTTTTTTTATTCACAGAGTTTAGTGACACATGGTCTTCTGTGGGTCTTCTGTCGTAAACTGTCCATTAACTGTCCGTCCCTCAGTCTATCTGTCTGTCTGTTACTATGGTAATTTCAACGGTATAAAAGAAATAATAGTTGCTTCATGTGTCCGGCACGCTTTACTGCTGAAGTTTTTTTTTTATTTTTTGTTTTTGGTGCTGATGATGTTCAATGGTCAAGGAGTGTCGCGTGTTGAACTTGAGTTGAATGTTTTTATAATTGGATTTTATTACTCTTGGTTTATTATGCTGCAAGTAGTGATTTAATAGAACAGTTAGTTGCAGGTTTTACCATTATTAAAAGGCTTGGGACGATGAAGATTTAACAGTACTTTGCGAATCTTTAAATTCTATAATATTTACTGGGTTCGATAAAATTGCACTCCAATTTTCATTCCTCTCCCAGCTTTCAAAATATGCTCCAATTCTTAGTTTACAAACAAGATTATGGTTGGTATATTAAATTCAGTTACTAAGCCATTCATTTGGTTTCTATCAGTCTATTTCAATGTATGTCAGACACACACCTAATAATGCAGACTGCTCAAAAATTAACGTGAGTCTATTAACACAGATGGTAATTAACGGGCAGTACTATAATTTTTTGATATGCCCTCGTATGTAACAACAAATTAGTTTTATAGTGTTTAGGGTTGGAAGATTCGAAATAGAGAATATACGCAGTTATGCTTCAATTGTTAACGTTGTGCATCTTAGATACATACATATGTATACAAAATCACCTCAATGTTTTCTAGTAAATCAGCAGTTCTAGCTCGAGGCTTGCAATGTTTTGTTTAAATTAACCCATGTGAATCAATCAGTTCAATTTTCGAAAGCATTTGATTTCGAAAAGGAACTGTTCTGTTTGCCAAGATTGCATTGTTTTGGATTTGTTTTGGACCTTTGGATTTTCACCCGTGTTACAGAGTGGACATTATGATACACAAATTGTTCATGCTGTTATATAATGCAAAGCCAATCAAAGAGCCAATGAGGCAGCAAACAAAAATCTGCTGATGAAAACTTTAACATGTTCGAAGGAGTACTGTAAAATTTTGAATTTTTTTTTTAGTTTTTTTTTTTTGTAAAATCTCAAAGTAACGACTACAAAAGGTCTTGATGTTACTGCAGAAATCGCAGCTAATGACGAAAAAATAGTATAAATGGAAATGATTATTTAAATGTATGTGTAAAAATCAAAAAAGTGGGCGGAAGACAACGTTTGATATATATGTGAATGATCCATACAACAACAAAGAAAATAAACACATATGATACTAATATTGTTTGACGTTTACCAGTAGATATTTATGCACACATGACTACGAATAAAAGCGTGGACGCTATGCATTTTCAAGTTATATAGATTCTGATGATATTTGATATAAGATTTTATCACAGTTGCCAACCGATTCAGAAACAAACCACGGCATTTTTGAGCGTTTATTCTGAATCACGAACTGAACCTGTTCTCAAAAAGTAGTTTGGAACCACAATCCGAACCATTAAAATAAAAACAAGAAAACTTGACGTAAACGTCATGATGGCAGGCCTTGAATAAGTCCACATACATAAAGCTTGAGGAGAGGACCCAACGGCATGCTGCAAGGAGTTTACGCCCTGGACACCTACTCATCTACTCGCACAGAAGTCTGCGCAACGTCACTATAAGCACAGCTCAGTTGGCAGGGAGTTCAGCAGTAGAACGGTCTACATGACTTCCAAACCCAACTTCGCACAGACAAAAATTTCACTGGGACCAGGTGACTGGCACAAAGGACTGGAGTCGAGTGGGCAATACAAATATTTACAGACGGCTCCAAAATGGGGTCAGGAGTTGGAACGGCGGTAAACTGCGCAGAGCCCGATCTGAGACTCTCGTATAAACTACTCCAGGTGGAATAAGGAAATCAGCAGAAGTAATCCAAGAGATGCACACCTCACAAGAACGAATGAAGATATTTGTCGACAGCCAAGCTGCAATTAAAACCCTGCAGGCGGCCTTCACCTCTTCCAGAAATGTCGTGGCGAGCAAGGTGCACATGTTCTGGATTATCCGCCTATTCTTGGCATAGACGGTAATGAAATGGTGGACAGCCTACCAACTGTCGGCCTATCGCGAGAAGTAACAACAGACGGACGAATCTATGTATCTACAGACACTATATAACAAACTGGAAGAGGACGCCTGGACTAAAGCTGGAGAGGTGAAAGAAGACCTCTAGCTGTACAAAAGCTAAGATAATGTGCAAAGAACGCAATAAAAAACTCTCGTACTACTTGCTGCATTTCCAGAGTAGAGACTTTAGATTGTTGATAGGACATTGTCTAGCAGCCGCTCAAGCGAAAAATCTAAGCATAACCAACATGGACGGTTGCAGGAAATTCAAGGAAATGGGAGTCACGGAAACTTCGGTAAACCTCATCTGCAACTGTCCAGCAATCGCAAAATCAAGATTAAAATACCTTGACATCGGGATCGCGTCACTGGAAGAGATGGCCAGAAGGACTTTTAACAGGCAATTGATGTTCGTCAATCAAGCAAAAATTCGCCACGACTTTAATAGCTCCTGAATGACCTTCATCGTCGGCCTCACTAAGAACCATATTGGTCTATGTGGGACCACTATCAAGGAGTTAGCCGACGTAACCAAACCAAACCAAACCTAAATTTAAGTGGATTTGAAGCTTAAATAAATTCAGACGATTCGTATAGCAGTTGTATATTTCAAACATGAATTAAAAAAAATAATTTAGAAAACCAAAAATCATAAAAGTGGGCGGAAGACAACCTTGGATATATAGTATGTGAATCATCCATACAACAACATCCAAATGAACAGACTGACTTAGCTAGAACGAATCGTCTCGACGAGCGGATCAAGAATATATTTATTTAAGTACATCGATGCTACTTTGGGCCCAGCAAGCAAATAAGAAGCGCCCTATCTTGAAGTACGATATATAGCGGTTCCGATATACAGTGCAGAATCGTTGACAATGACAACATCGGATACTTCGTGTTAGGGAGTGTTTGAGTGTTGGGGAGATTCTTCGTAGGATTTTTGGGCGACGAATTTCGGAGGTCGTCAGAGCATGCATTGGAAAGAGCAAGTCAGGGAAGATCTACGCACAAACCGACATCTTTTGTGAAAGCCAGGAAGCTTTTTCTGAACTTCAACTTATGCATATATTTTTCTGTTGGACGGAATACACACTGTCAATGTCTACTTTTAACTCGCTAATGCGTAAATCCTGTGTAGCTTTGTATGTTAGATAATCATTCTATAGATTGACTGGAGTTTATGCTATCATACTAATTTATCTCTAACGGATAAGACTATCAGATAATAAGCATTTTTCTATCAATTATCATCAGCCAAACATTGTTGTATTAAAATCTGGCGCCATTGCTTTGTTTTAAATTTTTAATTATTGCATTAGCGACTTTATTGAAATCAAAGTTCAGTAAAGGAACAACTTTCAAGACAAAGTATCTTCACATGACATTTATCCATGCGTCATTTTAAAACGCATTCAAACTTGTTGTGCTACTTTGGTGTATAGCAACAATTGCAACAACAACAACAGCAATGGCGGCAGACAAACCAACTTTCAATTCTTTCAAGTCTGCATTAATTTCAAAATTCATAATAATATACATTTTGCAATAAATGCCAGCAGAATTGCACGTAGCAACGACTTTCCCATGGTCATTAAAAATATAAATGTTTGAAAAAATGAAAAAAAAAAAAACAAACTGAAACTTTACTTTCCATACAATGGCAATGCATAAGATACAATTGTATCTATTCGTTTGAATGTAGTTCAACAGAACCTTACACAATAGTTACTAAGAGACTGAAGAGAGAGGGACTTGCGGACAGACAGTTGGCAATCAACAGAAAATATAAATAAGAAGTATGCATTTTATATACCTACATATAATAATAGAAAAATTATAGAAATATTAAAACAAAATCATTAAACATACAGCGATGTGCATAGAAATAGCAACGCAAATTGTTCTTGCACATATTTTACTAAATAGTTTAAGCTCGGTTTGTGAGTATCAAATTTTGCATAAATACATTTAAATACTATAATATTAATGTAGAATGAAGTCGACTTTAGTGACTTTCAACTCTAACTTTAGAGTCGACTCTAAGTTCATTCCGTACCAATAAACATTTTAGAGCTGACTTTATTTGTAAACAAAATACACTACTAACGTGAATATACAAAAATTTGCTTTGTCAAAATATGTACTGACAAACAATATTCAAGTAAACAAATCGAAGAAACAGAAAATGAATTTTAACGCTACTACTAGGCCAATTCGATATGTCAGTGACTTTTTGAATTCGAATTTTATTGATTTGAGGATATTCCCTGACTTTTCGAATTACATGTATTGATTTGAGGGTAGTAGCAGGTGTGAAAGGCAGACAGGTGTATAAAAAGCAGGTCGTTGCAGAAATTGATATTAAACTTAATGGTTTAAACTTCAGCAGTGTTTGACGTTGGTCAAACGCAATAATATGCCTGCCCCTTATATCTGCTTTCAATTACTGTTAAACATATACTTAATGATGCAGATTGTTTAAAATTTGACAGTAGTACATTAACAGATGCTAGTTGACTGGAGTCTCTGACTTAACAAATTGCTCTCGCAAGTCAAAAACAAAACTAATACTAAAAGTCATTCATCAGCATTTTTAATATAGTCGTATTATGTATATATTGCAATTTGAACAGTACCAAAAATAAAACTTTTGTAGATGCTTCAGAAAAGTCAACTCTAAAAAGAATTGACTTGCTTTAAATAAAGACGACTTTTAATTGAATTTAGCATGGTTGAAGTGACCGCTTGAATGAAAATTTGAATCTCAGTGAAATATAGCGATAGCTTTAAAAAAATTTAAGAATTTAACTGTGCGATGTAATAAAAAGTATATATAGAAAATTTCATATGGGAACTTCTTATAGGCGGACGTGTCACATATATATAAATGAGTGCGATATTGGGCTGAATTCAAGCTTATTTTAGTCCTAAGCAGATAGAGTATCCATACCGACATGCAACTTCCACTTTTAAGGGTAACCCCATACACACCCATCGCTCATTTTTGGGTTTTTGTATGAAAAAAAAAAATGTAAAATCTGTCTTTCGCACATACAAATCCTACCATCCACTTTTATGTTTTTGTGTGAAAAATAAAAAAAATTATAGTCAAAGCCTTTGATTTATATATATCAGCCCCCATACAAATCCGAAGGCTTTGATATATAGGTGAAGCATACATTCCTAAAAATCTACCATATAAAATTTCAAGTTGATATCCACTGTAATAAGTACGTTTTTCATACAAAAAACCCAAAAGTGAGCGGTGACTCAAAGGTGATTTCTTATGGCCAGAAGCTTTACAATTATATATTAGTTGGCGTCTCGCAACCAGTGTTAGGAGTAGCTCCCATAAAGGCTCACCATTCACGTGAAGTATCTTAGGTTTTAAATTATTTTTCTTTTATAGCAGCTAAGCACACAATTTGAAAGTTCGCCTGAATGGTATTAAAACTTCGGTTCCACCAAAGTTTACGTTTTTTCTATTTCGCTGGTATTACTGTTTCCACTGAAAACAAAAAATAAATATATATATATTAGTCTACACATGATGCTGATACTTTCTTAGAAAGACATAAGATAGTTAGATAGTTCTATAAAAATTGAGCACATTTGAAATGCCTATAAATATTTTTGGAAAACAAAATTGAATTATATTTATCTGTTAGGTTTCTTACAATAATTGTCTTGTTGTTTCTTATCTTCTAAGATTGTTATTATTATTATTAATATATAATTTTTTCACTTTATTTCCAGATAGTCATACAATATATCGACTTAGACTCGCAAGATCTGAACGCACAAGCTCTCAAACTGAAGGTAATTACATTTTTAAAAGTTTTTCGTACGTGTGGTTGTTTTGTGCTACATAATACATTCATATAAATATCAATGAAATCGAAAAAAATTGATTTTGATTGATTTGATTTGTAATTTTAAAAAGAAAAGAAAATTGAAGAGATTGAATCCAAATTTATGTATTCATATTTTCTACAGTACGAGTATTTGTTTTTGATATAATAATTTTCGTTTCTAATTAGTTTATGATGTCAGCCAAACTAAAACTATTCATCCTTAAGCCACACCAAGATCTTTTTGTTTGTTAAGATGTTGATGAATAGTCAAAATTTACGTACGTGCATACAAGACTCCACAAAATCACGAACAAAATGTGTAAAAATATTTCTCTTCTTCTTTTCGACATATGTATTAGGAAAAAATGTGCATAGAATCCCTGCCTCGTGTCGTGTCGTGTTTGGCCCGCATCCATCTATTATATGAACACCATAGCTCTGTGAAATTGGTAATATGTACCATGAAACGAACACGTGTGTTAAACTTCATTTGGCGCCAATAAATAGTTTCGTAACGAACAGTTTTTGACAGTTCATTATAGCGAACTGAACGAAGCGAAATCGTTCTTAAAATCTATAAATTTTTTTAAAAGTCAGCTGTTTGATGTCAAACAATTTGTCAGTTCATACAACCAATACATCACTGAATTAAGTAATGAAACTGCATAGACAACATGCCTAAAAGCTGTTGAAAGATATAAACAGCTTGTTTATTTATTTTTTAAACAGTTAAACAGCAAGTTTAATTTGACATGAATTACATCAATATTCATTTGAATTATATTTGCTATTTAAGCTGCGTTGTGAATATTTAAGTGACACATAACTGTATGCTAGTAGTTTCAATTGGATTTTCTGTTAGCAGCAGCAAACGCAATTCGCTTTTACGTTCTGTGCGCAGTCGCGCATGCAAAGCAGGTTGCACCTCAATAAGAATAAGAAACGAGAATCGAAGCCAAGAACAACTCGACGCACTCGTCGGCGATTGCATGTGAGAAGCATTTGAGAAGGTTACACTAAACTACACGGTTGCAAAGATAGCTTTGCGACTGTGCGCATGCGCACAGTGCTTAATAGACACAAAAAAAAAAAAAGTTATAAAATGCTTAAGGCAATTTGGTCTGACTTGAGAAGAGTGAAGTGTGACGCGGCGCTGCGCCTTGCAACAACATTATCGTTTCGGAAACTGGTTGCTTGCAGATTGCAGTTGTTGGGTGGCATGTGTACTTATTACTGCTACCGCACACTGTATATGTGTGTGTGTGTTTGTGCGTTTAATTTAATTTTATACAAGGTACGCTCTGAAAGTTTCTTATTTATTTCAAACTAGCTTATGGGTAATTTCATGTTGAGACTGTTTCTTTTTAACCTTATCTATATATATATATATAAACAAAACAGTTCAGTACCGTACAGTATTTTGGGCATAAAAGCCTTTAACAATCTTTACACACACAACGAAATAAATGATACACGAATCGTGTGTGCGAAAAAAACATACTAACACCTATGCAGTGTGTTTTTTTTTTTTGCATCTGACACTCTTTCTCTCATTCCCTCTCGTAACTAAAGTATACATTACGCACATCGGGATTTAACTGTGTACAGCACACGCATACTATTGTTATTATCGCATGCATGCCCTTTTTCACTTTTGATCTAAAGCAAAGCGCATGTTATAATCTGCAAGCAGTTTATGCAGTTACAGAGTTAAGTAAAGGCACTTGCTGCTGTCGAAACAAAGATTAATTTTTAATGTTAAGTGCTGCAACGTATAAAATTTATGAGTTTATCAGTTTCACTAGACCGTATTTTGGAAGCATTAGTTAATTGTAAAACAAAAGTTATCATTTCGAACACTGGGTTAGATTAAAAGATTAAAGAAAAACAAAACAAAAATTTAAATATTGTAGGTACAATAAATGCATTTAAGACTTGGAAGTGAATATATACGCCGCATCAGGTGATATTTCAGTGTTTTTAATAATTTCTAGACAAAACCAGCCTACATAAGCAAGACATGCAGCTGACATGCCTTTGTACAATACATTAAAAGCTCTATTTATAAAACTTTTAGTGTAAAATCTATATACTTAAAGGCTTTATTTTGAATTTTATAAACGTAAAATAAAAATAAAAGAATGTATGCATTGGACCTAAAATTAAAGAATTTATACTTTCAGTCGGAAATTTTAACACTTAAGATGTTAACAATTTCAACTTAGTATTACAATTTAGGCTTAATGCAACGTCTTAAAGAGGGCATCGGCACGAAGGGACAACTGAATGTAGCCATATTCGTCTGTCTATCTGACTACCTGTCCGTCTGTCTGCCAGTCTGTGTGTGTCCGCCTGTATGGTTGTGCGTGCCTCAGTCTCTCAATCTTTTAGGTATTGGTATTAAAATTGTATGGAGACCATAAATAATACCAGTTTCTGACTGTCAGTCACTTGAGACGAACCAGTTCTATTTCGTAAATTGGATTGACAAAGCATCTCACTGAATCTTGCAGATATCACCCGGAAACAAAAGGCTAGAGTAAGACTGCTTATCACATATTTATTACCGCCGCATGCATCGCATTTTTAATGCGAATAAATTTCTTAGAAGACCAGAAACTGTTAATACAATAAGTTTTATATGCAAAATAAATTTGTAACCAAAAGTTATCTTATTCGTCCAGATTAAAGTTTTTATTGTGTCTGTAGTAAAATGTAAACTTTAAAATCGAACCTTTTAGATAGTATGTGAAAAAGATCTCTTCTGATGCTGACTTGCGTGTGTTTAATTAATAAAAACAACATGGCAAGTAAATAGTAGCAAATAAAAATAAAAAAAACTTTGCAAAAAGTGGTTTTGGGACAAGGTTATTTTGATTTTTTTTTGTTTTTAACTTTTCGTAAATTTTCTGTTTATTTTACTTGATATGTTTTTTAACACATATTTTTCTTGTGCGGCATTTATTTGTTTTGCAAATACGAACGAAAGCGACTGTTTTTCTTTTGTAATGAAACCTTATCACATGCCTAATTGTTTGGTATTTTCTACGTGTTTATAGAAATTTGTTTGGAAGTAAAAAACCATTCATGGCTTTGTTCTCTGGATATATTTAGTTAAATGAAACTTTTCTTGTGTGACTCAGGTACATAATCTATATTTATATATAAATAAAAAAATGCAAAACGTTCACATCCTTTTTAACCAAAAATATTGGCTCTTTTTGTTTGTTTTTGTTGGACATTTTGTGAAGAGGAGTATGGATGAATGTTATTTTTTTGTTCTAAACTTTTCCATCTAAGGTAGGGAAAAACCAGGTAACGTCCTCGGCCAATCACAAAGACCTGAGCTTCCTTCCTCTCTCAGTTCTCTCAATTTGCTAAAAAATTACAACAAAAAAGTCAAAGTGAAAAACTCTAAAATTTTAAAAGAAGAGGAATCAATATTTCTTCGAGCCTGTTGTTGAGCGCAATATGTTGTGCCGAACATGTTCGCCATACTTAACACTTTCAGCATTAAAGATACAGAGAAAAGAGCGAGTACGCTTATACGGGCGAATTTTATGTTAAACGCAAAATGTTATTCGTATTTAACGCTCCCAGCTTTATCTTTATCAAATGGTACTGAACTGTTTTGTATTGTCGCTATTATGGTTGAATTTGAGCCACAGTGCTAGTTAATATAATTTCACTTCTCTACAATTGAACATTTTGAATTACATAAAATTTTTTGAAAATAAAGAGAAATTTTGTATGCTTGAAATAATGGGAAAAGCTTTTTCTTTAAAAAGAGCGAGTATCTCTAGAAGTACTCTTTTCATGTTTGAAGAAATAATCCACATGGACTTTTATTTCGAAAAAGCAGCATTTGCAGGATTTATACTGTATAACTTCTTTCTGAATAAAAGTTATACTGAAACACATCGTTAGTTAATGTCCGGTTTCTACAGCTAACTCATTCTGGAGAGTGAAAAGAACCAGATTTGAACTGTAGCGAAAGAATACATTGGCTGTCTAAAAGCCGATGTTATTTCTGTACGCCCGTAGTAACTATATTCAGTAAAAGAAAAAATTTTGTAAAATCGAAAAATACGATTGTATTGAATCTGATTTCGAACCTAAATTGTTCGGAATTTGAATTCAAATCTTAGTTCAGTTTCTAGGTTGGATTCAGTATTGAGTACAGATTCGAATTCGATTATATTGAGGTGTTGGAATTAATTTTAAAGGAATTTTTTTTTCGATTTTTTAGCGTGTATTTAAAAAAAATTATACAATGTATATTATTCAAAGTATTGTCCATCGTTAGCTACAACATTTTCCCATCTTTTTGGCAGCATATGGATTCCTCGTCGGAAGAACGGCTTGTCTTTTGAGGCAATCCACGAATCGATCCATTTTTTTTTTTTTTTTTGGTAAATACAGAGCATGAGCTTGGCACCATGCATATTCGGCTTGGCCGTCGCTGTTGATGCCTGGCCGGATGGTCCCCATGATTTTTTTCGCTTTGGGTTGTCGTAATGGATCCACTTTTCACCGCCAGTGACAATACGATGCAAAAAACTCTTCCGATTATGGCGTTGAAAAATTCTCCTTTCGACGTTTCTTGGCTTCAATTCGTACGGCACCCAATTTGTTTGCTTTTGAATCATTCCCATGGCTTTGAAGTGTTTGCCAACTGTTGACCAGTCAACTCCCAATGATTCTGACAATTCTTGAAGGGTTTGACACGGAACTTCGTCGACTAATGCTTCCAATTTTTCATCTTGAAAATTTTTGGGCTGGCCCAGGCGTTTTTTGTCCTCCGTATCAAAATCACCACTTTTAAACCGACGAAACCAAAACTCACAAGTTGAAATCGATGGAGCATAGTCCCCGTAAGCATCACAAAGCGTACGATTTGCTTCAGTTGCTTTTTTCTTCAAATGAAAGCACAAAAGCAAACTTTCCCGCAAATTGCGTTTTGTTGGAACAAAAATCGACATGTTCACAGAGCAAAAAAAAACATGCTGTTTAGTGTTTCAGTGGAATGACATATACTGAAAATTGAAGCTTATGAAGTAGGCTTTCATATGAATATAGTAAGAGGTTTACCCGATGCGATTTAGTGCTAGTTACGCCGTCTCTTATGAATCCCTTAAAACTAATTCTAAAAAACTAATTCCAATACCCAAATACCCAGTAATAAAGAATTCCCAATAATAAAGAATTCTTTTAGAATTCCTACGATTGTTAACATTATTTCTTAGTACACTTAACTCTTCCTACCTCTGTAAGATTGAATTGATTTTGTAATTTATTGTACTACCAAAACTTGTTATTGTCAGACTGTTTATCGACAATTTATCTCCAGTTCTGGTGGTATTTAATATGATTTTAAGACACTCTTATACGTAATAATATAATATATTGAGGGTTGTCGCTTATTGAGTTTATGTTAAGAATGAAACCTCCTGAAGAAGTGTCTCGACGAGAGTTGAAATCTATTGGTGTAAACAATAAAATTGTGTTTTATTCTCGTTTCTCGAGCCTGCTAAAATATCACTAACTAGTAGGTCCTCGCGATGTTGTACGGGGCCCTCCCCTTTACCTGCCAGTCCTTCCCCCTTCCCGACCTTCCTTCCTCCTTCTTATTGAAACAAAAAAAAAAAAAAAAAATGGAAGAAAAATCTAAAAAATCCAAAAAATATTCTGTTTATCGAAACTTCACAGGATCACCCACGGGACTATTTTGAATATTGCCACAAAATTTGATCAAAATCGGTTGAGCGGTTTCGGAGTCTATAGGGAACATACATATATAGTTCCATTTTTATATATATAGATAGATTTAGTAATTCGATTTGTCAAACTGATGTTAAAAACTTTGTATACTACTATTGAATATAAAAATATTCACAAAAAATGCACGAATGAACTTAACCTTTGTCATTTGTTAATGTCAAATAGAATTTCCAACTGTGGTGTATAAAATAAAGTCCAAGGAACAAGTTCCAACAAACAAACGCACAAAACAATAAAACTTCATAAGCAAAATATCAACAAAATTAGTAAATTATAAACTTTTAATGATAACATACATTAATTGAATTAAATTTTTCCACACTTTCTGAAACGAAGAGCAAAAAAACTAAACATAAATTTGTATATATCTTGAAAAAAAAAAACCTAACAGTGCGAATAAATAAGAAACAAGTTTCAGCTCAGTTGCAAAAAGCGATTCCCCAGGCAAAATAAATAAAACTAAAGTCCGAAATCTTGTTTTGTGTCAAATAATAGATGATTATTCAAAAGCGTCAATGAAGTTGCTGAATTCTGGGAATGTTTCTAAAACAAAACAAAAAACCATGGTAAAAATAAATTTGTTGGTGACAAACAATTGCAAAAACTTCTTGATAGTACGCATAGTTCCAGATTAGAAAACCGTTGGGCTAAATGCACAATATTTCTTCAATAGTTATAGGAATTCAGAAGTGTTTCAATTACATCAGCAATATAATCAATGTTCCCCTATTTTGCAAAATAAAATTAAATAAAATCAAAAGAACGTTTAAACGACCTTGACGAGGCAAACAAGAAGCTCTCACTCACTCGTCCTACTCAAGGCAAAATCAAAAATTTTTTATTCAAGCGGCAAAATAATAATAATAAATAAATAAATAAATTAAGGCGGGTTGGATTTAAGAGCCAACTGCAAAGCGTACACATCAGTTATATTTCGTTATCTTTTGTTTATATTGGCTGAGCATGATGAAAAAATAAATTCGTTTAAAAATGATAATTGTTTGTATTATTAATTTACTTTTTTTTTATTCTTGTTGCGGATAATAAATTGCGTTGCTAAAGAAGAAACGTATACCTAAAAAAAACAAGAAAAAACGTTAACTTCGGTTGAACCGAAGCTCTAATACCATTCACAAGAAATTTTAAATCGTATTGTAAAACACAAGTGTGAGGGCTTTAAAAAGGGGCAGCCCCAAAAAGTGGGTGGTACACGCCCATTAGTAGATGTGTATGAAGCGACCATCTATAAGATGCCGGCATATCAAATTTCAAGTTGATAGATACGTTTTTTATACAAATGCATAAAAGTGAGCTGTGGATTTGTATGGGACTACCTCCAAAAGTTTCCGGGACACGCCCATTTGTATATGTAGATTAAGCAGTTGTCCATTAAAATCCACTAAATCGAGTTTAAAGCAAATATTAATTTAAATAAATAATTTTTTTATAAAAAAAAAAGTGAGAGGTGAGTTTGTATGGGGGCTGGCCCAAAAAGTAGGCGGGACACGCCCATTAGTCCATGTATGTTAAGCGGCTATCCATTAAAATGCACAACGTCGCATTTCAACCTAATATTGACTTTAACAAAGAAGTTTCTCATACAAAAGCACAAAATTGGGCAGTAGGTTTGTATGGGGGCTACCCCAATCAGTGGGCGTGTACCATACCTATTAATGTATATGTGAAGTGGCCATATCAAATATTAAGTTGATATGGACTACAATAAAAAAGTTTTTCATACAAAAAGTCAAAAGTGGGCGGTGGGTTTGTATGGGGGCTACCTCAAATAGTGCGCATGGCGTGCCAATCTTGATACTCTATTAAACAAAAAACTGCAATAATTAAACTGCAATAATTAAAAGTGTGTGTGTAAATTTTCAATTGGATAGCATAAAAATTGATGCCCAAAAAATGCGCAACAACATACAGAGAGACAGACAGACGGACATGGCCTGATCGATTCGTCTCGTCGAGCTGATCAAGTATATATATACTTTATGGGGTCTACGATGCCATCTTCAATGCGTTACAAACTTTCAGACAAACTGATAATACCATTTCACACAATGTTTGAATGGTATAAAAAGTATCTACAAAAGAAATAAATAATTATGTAAAAGTGTTGTGAGGAAATCCAGTGCCATGAGTGTCAACTGGAAAATTTTTAAGGTGTGTCATTGGCAAAGTTTTCCATACACGTTATGGGGAGGAAATATGACGTCAGCGGTCTACGTTGACAGCTTGATATAGCTACAAAGCTGTCAAAACTCAGTCAACAAGTGACATTTCCTGCTGAAGTTCAGCAATAGTTTTATTTTTGTATTATTTTTTAAGAGTACTTTGTAGAGAGCTTCAAGTGTTGATATATATTGTACACATACACTCTGCGCCCATCTACGGATATGCATGAGCTTACACCTGCGCCCGTCATGTCACAAAATACCCAAGCATAGCTGACTGGAAGTGAATTCAGAGAAATTATTTAATTTTCGGCTGCTATATGCAGCTTCTTTTAAATATTCGACCAATAGGCGATACTAGCATATAATAATAGAGGAACAGACAGATGGACATAGCTAGTTTCGATTTATCTCGTCGAACTGAAAAACTGAAAAAAAAACTTTAAAAATGATTTGAAAATGTTACTATTGCAGTGATAAAAACACACAAAATACACATACACAGGGAAAAATAATCGGAAGAAACAATAACCAACAAGGAAACAAACGACAGGCTCTAATCAAAACTTACAAAAAACGAACAGTAGTACATTGATGTCTCGACCGTTTTTTCTATGTAGAATTTTTGATTAAGCTTGTTGGATAATTTCAATACACGTTGCCTTCTATGTTGTTCCGTTGTTTAGTGAGACGTTCGTCGAGATGAACATCTAAGTACAGGGTGACAAAATATTTATTATGAAAGAAAGTTGTAAACTAACTAATAATATGTCAGAATAATAGTACGTATATTTATCGTGTTTCGAAGTAGTTATCACTGGAGCTTCAAAACGCTTCTATGGGTCATAGTTTAACCACAACCTAATAAGGTTTAATATTGGAAGTTGAGAGAGAAACCGCCCTTGGCATCGACGGCTATGTAATTGTTCAACAGAATAAAAGAAACACTCCTAAGACTATCAGTCGATGGAAACAAAGTTACTTCGGAGATCTGTCAGAAACGTCTCCATGCAGGGACGAAGGGAGCATCCATAATGTCCATGTCAAGAGATGAAATGACACAGAGAGGAATATATTTGATCGGAGTTTTATCATCAAAAAACGACAAAAAATCGTGGACGTCGGAAAGTTCACACGTACTAAAACCACAAACCATCAAGTGGTATACGGATGGACCCTTGAAAGAGTTGTAGGCGTCAATTGGGAGTTGGGAGTCAATGGGAAAACACACCAGTATCTTCCAAGCAGAAATGTGTGCAATAATCAGATGTGCGCAATTCAAACTAGAAAGAGGTGATATTGCTATACGCTCAGAGAGTCTGGCTGCGTTGAAGGCACTTAACTCCAAAGTAGTTAGGACAAAGCTAGTGCTTGAAGCAAATGGTCTATTGGAAAAACTCCGTGAACATAACAGAGTCTCTCTGCTGAGGGTGCCGGTTCATAACAATATTCCGGGAAATGAACAGGCGGACAACCTTGCCAGACAATGAGCGGCAACGATATTGATAGGATCTGAGCCGTATTGTGGCATCGGTAGACATACTATATCGGAAGTAATCCACAAAGAGACGGATATAGAAAAAGAACAACACTGGGCCACAAGGACTAAGACAAGCAAAGTTACTTCTAGGGGGTTACAACCCGAGCAGATCTAAAATTATGCTCCAACTAGGTATGAACCAAATAAGAATACTAACAGGACTGCTAACATGCCACGGTAGACTAAAGAAACATTTATATGTTTTGGGGATACAAAACTCACTCAAATGGAGATTCTGTGACCACGAGGAGGAGACCTCTCTTCACATTCTGGCTGAATGTGAAGCTGTAGCTAGTAGCAGACTGCAGATGCTAGGTAATCACTTTAGTATGGATTACTGAGAAGTTTGCATACTAGGAAGGTACTAAGATTCATTCAACATATAGGCTTAGAGCAGGTCATCTAACTGAGTAGGACAATGAATAGAACTTTTAGGTCGCAGCTTCTCATTTGAGAAAAAAATTCTCTGCCTCTTAATATCTGCGACCCTGCTTCTTTTGAGAAGCCGAAAGCTTCATGTCTCACATGTTTTTTTTTCATGGTTAGTATTGAAGTTGGACCTGTAGAGCTTGATTTAAACGTATTTTTTCGCTTTCATGCAGTTTATTTTTTTTTCTCATGGAACCGTGTGAATTTCAACCAACGGGTTTTTATACCCTGTACCTATAGAGTAAAAGAATATATAAAGTTTGTGCAAATGTATGTAATAGACAGAAGGAGGCGTGATAGACTCTATAAAATATATATGTTCTTGTGATCAGCATAGGGTGACAAGTCGATATAAACATGTACTTATGTCTGTCCGACCGTCTGTTTTAACAAACAGATTTTAGAAACTATAAGAGATAGAGACTTCAAGTTTGGTTATTTAGACTCCCATTTTCTCTCTTCAGGTAGATTATTTAATGCATACTTGGGAAATAGTACGCATATGTCCAGACATATCTACTTTAAGGGGTAGCTCTATACAAACCTGATCCGTATTTTTGATTTTATGTCTGAAAATTTGTTGTTTATAATTTGATTTCGAATTCTGAAAAAATCTTTCATATACCTATGTCCAGACCAGACTACTACAGAATATATATACACAATATATGGTTAATATAATGAACCTTAAACAAGGTACAGTATTTCTCAAAGTCGAGCACACTCAACTGCAGCGTTCTTTCTTGTTTTAGCAAAGTTACTTCTGGTTTGCTAAATCGGGTTTTTCGGAACTGTTTTCAAGTTTTCGGATCGGATGACTTCCTATCGGAGACATCACAATCGAACGACTCAGTTTAGAATGTGCATATATAAACGGCCTATCACATCCAACTTATTTTATATTTTGTTTTTTTATTCAAGAGAAATTAAATGCTAAAAGGTTTTACACTTATCCGAAATGCTTTTAAAGAGACCAGCTGTGCCACTAACTTTCTGTATATCTTTTAGCTGCCATCAACATTAAATGCAACAAAGTGACTTTCAAATAAAAATTGACAAACTAACGTATAATTTTTTTAAATTTTATTCTTTTTTTGCAATAAAAACCAACTGTTAAATTTAATTGTTATTCACGACGATGCATAAAAAATAAATATATACATAGAAATGTACATTAATTGCATGTATATGGCATGTGTGCAAAAAGAGGTGCTAAAGTGTTTGACATTATGGCCAAAACGGCGACCACATTCGAGTTAGTGATTATGTTGACTCGCTCTGTAAAAAGAAAAAAAAAAACAAACGTCTCGAATTGTGCGTTGGATGCCTTCTCAAATGCGATATACCGGAACACAAAATCAGTTAATATGCAACGCGGCGGCAATTGCAAAAGTGATTTAAAAAAAAAAAAACAAAAAAAAAAGAGTGCTCGGTTCGGAGTCGATTACAACGACATGGACGACGGAGTCAATGGAACGCATGACAACAACTTTGGCTAGAACAACAAATCAGTATATCTGTCTGTCTGTCTGTCTGTCAGTCAGTCTAAGTGTCCATCTATGTACTGCCACCGTTCGTTCGTTCGATCGTTCGTTTGTTGTCTAAAGTTAAAACAAGTCTTGCAGTTAGACCAACTGCAACGTTGATGGTAATGTCTGGAACTGCAACCGCTGTGACCATGTCTTGCTACTAAAGGCAACTTGTCATGCGTTTCTTTCATTTATTTTTATTTTTCTAATTTTCAAGAAGTGGTAGTTGCTGCGTAACTATCGCCTTTGGCTCATAAAAGTACATGATAAAGTGTCAACTACACTGCAAGAAATAAATGTATAAAAGTTGTCTTTGAAAAATTAACTTCGTTTATACGATTTATATCATGCAATTATCTATTTCGCAATATTGCGAAATATATAATAGTACATAAAAATATCTATACATAATTGGGTAAACATAAATTTTGACGCACCATTTTAAGGTGTTTAACCAAAAAAAAAAAGTTTAAATATTTTAATATAGTGTTGTACGGATTAATGAGTAGATCAGAACATAAAATGTGTTCAATTTTCGGCTTAAATGTTTTGGCCTAAAATCTGATATCAAACTTCATTTATAATTCACAAATGGTTTTTACATTTGTTAAATGTGTAGCACAATAATGTTATTGCTGTAACTTCTTTTTCATTGTTTTTTTTTTTCATGGTGAATTTATACTAAAGATGAAATATGCCCCTTAACTGCTGTCATTTTCATTTCTTATTTATCTTTTGTCTTACTCTTTTTCATTTGTTGCTGATTGGCTATTTCGTTTTTTGCTTCACGCTTAAAGCATTTAAGAAAGACACCACAGCGGAATACGGCACCTTATAGATAAATCCACCTTGGTTTGTTGTTTGTTTCAAATTTAGGTAGCAAGTAAATTACATATTATTCGTGTTTAATACGGGCTTCAGTAACGATATGAAAAATTCAGCGCATAATTTCAGAGTATAATATCATAAAATGAGCTGAAAGTCGCCAGCTTAAAGATTTGTTCAGCGAGATGACAACAAAAACTAAATGTAAGTAAATAATTACCACGCAGATTATTAAACGTCGAAAAGCTTATCCGCGCTTTGAATATCACAACGAAAGAAACCCATCTCGAATGTGGCGCTAACAGATTACGATTTACATTTGAAACACAACATAAAAATTACAAGTTATCAACGACGAAATATCAGGAAATACAGAAAACATGGTGAAAAGTTTTCGTGATTATCTACATTTCATTCTAAAGCGTTTATACGCATTTTTTGACTTACCATGAATTGTTTTCATGATATACACCATCGTATAAACGCAGTATTTGATGCATAAAACTACAACATATATTTCGAGTCAGTTATGATTGGAAACTAAATCAGGGGCGAATATAGAACCATCTCTTGGGAACTGTACTAATCTTTTACTCATCAAAAAAAAATTTAAAAAAAAATTAAAAATATTTTATGAAAATGAAGCAAAAAAATATTTTTGTACTGAATAAAAATGATATTTTGGGGGAGGGGGACTGGGAGACGTTCCCCAGTGCACCCCGTGGATCCGCAAATGAAGCCAAATGAGATCCATTGTAATTTCACATATGATCTCTCTTCACTGCCATTTTTTTCTATTCTTCTTCCACTAATCTCATAATATGAGCAGAAGATATGAGAGATATTTTCTTTCCTTTAATATTACTTTGACGTAAGAATAACTAACTGACTGATCAACACCAGAGCTCCTTGCTGACAACATATTATAGAGTTACAGCTGGATATTGTAAAAATTGGATGTGCATTAACTTCATGGCTATATATTTTATGGGGTGTATGATGTCTCCTTTAATACGTTACACACGAAGAAGAATCTGAAGTACATGTATGTAGTACAATACTAATAAGCTCGTTTTACTCGCTGTATACGAAATATCATCTCTAGATTTCCGTTTATTTGTATTAGACGAAAACTATTTTTTTGAGAAACTTGGCAAACCCAAACAAACTTTGGCGAAACAAAGAGCGGATAGTACGTATAGTTTAATTTGGCAGGTCTTCAGGGAGATACCTTCTAAGCCTTTGCGTGTGAAATACGTTACTGACCAGATACTCGTGTTAGGACGTGCGGTTAGACGAAACCTGTACTTCTTGCTAGTTTTATTTATTTCATTAAGCACTTTTGAAAAACTTCGGACACAATACGGAATGTCGTTCTTGATGATTCTTTTACATGAAGGTATTTGAATGCCAAGAATTTGGAGTTCTTTTGAATGTGATTAGTTAGACAATAATATTTTATGAAGATATGACTGTGCCAGCTGAGCTGATGGTTTAGATGTATTCCTAAATACTTAAATTTATCTGTATGCGAAAGATTTTAAGATAAAAGTTAAGATGAAACTTGCCTAAACAAATTTTTGTGCGGTTTTCCCCGTAAGTATTGACGGTGTTAAAATGGATGCCTGATGTGTATGTATGGATGATAACCCTTAAACTAGGGTTGGCATGTTCTTTTGATACTCTTTAGCTGAAGAGTGGAAAATAGTGTCTAAATATTCAAGTCTCTATCTCTTATAGTCTCCGAGATCTGATCGTTCAAACAGACGGTTCGTTTAAATATACTTTTTAAGGTCTACCACGCTTCCTGTTACATACATTTGCAAAAACTTAATATACCTTTTTATCCTATGGGTACATGGTATAAAAATGTCAAACTTTCCATTGGAAATGTCATTTATCAACTAACAACAGTTATGGTTGCCAAGACAACTCTAGTGCTAACCATTGCTAGAAGAGACATATTCATTTCTGTTTTTTTTAGATTTCAGTGATGGAATTTTTATATTTGTTTATTAAGTCGCATACAATTTGGGGATACTTTGCTGTTAAGAGCATATCAACATCGTTCACATATACTTAGAGCTGGTAGCAAACGCTAACGCTATGGGAAATTAAAAATTCGTTTCATTTGATCTTACTATACGCGTTGAACTTGTTCAATTTTTCTCAGTGTATTAGAATTGCCTGGGTTTCGGTGTAAAAATGGCAATACATGTTTGTCAAAGCTGCAACAACAACAAAAACAAAAACAGAACAACTAACGACCACTAAGAGCAACTTTACAGTGACCTGCAGTTTAGCAATGGTCGTTTTTGTTGCTGTTGCTGTTGTCGTTGTTGCTGTTGCTGTTGGGGCGACGCACCTGTTGAAAATCGAGTTTGTTTTATTTTATTTGTTTGAATTTTAAACCAAATGACTTGAAATGGAAAGAGGAAATTCTATGCTACTTTTTGAACTGCAATAACGTCAAAGCATAGCGCAAATACTTAGATACATACAATAATTTAAAAGCGAACCGAAGCGAACTAACTACTTTACGCCATTGAAGCGCAGATGAGAGAGAGAGAGAGAGAGAGAGAGATAGTTGGACAGACTCACGGGACGGACGAATAGATCGTATACGACCACGCATTTTGAGCCAACGCGCAAGCTTGCAGTTTGGCGGCGATGGCAACGGCAACTCTGCTGGTTGGCTCATGGACACATTAGAGAGAACTCATAGTAAGCTTATAAGGTTAAATGGGGAAGGGGGCAAATGGGGCTTTTGCCATTTAGCAGCAGCAGCAGCAGCAGCAAATGCAGTTGGTAATTTTTGCATTTTTTATTATTTGCTTAAGCGAATAGAGCCAAGCCGAGCCAAACTAACCAACCAAGCCAAGCCAAGCGACTGTTATTGCAAGCAAGTTGCAGCCGTGTGCAACGGCGCAATGTTGCACATTATGCTAATGTTGCCACACTCAAACACATGCGAGAGTGATTAATCAAAAGGAAATTTCACTGTACGTGTTGTGAGTTTCAGGGATTAACTGCTGCTGCTGCTGCTTGGGGTCTTTGTTGGGCGTTTGAGCAAACTCCATGCCACACCAAATAGGTGTGTGTATGTGTTAGTGTGTGTTTGTTTGAAGTGTTTGAAGCGTGTAAAAATTTGCTGTTATGTGTGGAAATTACACATTGGCAGCGGGTTATATAAGATTGTCTCGGAGTGTATGTTTCTGAATAAATAATTGTTTATGGTTTTCGTTTTGACGTCGTTAATGTAGCTTTATTGCAGCAAATTGAAGTGGAGTTGTTGCATTGTTGAGAATATATCTGTTTGTGCATATTTGTTGCATACAGAAAGCTTCTCAATGCAATAACAGATGGGTTTGTTGTTGAACTATTTTGTAAATTTCGCTGTTTTACTTAAATGGAATAGTTAAACTTCTAACATAATGTATAATGTTAAATATTATATTGAAGAACTGCAATAATAAAGGCTCTATAAAGTTGAAAATAGATAAAAATATTGTATTACAAAATAGAACATTATGTCTCTTTATAAATTCAGAGCTTTTATAACTTTTATATCACTTTTTAAATGTGAGTGTTTCCGAAAACTATCAATCATTTTACCGCCGGTTTGCAGTTCGTAGATGATATAATTAGCAGAAAATAAGAGCAAAGGTTAACTACGGTAGCATTGAAGCTTCAATACTCTTTACAAGTATCTAATTATCACTGTCAACTCTTTTAATACTCTAGTGATAATTTGACATCTTCATTTTCAAGATGGTTAGCTCGAAAAAAAATTAAATTTTTCTTATAAAAACCACAAAGTGGGTTATTGGTCTTTATGGAACTAGTTCTAAAAGTGAACAGAAATCCCCATTAATAACTATGTAAAGCTTTCCTCCATAAGATGTCACCATATCGAATTTCAAGTTTATATTGATTAATAAAAAAGTTTTTCTTACAAAATCCGAAAAGTGGGGGGGCTATGCCTAGAAGGGGCCGCCACACGCCCATTAATATATATGGCAGGCTTCCTTCCCATATAAGTCACCAAATTGTAATAGAAAATATATAATAGGCTCTGTATGAGAGCTACCATTTAAAGTGAACGTGTCACGCCCATTAATATATACTAATATTTTTATACCATTCACACATAGTGTGAAATGGTATTATCAGTTTGTCACTCAGAATTGACCGTCCTACGTTGCTCAAGCGGAACAGTGGCCACATGACCCATTTGGCCGAAGAAACAGGCGATCATTTGCTTCGCTGTGCTTCCTCCACGAACAACTTTTGTTGGATTTGGCTCGTCTTGGAATACCCCTACGGTCGATTGCTGTTTTGTTTCAGGCTCATATGCATAGATCCATGACACGTCATCTGTCACGATTTTATACACGTCTTTTGAAGCACCACGGTCGAACTTTTTAATTATTACCTTACACCAATCGACGCGAGCCTTTCTTTGAGCGATTGATAAATTATGGGGTATTCAACGAGAGCAAAACTACGACCACGATTGAATTCACTATACCAGCGATATACTGTGGTTTTTTATGGTGCTTTATCGCCACAAAAAGAACTGAGTTCATTGACACATTCTTGTTGAGATAATCCACGTCGAAAGTTGTGAAAAATAATGCAACGAAAACCTTGTCTTGAAATTTCCATTTTTTTGTCAAATTGCTTTTCTTAACTCACTGTAAACAAAACAAATAGCAATTGTACATCAAAACTTTGTGAGTACGTTTATGCCAAAAAATGTCAAACTTTATTATGGTGTTGCCAGATTTTAGCTTTTGACATTAGTGTTGCCAGTTCCCGAAATATAAATAGCAGCCCTCTCCAATTCTCTCTTCTGATGTGTATAAAATAATTGTGTCAACCCCACTATTGCGTGTAGCCCCATATAAATCGGTTTCATATATTGAAAATTTTAATATTTTTGTTGTTAATTTAACTAGAAATGCCAAATTTTATGTGTCTTACATGCTAATGAAACCCACATTGTGTTCAGATCAATCTGACCGAATACTCGTATTACTGGTATTTATGCAGTTTACAGACTATTGGTTTATATTTTTTTTTTATCAAATTTCGCTGAGTGAACATTTCTATTTAGCAGTATAATAAACTTATTTAAAAAATATCATAGTCGATATAGCGCACTGCAGCATTTTAATTTTTAGGGTGCATTCCCATTATACTAATTTTGCTAAAAGAGGATATTCAGCATGTAGATAACTTTTAAGTAACAGAGGTTATATCGGCGATTCTAACCACACATTGAATGATGTTTTGTCACATAGCTTCTTTGTTTCAAACTATTTCAATCCATTTACATTACTGACTCTATCTCTATAAATACATAAGTGTGTATATAGAAAACCCTTCACAAAGTCGAGTGCTATCACTTTCAGTAAATAACACTTCTAACTCTCTTTGGCACAGCGTTTTCCGCCTCCCTTTCATTAATTCTCTTGCCTGCCTTGTTTTAAAACCGAGAATAATGTCAATGTCATGAATATTATTGACATTCATTCATTCTAACCCCCGATAACAGCGCCAACTTCCACTTGAACTCGTGCTGAATAAAGATTTTGCTGTGCAATTGAATAAACGCCATTTTGTGAAAGCGCATTGGGGGAGTTTTTTCGCTTTTTCTTTCTTTTCACTCTGTTTCTCATTCTTTTCTGTTTGTCTCTCTTAATAACGGATTTGTTGTTGTTTTGTTTTAACTTCGTTGCAGGAGTGTTAGAAGCAACTACTAAAAGCTTTTACTCCACATACATACACACATTGTGCATAGAAACTCCCCCACATGCACCTTTGTCTGACTCTAGAACATTTGTTGTTTTGTCGTTGAGTGACACCGCGGGCAGCGCCTTTTGTGCGGAAAAAAATGTGAAGGTCAACCCCTTTACGAAACGAAAGAGTATGTATATATATATATATATATATATATATATATATATATATATATATATATATATATATATATATATATATATACATGTACATATGTGAGAGGACGCAATTTGGAGTAAGAGATGCAAGATAACTGTCGTGGGGGAAGGCTTACACAAAGGCAACGGCTGCGTGTTAAGTGTGTAAGTTAAGTGAATGAGCATGAAGTGGAGCATAATTTTTGTGTATACCCTTCACATGTTATTTAACAAAGAGTAAAAGTCTGCAAAAGTCTTTTGACAAGATAATCGGCCCGTTCTCAATTTCGTTCCGAAAAAATTTATGCATGGGTTACCGATTTTACTTAATTCTTGATAATATCTGAGGTATAGTGCTTTCGAAGTCTTTTTGGCTCTCTTATAGCTTAAATAGCACAAAACTTTATATGTAGACTAACTAGGAGTTCGAAAAGGTTATACAAGTATGGGTACCTATTGTAATAAATTTACCATTTAATTCTGTCAAGTAAACCGCAAACATTCTTATGTATTTATTGTATAGTACCGTGTGTGGCGTGTGTTGCTTCTTCAGGTCATCATAAACCTGATCTTGCCATCTCCTCGGACGTCCTCTCTGACGACGTCCACCAATCAAGTTCAGGTTTCCGTCGTAAACCTTTAGTGTTGGAGCTTCGAAGTTCATCCGGATGAGGTGACCAACCCAGTGCAGCCGATAGAATTTAATGCCCTGGACTATGTCAACCTCAGCATTCAGCTCGTGGTTCATACGGGTGCTAACCTCGACGCCAACTCTAAGGGGACCAAAAATCCTACGAAGAAGAGTTGGTGCATACGCCTTACCAACTCTTCGCCACAGGTCTTCAATAACTCAGCTGGCTCATCAGCTCATCGGTTATTCTTCAGTTTTTTAATTACTCGACCTCGTTATAATCCGGTGTCTCTACAAATTGGTGGTTCTAGGTATGATTCTCTATCGGCGGTATTGTTCTCCGCATCGTCCCCAAGTAGGTTAAAGAAGTGACTTCTCATTAGTTTTCGCCATTTTTGGAAAATATTTTATTAAATAAAAACACTTCAAAATTACAAAAATCATGTGAATTGAGGCGGGAATAGGGTAGTTTAGGTGGTTACCTAATTTGTATATGTTCCAAGTGGCAAATCTTCACTACAATTCTGTAGGACTAATTCCAAACTGCAGAAAACCGCCATCAGTTTCTGGAATATCTTCTTTTTTATCCCATTTTCTGGAGAAGATTAGCTTGTACAAAAAAAAAAAAACCAGAGGAGAGTGTGGAAGATAGTCGATTGGGCTCCTTACAAAAATCTTGGGAGTTGAGGCAGGGGCGCATTGCCACCACCATTAATACAAAATGGAAACACTGTGTGTTAACTAGCGCCATCTATTAGCATTCCCTAACAGCCTAATATTTTCCGTTAGAGGGCGCAACAAACGCCATCGTATTCATCGAACTCAATTTCCGTTACATCAAATTCATCGAATTTTACATTTCCGTTTCATAAAAATTCATCGAATTTTGTAATGACAAAGGTTCTAAAGAAGTTTCACTTCAAAAATGCCAAAGCCGTTCTCAAGTGATGCGCTTACCAACGAACAGCATTTAATTTTTATTAATATAGAAATGAATTGTACATCGTTGTGCGCAGAGTCAGTCGTCTTAGTTTTTACGTATTAAAGCAAATAAGAAATGCTAATACGATCCTAAAGGAACTTTAGTGCGTATCTAGACCATTCCGTACAATATTTTCTATTAAACATAATAATTTACGAGCCTAGAAAGCTAGGGGCAGATAAAGGATTAATTTTCTTATAGTTAAGTAACAAACACGCGCCAATACAAACACACATCGTAAAGACAACGTGAATATTCTCTCTGTTAAGTGCTTCTCTATCACCATTCGTTATATGCAATAAAACTAAGTATATATTTTGCATCTCCAAATGAAAACCTATCAAATTATCCATATTTTTTTTTTTTATCAAAATCGTTTAGATAATATGTTTAAAAAAGCTGTCACAAAAATTGCACCTGCTTTTTAACACGCACTCGTAGATAAGTTCATTGAAATTAGTAAAAAATACTTAAGTATTTTGATTTATGAAGGGTATTATAAGCTTCATTTTGACCGAGGTGAACGTTTTATTTTGTTTCTTTACAATTACCGTTCCCTCCAATTTTGCTTTTTATACTGCTCCCCCTCATTTTTGTGTGCATTTTTTTTGTACGCCCTTTTGAGTTGGAGTTCGTTTGACGCAAGTTCGTGGCATGTCAAAGTCAAAGAACTGTCAATAAAATCGATAATTGTCGATTATTTGCTGGGGAGTTGAGCGGTGAACTGTGAAAAATGCGCAAATCTGCATACGAACGTAGTACTACGTACGTACTCAAGCAAGTAGTTGAGATAAAAATTGTATCTATTGTAAGAGTATCTATGTTTGCTGCCAGAATAAATGCCAATTGGAATTGTTTGTAGCCAAGACAAGACAGGCTGGCAGCCAGGCATTTTGTTTTCTATGGTGCGCTCGCTTGAGTCATTCGATTATTTTAGACGCTTTGGAATTTCAGTATTTTTTTTTTTTTTTGTTTGTTTTGTTTTAGGGGCTTGTCGTAGTTGTCGCTGCATAAATAGTTGCGAAATTCTCCTTGTTGTTGTTGTGGCTGATTTTGATATTTATACCTATTTAATTTTTTTTTTTTTATTGTAATGCGATACACTTAGACAACAATTGCATTTGCTGACAGACATGTTTGACTAGTTGTAGTGATATAAAAATACAAAAATATTAATTACAGTGCAGTTTTATTTTAAACGACGTACAAGAAAAATAAATAAATAAATAAAAATAAAATAAAATAAGCAAACAATAAATAAAATAGTAATTGGATCATGGTTAAAATATGCAGTTCGTTCTTCTAGTTATTTATATATACAGGGTGTCTCAAAAGAAAGTTCACATTTGTTTTGCTGATTGCGTGAACGCAACTATTCCGAGGGGCGCGGGGGTATGTCAATCGGTAGCCTAGCTTTTGGGAATTTAGTCGCTATGGAGCGTTTCTCGGGAGCGGACCGTGCGTACGTGAGTTTTACAAAAACGGTAATTCAGCGACTGTAGCGTGTAGAAAACTCTGCAGTATTCGACATGTTCGTCATTTAAATGATGTGCCAATGAAGAAACCGGTTCAACGCTGAAAAAATCAAAATCCGGGCGTCCATGGTCTTCGAGAACGTTAGAAAACGGAGACACAGTGTCTGTTCGTGATAAACCGGTCCTTTCGATTGGTGCAAGAATTAAAGCCTCAGAATGCTGGCAAATTGATCTCCAGGAGAGGTGACATAAATTGGCTTCCACGAAGTCTCGATTTAACCCCTATGGACATATTCCTGTATTCCGTAAAGTTTACGGCAACAAACCGACTTCCCTGGCGCAATTAAAAGAAAATATCCGTCACGAAATGGCAGCCATCACGGAGAATACCTGCCGAGCCGTCATAGGAAATTTTAGTGCTCGATTAAATGAATGCCGTGAACGCAACGTTTTACATTTGGAAAATATCATTTTTCAGAAATAAATTCCCAGAGTGTGTTTTAATATGTAATAAACATTTTTTTCATTAAACTACTTACTTTTCTTTTTATCGATTTTTTAAATGTGAACTTTCTTTTGAGACACCCTGTAGCTTACATATTATTTTGATAAATATGTCTGAATATTTACTGCAACATGTTGCTGGTAAACATTCTGGTTTCGAAATTCGAGGTCAAATCACGTTCAAATTGTTATTTCACACTTTTATGTAGGCGTGTCGAGCGTTTTTTCTTTTAAAGTGAATGAGAGAGTGAAAGAGGGGAGCCTATATAGAGGTATATTAGATAAACAACTTAAAAACTTAAACAACTTTAAAAACTAGGTTAAAACCAGAGTACGCCGTCGGCCAAGCACAAAGATCGGTGGTCTCTACCTCTCTCAGCTCCTACTATGCTGCTCCTCTCAGCCTAACTACTCAATTTGCTAAAAAATTACAACAAAAAACTAAACGTGAGTAACGCGGAATAAGTAACAGACGAAAATGTGTTGTTTTGGGTTGGCGCCGATGTAGAGACACAATGAAAAAGTGGCATTTGATTTGTCCATTTTCTACTTATTTACTTCACTTTAACGTTTAGCCCATGGTAGAATAATATAATGTAACGTACTCCGCATAGCTGCTCACTTTTTTGTTTGTTTTTTTTTTTTTGTTTACAGTTTACAGAATAAATAAAAAGAACTATGGTATTTCAGATAATCATCGGTTTTGTATTTATTTTAGTGCCAACTATTGCCACTTACAGCGTTGATTCTAAAAACACAAGTGACATGTATTTACTAAAACTCTTTGGGATGCTAAGTCTCGTAGACAATTTAGATATTCGGGTTTAGCTATGATGCTTTATCAGTAGCAAATTTTTGTTCCCCTCAGGAAAAGCGCCTTGTGTATCAAATGTATATTTATCAAAGCTTAAATTTTTAAATTTACCCTCTAAAACATTTCCATTTTAGCGCCATCTCTTAAACGACATTTTTATAACTCTGGTTAATATACGAGGCTATGGTAAACCGCCAAATTTTCAGACTGTTTGGCAGGCATTTGTTTATGAAGCCCTGAATTTTTTGCTTTTGTGAAGCAGTTCACGCAGACTTATAGAAGGAAAAATTTAAGGTTATTCGAGTGTCGAGTTGTGCGAATGCTGTCTTTACCTCGGATTTCTTCATTCACTGAAACCATGCTCCATAAATATTGAAACCACCTGACTTCATCAATCGGACAATTATTTGCTTCGAATGAATGTTGTTATTAGTTGGATTAAGTTAGAGACTTTTTATTTTGGAAGTGTTGTAGATATTTACGAATAAAAAAACAAAAGCATACGCATTAGTTTTTCTTCATAAGCACGGAAGTGCTAGGTCTGGTTTTCCACCATCTAGAGAAAAACATTAATGCAAGTTGTTGGAGACATCTCAGCAAATATAACAGAGCAAAAATCACGTGGCTAAATACAACATAAAAATATCACAGATAATCATGTTTATTGTTATATTGTTAATTTTGGATATGGATAAACATGATGAGCCCAACTCTGTCAGATATCTTTCCTACTGCTAGATACTATGAACAAGAAGTTTAAGCCTAGTGCTTGTTATTTGAGATCTGGAATTCACTAATCATAGAAATCTATTGCCTGCTTTAGTTCGTTGCCTTCTACAACTGGTTTAAATTGGAGGACGTTTTGAAACAATTTTCTTTAGAAAACTATTTTTTTTTCCAACCAGTAACGAACCAGTCATGAACTAAATACGCTAATTCATAGAGTATCTTGATACATTTTTTTTTAGTTTTCATAAAACTAACGACTATATAGGTTTTCTTTATCTCGATAAGATGAATCGATCTAACCATGTTCATCTGTATCTGTCTGTCTCACCGTTCTCCTCTCGTAACCGTAAGAGAAGCTAAAATTTTTGTAGAATTCTTTAATATTTGACGTTGCGAACATACTATGTGACATTTTGCAGCTCAGTGTCAACACTAAAAAATACCAGAGTGTGGATCCCCCAAAGCAGCCCATCAATGTGATTGAATCAAAATACCAACAGCTCACATTCGAGCAGCCTGCGACTCGTTTATTATCGTTTCAAAGCCATAGTTGGCGCTAAAGGCAGCCAAATCAAAAATGTAAAGTAAAATGTAAAAATTTGATTGTATTTCAAAATTTATTACTTTAGTTCAATAAAATTTAATTGTAATAGGGAAAAGAACAGCGTCTCAAAAGTTGCAGTTCAATCGGGCCACTCTGTATGCTCATAATTCAATGAAACATGAAAAGATGGCAATTGAGTTAATCACTCCACCACACTGACGTAATTTTACAGATATACAACTACTTATTCGAATAATTTACGAATCAATATAATTCGCAAAAAGTTCTTAAATTGTTTACTTTTTGTTTAGTCGAAAACTAATATTATTTATATTCAAGATTATTTATTTTATGAAAAGTTAATTTAGACTTTGATGTTTAAATATGTAACGTAATAATATGTTTATATTTTATTAAATAGTTTATTAAATAGAGCAAAATAAAAGCAAATTGTATGTCTGGAACAAAATGGAAAAGTTCGACTGTCAAAAACTGAGTCGTGGGAAGGCTATTCGAAAAAGAATTCGTTAGTAACTGCCGTTGTCGATAGTTTAATCCGAAAAACACTGTTGAACCTTTTCGTTAACGTTATTATATTCGAACTTAAGGTCGCCTGGGTATTCATGTTACACTTATTAAATCAGCAGTAACTCGGTTTTTCGCACATTATTTAAACCCCTCGAATTATTCTTGGAATTATAGGTTCTTCTTTTTATTTTTGAGACCTATTTGACACAGTGACTTAATCTACTCTGGTAACTGAGTATGGAAAAAACAGCTGACTTAATAACTAACTACTTATACTAACTACTCATAATTACTCAATGTAATAAATTCATCAATTTCGAGTAGAATGTTATTATATCAAAACTATTTCAATTGCTAAATATTTAAATAGTATTTAATCCCAACCATAAATTTCCACAATGACTGCACAATTTTCATTAATTCGATGTATTTAGTGTAACAAAACTTTTGATATACATCTTAATACACATTGTACCTACAAGTAATAAAATATTATTTGCTTTATAGCACTTAAGTAGCAAAATAGTACATACAACTCAATCAAATCAAAGTTCATTGAGTGCTTAATCAAAGAGAAATTCTTTTGCAATCTTGTTTTGTTTTTCGACAACAGCAAATAACAATGAAAAAAGTAAATCAAATCCAATTAACCAACAACAATGATAAAAAAAAGATACGCTTAAGAAATAAGTACAGTACCAACTAACAAACACATCATCACATGAAGCACCACCGTCTGCCGCTCCTGACGGCTCCAGCTGCCAAAAAAAAACAAACAAAAAAAAAACAAAATTAGGAAGAACCTTTGCGCATTTGCACCTTGCCACCGCTCTCAAATCAAACACACATTCTCTCATTTGATTTCTTGCTCCCAAAACACACAGTCGAGAGCTCTCTTTGTCTATTTCTTTGCAAGTATTTTTTGTATATTTTCTTTATGCTTGCTGTTTATTACGCTTTCTTCTTTTCTTGCGGCTTTTGGTTATCGACTACACCCGCACCCGCTATAAGTATTATAATCACCCTTATCAACGGAGCTGACGACGAAGACGCATGAATAATAGCAACAAAAAAACCGATAGCAAAAGCAAATAAACTCTGATTGAGATACTCACAAGCATTGCACAGAGGGTTCGATACAAAAGTTCACGATATTTGGTCATATCAGAAATTCGAATACTGTTTGGAGCAAATTTAGTTTATTTTTTGTTGTAGGACATTCACTACGTTTTCAAATTGGAAGTATAGTCAGAATAGTCAGAAAAGCGATCTTGTCAGAAATGGCAATGATAATAAAACATGTTCTTGAAATACGACTTTAAAGAATTAAAGTTCCATGGAAATGAAATATGTAATGGCACAATAGAAGTATGAGTAGGGCAGATCAGTAGTTATATTACAGTATTGCTGCAAAATAATTTCTTTGGAGTATCAGCGGACGTCGGTTGAGCAATACCAATAGACTTTAAATTCTAATTTGTATTCATTATGTTCTGTTATTTATTCATCATTATTGGAGTTTGTACTTTTCCAAATATGTACAAGGAATAAAAAATAAAATATGGATACTTTTTTTTTTTTTTGACAATCATAGCCAGCAATAAGTCACTAAGCCGAGTTTCGAACATTAATTTAATTAATTTCGTTTCTCTTCAAAATGCTCTTGTTTCATACAAAGAGCTACCATTGTCGTGATGCTAGTGATATGATTATTGATAATTTAAAAAAACTTCCAAAATTCAAATAGTGATCATAGACCCTATAATGTATCTACAATATGTATATACATTCTTGATCAGTACGCCGAAAGCAGTTGAGCTAGCCATGTCACTCTGGTAGTTGTTGCACTACTTTTGTGGATACATTTTTTTATATGGATCTACCACACTTTGTGGGGTAGATCAATATAAAAACATTGATCCAATTTTGACATATTGTTTTTTTCCAGACAAAATAAACTTGAAATTTGATAAGGGTGCTTCTCATTTTTAGAGGTCTCGCCCAAGCAAACCCACCACCCATATTTGGGATTTTGTTTGAAAAACTTTTGTTACATGCAAAATCAACATGAAATTTGTTATGGTAGCCTTTTGGAGGTAACCGCCATACAAACTCATTACCCACTTTTGAGATTTTGTATCTAACCCTTTTTCATTGGAAGCAAAATGAACTTCAAATTAGACATGGTGGCTTCTTATGGACGAACGCTTTATATAACTATTAAAATGTGCGTCCTCCCTATGTCACTCCTCATACAAACTTATCTTACCATCCATGTTTAGGATCTTAGGTTTAACAAATATTTTATGTTTCTTTATATCTGTTTAGTACACAATTTGAAATTTCTTGTGAATGACACCGAAGTTAACTTTTTTTATTTATTTTTTTGTTTAACCATTCTTAAAGTTTCTATCAAAGTATAACGTGCAAATATTACAGCAAGTTATTGTAGTATTCAGATTAACAGCATCTCAGAATATGTAAGCACTTTTATGGCATTTGCGTTTTATGCTGCAACGGATAATTCTATAATTACATGCTAGAAATTTGGATTGCCAGATTTATTAAAATTATTTTGTAGCTCTCATTAATAAATTACTGTTTTAACCACAATGTTCACACTTAATGCAAAGTGCACCGTGAGAAGTAAGATCCACTTGCTATGTCTACAAAGCTGGGAATGTACCATACACATACTAATTATCAGGTAATCTATGCGAAGAGATTGTAAGATTATTTATTTTCTTCCTCTCTTTTTTTCAGTCTCACAGTAGATGAGTTAAATTTCTTTCACAATTTTGAAAATTTGATCTTTGAACTTGATGCTTTAGGAAATTTTTTTTGTTGCTTTTCAAACAACACAAAAAGAGCACATTTAAAAATCCTTTTCTATTGACAAAAAAAGAAAAAAAAATAAGATCAGATCAGATTTGGAAAACCTCATAGTGCAGAAATGGTCACAAAGTATACATAAATGTATATGTGCGCTCTGCATATATACGTCTACTGCTATAACAAGGCGACGTGTATCTACTTCGTTGAATGCATTCATTCAGCATACTGATTTCAGACCTGACTTCGTCAAGCAGATATTCGTGTACCCGAAAAATGTTTTGACGTGGCGGGCACCCGTGTCTATCTCTGTTCTAATGATTCAAAGTCATAGTTAACAATAAGCCTTCGAATAGAAAAAATTTCTTTTAAATTGAAAATATGTCAATTTAAATTTTGAACATTTAAAACAAACCTTGTATGTACAATACTCGTACATGAAGATATACATGCGCAAAAGAAGAGACACTTGCTGCTAGCTGCCTTCGTCGTCATCTTCGTCTCTTCTGCTTTTGTTGTTGCTTTATCATTGTTGTTGTCGTCTTTACTTATTAAAAAATTGTGCGGCATTTCGGATTTAGTATCTGTGTGAATTTGCTGTGTTTGGTCTTCGCTCTTTGGTATGCGTGTGTGTGTTGAATCGCTCTCTAGTTATATATGAGTGTGTGTATTTGTACACATTCTTCGTGTCGCTGTCGGCACTATAGTTGATGATGATATTGTTGTTGTTGGTTTTGCTATATGCAAGGTCGTTTGCGTACAAATTTCAGCATTATTTGAAGGTCGTCCTTTGTGTATTCATTGAGCGTCGTGTATTTTAGTTTGGCTTTGTATGGATTGAGTGTTTATAATTCATTGTATGTATTTGTATGTGTGTTTCTCATCTGTTCGCTGCTTGCTCGGTGTTTTTTTTTTGTGCATGCACGCTGACGTTTTTGGTTTTTGTTCTTATTGTTAAACCATTTTTGCATTATGTCGGCATTTTTATTGTTGTTGATTTTGATTTGCAGCTGCATAAAACAAAATTTATTTAAATAATTTTTCTTTTCTCCGAATTTTGACGCCATTCTTCGCGTTGCTTCAAGTTGTTTGATTTGTATTGTTCCCGGTTTTTGTATGAAATATTTGCTGTACTTTTGAATGTCTTGTTCTAAAAACTGTTCGAAACAACCTGCCTAGAAAATTATTTAAATTAACTCATAAAATCTGACCAAAAGATACTATCATTCGTGACTATTATGCTGGATGTAATAAAATTTTAAACTTTTGGAACATTTTTTTATGATTTATAAAAAGTTTTATCAAAATATTCCATCTGATATTCATAAATATCTTGTTACCTTAAGACTTTTTACTTTTTGACTTTACCATAGTTTGAAATGATTTAATATTACATATTTTGAAAATATTTATTTTACTGCTTCAAATGGTTGACTTCATCGACCGACTAATTTATTAATGTACAGAGTGGCCCCGAAAGTTTGGTGGATTCTAAAATTTCATTAGAAAAAAACACACACACACTCAAAATAGTACACAAACATTTAATTATATATTTAAAACGATTCAAATTAAGAACCAGAATCAGAACCGGCATTTTAATATTTTTAAAACCGGTACCATTTACCGAAATAAAATGAAAGAACCGTACCGGAACAGGTGCTCACTTTTTTTTCTAAGAAAAATATTTAATTATGCATAGTGTACTTATATATATACATATGTACTATAATGTTCAAAGGAAAACAAAAAACAGCTGATACCAGAAATATACAGTTCGAAAATTCCACAAATTTCTCACAACTATTCGAATTTCCTTAAATTACTCTCTTATTATGAATCCGCTTACGAATCGGCTGTACGTAAAAACATTTCTTAGAAAATTCGAAAAGTGGACGGTTGGTTTGGTATGGTGGCTACCCCTAAAAGTGGGCGTGGCATGCTAGTTGTGACATATGTTCAGCCTATTAACATAGCAACATATCCATACCCGATTTCAGATCGATATCTTAAAATCTGAGGGAATAGCTTTGATTCACACAGACAAGGGACAGACAGACGGGCAGATGGACATGGCTAGTTCAATCAAGAATAAATATACTTTATGGTATCTCCGATGCTTCGTTTAATGCGTTACGAAACCTTTGACAAAATTATAGTACTATTCATGAGTAAAGAGTATACAAATTTAAGTCAAGTTAAGGCGCCTATTCTCGTATATTAATTTTCACCGTGGCTAGATTTTGCTGTAAATTAGACTCTCATAGATCTGGTATCAGAACTGAATTCCTGAGCGAATATATTAGTTTCACTGCAAAGACCTCGTTTATGACTTCCAATGAGTTTTTGAAACTATGTTCCTTCTAATTCATGCAGTTGCAGTTAGAGAACTTCTCGTAACACAGTTATGTTTTTTTTCGGAATTTACGGTCACAGATTGTGCGCTCTCATTTTCGAAGATTTGTGCAAATGGCCACGTAGACTGTTATATTTAACAAATGCAGAGGTTTTTGAGGTATGTTATTGGATTGTTTTCGACTCAGTAACGTCAAAATGTACTTTTTGGTCATTTTTAATATAATTTTTTACACATCGCACATGACGACTACATTTCCGAGAGTCGAGCTTGTCATCTTCACCTTCTGCGCAACGCACTCACTTACCGTTACAACGCAGTAGTGCATACAGACATGAAAGACAAACAGACAGACGAACATAAGTAGTTGGGTGCCGAAATTTATCTCGTGTTCTGCATTGGTTACCCGCAATATGGTTAAGTTGAATCCTCCGCATCACATCAAAGACCAAGCAGTAGTTAAAACAGTGTGTTTCTCCGGCCGTAATGGGGCGACAACCTTCTGATTTCCAACCGTGTGGCTGTCAAACACAAACATAATTATGCAAGTTGCTCAAAATTTGATCATAATCTAACGATAGATGGTACCTCTCTGAAAGAAGTAACGTCGGGCCGTTACTTCTGCGGCTACCCTCATACATAGTTTGTACTCGAACATACATAGTTTACGTCCGAGGATTTTTTTTGAGTAATTTGAATACAATTAGTTTACTTTTTTTTGAAAATACAATAATATCTGCCAAATGACCGCCTCCTATAGACTCCTTTTTTTTTTGAGATTTCCATAACTTTTTGGAGATTTTTCGTTGAAAATTTCAGCAATTACCTGGCGTATGTAGAAACCTTATCCTGCAAATAGCTCCACCAAAGAAAAAATCATTAGAAGTTAAATCTTCCACACAGCGTAAAATGTGCTTCCTCGTGTCAGCCGTCATGATTTTGAAAATAAAATTTCATAACATCTGCTCTTCCCTTTTGTGTATAATGCTCCATGATAAAAATTGTACAGATTTGACATTTCCGACGCACGCTTTCGTATGTCGATTGTCATTTTATTTGAACTAGAGTTCTCCATGTGGTCGAAATTCGATTTTTTGTCTTAAAAGTACCCAATAACAACAAATTACTAATATTGTTATCACCTCTAAATGTCCAAGATTCTTTGGTAAAACTAATTTTGAAGTATTTTGAGACAAAAGCGACAATCCGATCGAACACTTCCCTTCCAATCCCAAAAGTCTTTAAAACTTTCCACATTTTTATAGATGTAATCTTCGACTTATTGTATATCTTTGAAGAAAAATAATTACGAACGGTTCCTGGATCCAGAAGTAAAAGCGCCCAAAATTTTTCGACATTCCATAATTTATAAAAATGCCTGAGCCTACCTAAAACTTTAAGAATGAACAAGCCACATGTGACTTAATGCCTGTTGTAAAATGTGATTTAAACTATTTAATTAAATGACCTTCACATAGTTCATCGCATTCTCTCTTAAATTATGCTTTTCACAAAGTTATCACGCTCTGCCTTTCTATTTTTATATCTGGCTTTCTCTAATACACTTATGTACGAGTATGTACGTCTATCGAACAGATGCCGGCTCTGTCCCTTTGTTGTTTTTGGGGTTTATTGTTACTCTTTTTGCTTATATTTATTAAAGCTGCTTCTTTTTACATAGTTCCAATGTATGTATCTTCTATGTTGGTGTTTGTTTGCCTATACTCTCGTATAAAAGATATATGCGTGAAGGTTAATGTACCTTAAATTTATTTTAATTCTTTTTTTTTTTTTTTTGCTTTTAACGCTTTTTTTTGTGCGCTTCTTCATCGTTTTTTTTTTTTTTTTTTTGTGGGTCGTTGACATTTTTTTGTGTATTTTGTTATTTTTTTGTTTGCCGGCTATTGTTGTTGTAGCATTATAATTGTTGTTGTAGGTGTCATTCACTGTTTGGCGTAATGCGATAATACATACATATGTACATACATTGTCATTTTGGAAAAGACAGATAGAGGAAACTTAACGGGGTGTGAGTAAGTTGACCGTACGTCACGGATTTGAATGAATTAGGGTTTGGTTTATTAGTGTCTATCTGAAGCTTTACGTTTACATACATAAGTATGTATCTCTGTATACATCAAACAGTAGTCAAATTTTATGAACATAACCCTCCCGTCAAATCTTTTTAGGAGCGCTCCTAAATAGTCGCAACTAGAATCGTTTACCTTTATAACTCTTAAAACACTATCAGTTGTCGGAACCTTTAATCTCAAATTTATCAAAAAGGACTCATAAATTCATACAAATAAGTGTCATTTAGAACTTCTGCTTGAGACTATTTTTAGTGTGCCTTTGTAGAACGCCCCTTTAAGGCTCTTTTAAGGCATTAAAAAGGGGAAAAAACACTGTATATATTCTCAAAAATTTCGAATGGTTTGATGGATTTTAATTTCACAAAAGAAAATTATATCTTAGTGCATTCGTTTTAAACAAAAAAACAAAAGAAAAAAAATCAAGAAAGAACGCTGCAGTGTGACCTCGAGATACCCTGTAACTTGTTTAACGCTCCTTATACTGGGTGTCTCAAAAGGAAGTTCACATTTGATTTGCTGATTGCGTGAACGTAACTATTCCGAGTGGCGCGGGGGGTATGTCAATCGGTAGTCTAGCTTTTGGGAATTCAGTCGCTATGGGGCGTTTCTCGGGAGCTGACCGTGCGTTGTGCTTACGTGAGTTTTACAAAAACGGTAATTCAGCGACTGTAGTGCAGTATTCGACATGTTTGTCATTTAAATGATGCGCCAAGCCCTCGACTCATTGGAAAATGGGTCGAGAAGTTTGAAGAGACCGGTTCAACGCTTGAAAAATCAAAATTCGGGCGTCCAAGGTCTTCGAGAACGTTCGAAAACGTAGACAGTGTTACTCAGTCTGTTCCTGACAACCCGGACCTTTCGATTCGGAAGCGTGCTGTTGCTTTAAACGTGCATAGAACATCATTGTAACCAAAGAACATGGTTCCAGCAGGACGGAGCAACTTCACACACGTCCAACAGGTCTCTACCACGAGTTCATGAAATTTTCTAAAGTTTACGGCAACAAAACGACTTCCCTGGCACAATTAAAAGAAAATATCCGTCACGAAATGGCAGCCATCACGGAGAATACCTGCCGAGCCGTCATAGGAAATTTTAGTGCTCGATTAAATGAATGCCGTGAACGCATTTGGACAATATCATTTTTAAGAAATAAATTCCCAAATAGTGTATTTTAATATGTAATAAACATTTTGTCATTTAGCTACTTACTTTTTTTATCGATTTTTTAAATGTGAACTTTCTTTTGAGACACCTTGTATGAAACATAAACATATCATATTCTTTAGTGGTCCAAACTGGACATATATTATTACAATAGAATTGATAAAATTTAGATTTAAAAATAAACCCATAACAATTTTCATTCAAAAACTCAAAAATGGACATCATGTTTACATGGGGCTACAAGATTTACAAGATCTCTACTAAGATCTCTAAATGGCAATGTATGAGATTTCATTGCAGTAATCCGTTTATAATCTCATACTTTTTAAATAATCATAGCATTTGTAGAGAGATTTGTTTTCATGATTTTGGTCTTATGGACCCAAAATTGAACTACAACTATAAAATTGTTGATGTGGTCAATAAAGCAAAAGGTGCTCTTAAAGCGTGCTAACGAATTTGATGATCCTTATACTACTAAACTGTATACATCACTTGCTCGTCCGTTTTTAAAAGATCGTATTGAGTCAGTTCAAAAGCAGTTTCTGATTTTTGCACTCAGAAACCTCAATTGAGCTCCTGATGTTCATCTCCCACCCTCTGTGGTTTGCTTAAAACTAATTGATCTTCACACCCTGTCTTTCTTCATACGATACTTTGTGATGAATTTGATTCTTCTTATTCTTGCTCTGGTCATTATTTCTTAATACCCCCACACACACTTTACTGATAACTATGTGCCTTTAGGGTTGTCACATTGCACAACAAATTATGCTTGCCATAACTTAATTTAGTATCTGGGCGTTAGTGTGTCATTAGTATGACAAGCATCAATACTATTTTGCATGATCATTTGGCCGTGAAGAAGATTCCGTTGGATCCCGCATTATCTGACAAATGTTCTAAAAAGTGCTCGTGTCGATTGCTGTAAAGAAATATAGCACCTACACAGGCAACGAATCATGAATATATGCGTATGAGCCCAAAACAAAACAACAATCGACTGTTTGGGTGACCCAAAAGGAGTCAAATCCAACAGAAGGTGTTCGTGCGCGAAACAATTCGAAGCAACTGGTTGCCAGTTTCTTCTTCATAAATGATCATGTGGCTACAATTACGTTAGTGCAACATAGGACGGTCAATTCTGAATGGTACACAATCATTTGTTTGCCACAAGTCTTCGAAGGTATAAGAAAAAAGAACCGCCGAAGAAAAATCATTATGTATCAGAACAATGCGTCACATCGGCCAGTTTTTGAGCACTCAAAACATCGAATTAATGGGTCTTTCTCCGCACAGTTCTGATTTCGCACCTATTTGGCGTTTCTAAGAATCAGGTGTTCAGACGGATCGGATGTACATTGATAATTAATTCATCTCATCGACCTGATCTCTGCTTCCTGTGTTACATATACGAGGACTGTTATTTATATTTCGGGAGTCTGCATTCTAAACAAAAACAGAGTGTTGTTTTTTGTGGTACCCGATGTTAAATTGAAATAAAATGCCAATCAGCTGTCACATATGCATATAATAGCGCGCGTTGGAACTCAAACCAGTAAAAATTTCAATATGGAGCCCTAAACAGTGAATAAGTAATAAGTCTAAACATACTCAGTACCTTAATTCTAAACAAATCGAAGCTTTATACGCTGCTGTCTGTTTTGTTTCGGCAACGCCAGGGTTACAGAATCCCAAAAATTACAAAAACTTTTAAAAATATGCATATAAACAAGAGAGGACATTAAGTCAACGTGGTTGACCTCAGAATCCAGTCATCTTAAATATTTATAAACGCACGAGCGATTATACATTTATAAATATAAAGAGAGACAGAGACAATCAGGGAGAGATAGTGTTCTTATATACATACGTCTATGTACATTGTTCAATGGTCTCAAAATATTTTTTATTTAACATAAAAATTTACAACTTCTAATTAGCATAGGCGAATCAATAGTACGAGTATGTGTGCGTATATTTTGGTGTATTCGGACACAGATGCTTTTTATGCAGAATCTTTTGTCTGTGCTCATTGTGTGGACTTGAAAATTTCCATTTTACGTAGTCATTGTGTGAACGAACACGGCGTTGTTGAATGTATCTTATAGCTAGATCTTCGGTTTTATATACTCGTATAAGTACTTATAATTGTAGTATGGGACAATGTCATTGTCAACAAGTTGTAAACAGTATTTAGCTCAATGACGTTCTTTTTTCTTTTCTTTTTTGTTGTTGTTGTTGTTGTGATAGCTGAGCTGACTTTACTAATTCTAACGTTTATCTTTGCAGATTTACGACAGCACAATGGAACTGCATCAACGGCATCTATCAAATTTCTACAAAATTGCACAAAAATAACTGAAACGCAAAAGACTTGAATGCCTTTTTTGTGGGCGTAACTTAGTACGAAGACAACGTAGGCGTAACGTCCACAAAAAGGAACCTAAACAACTATTTTGTATACAATTGTAAGTCTAAGCAAAAAAAAAAAAACAAAATAAAAACCAATAAATAGAAAGAGAAAATGTCTACAATCAAAGCTGAAACAAATGCGGTGACCACCACAACAACGGGCATCAGTGGTAGCGGCGTCTATCAGTTGCCAGTGAATATGAGCGTTAGTGGCACTGGGGCATCAACGGCGACCACAACGACGTCATCGTCGTTGTCTAGTAGCACAACAACAACAACGCGCAACAATGTCTCAGTGACAAATATCAAATGTGAGGTAGATGAACTGGCAACAACGCCAAATGGCAATATAGTGCCGGTTATAGCAAGCACAGCGACATATAATGGCTCCGGTGGAATGGGTGTTGGCATACGCATACCACTTGCCAGCACAACGACAACAACACCAACACCGACAACTGTTGCAACAGCAAAAGCCGAAGATTCGGATTCGGAAACAGAATTGACCAACATCGAAAATCTAAAGGTTACACGTCGTGCAACAGCAAGCAGCAATGCTGGCATATCCAGCGGTATCAGCAATACCGATACGCACAATAAGAATGGACCTCGTCCCATGTCATGGGAGGGTGAATTATCCGAAACGGAGGAAACAAACGATGCCGAACTCATGGAGACAGAGAATTCGCTTAGCAACGGTGCTGACTTGTTAGGCAACGGCAGCATTGGAGTGACGGTAATCAAAAGTGAAGCGACCAGTAGTCAACAGATGCAACCGATCAAAACCGAACTTGAACAGATCTCTGCTAGTATGTATAACGCAAGCATGCTGAGTTCAACACCAACACCGACATTGGCAAAAGTGAAATTGGCACCGACACAAAGTGATCCGATCAATCTCAAATATGAACCCAACCACAATTCCGATAACGTTGGTGGCGGCGGCATTAATTCGCCACTGTTAACAGCACGCAATACAAAATGCAATAGCCAACTGCCACTGCCTGCCAATCCTAGTCCCGATTCCGCCATACATTCCGTCTATACGCACAGCTCGCCATCACAATCGCCGCTGACATCACGACATGCACCGTACACACCGTCGCTGAGTCGCAACAATAGTGATGCATCGCACAGCTCCTGCTACTCATACAGTTCGGAGTTTAGTCCCACACATTCACCAATACAAGCACGACATGCACCACCCGCCGGCGCACTCTATCCGGGCAATTTTAATGGTGCGCATCATCATGGTGTGCTCTACCGTCCGCTCAATATTGAACCGGTTGGCGGTGTTGCTGTCGTCGCCAATCAAGAGGCACAAAATCTCAGCATGGACGCAAACATTGCAACATCATCGTCTTCCTTTGATGGCGGTGGTGGTGGATCTTCCAGTTTGCCTGCCTCACCGGCGGGCATTTCGCGACAACAGCTCATTAATTCACCATGTCCAATTTGTGATGATAAAATCTCTGGCTTTCATTATGGCATATTCTCATGTGAATCGTGCAAGGGCTTTTTCAAACGTACCGTGCAGAATCGCAAGAACTATGTATGTGTGCGTGGTGGTCCGTGTCAGGTGAGTATTTCCACGCGTAAAAAGTGTCCGGCCTGCCGTTTTGAGAAGTGTTTGCAAAAAGGCATGAAACTGGAGGCCATACGTGAAGATCGTACGCGTGGCGGACGTTCTACCTATCAATGCTCTTACACACTACCGAATTCAATGCTCAGTCCGTTATTAAGTCCGGAGCAGCAAGGTGCAGCAGTGGCCGCGGCAGCAGCAGCGGCGGCTGCAGCGGCTGCAAATCATCACCATCATCATCACCACCATCAGCAGCAACATCAACAACAGCGTCTGCACGCAATGAATGGCTATGCACATTCACCGCTTGGCGCTTCGGTGGGTCAGTCGACGTTAGGACAGACTATTGTCAAAACGGAGCAGCCGGAATTGGCGTACAATGGTAGCGGCGCTGCATCAGCAGCTGCCGCATCTCCTGCACCGTCATTGGCAGTCGTTGTACCCGTTCTGTTGCAAGTGAGTTACAATTAATATTAAGCAAGCAATAACACTACAGTCGAGATTGGCCGACAGTTAGATACCCTGTAGCAATAAAAAAAAATACAAGAAAAAAACCTTTTACTTCGGTAGAACCGAAGATCTTATATAATTCACACGAAAACGAAAATCATGTAACCCAGTTGGGAAAAATTGTTTTTGGGTCGTGACTTTTTATGGAGTCTACCCCTAAAAGTGGGGCTATACACGCCCATTGATATATATGTGAAGCATCTATCTGTTGCTATTAAAACATGTTCTCCACACAAAAACAAGAAATTGGGTGTTGTGTTGTGTTGGCATGAGGTCTACCTCTAACAATGGGGCGGGACAAAACCTTTGATATTTTTGTTAAGCGTCTGTCCTAGCTTCTTATGGAATTCATAAATCCACATCCATTTTAAAGTACCTATTGACAGCAATAAAAAAAGGTCTTCACACAGAAGTGGGCGGGGTGTTTGAATGGTAGCTACCCGTAATAGTGGGGCGGGACCATATATCCAATTTTATGCAAAAACACAAAAGTGAGCGGTGGGGGCTACCCCAAAAAGTGGGCGCGGCACTACGATTTCATAAAATCGATCTGCGTATGGATAAGTAGAATCTAAGTGTCCAAGTTTAGTCGATCTAGCTTATTTAGTCTAGGAAATCTGTTTTTCATACAACCGTACGGACGGACATGGCTACATTGATTCAGCCTCCAATGCTGATCATGAATGTACATATTCTTTACGAGGTCTTTATTAAACCCTTGTCCCTTTGAATACAGCGTATAAAATTATTTTCATACAAAAATGTTCCTTTAATTTTCTAGGAAATCATGGATGTCGAACATTTGTGGCAGTATAATGAAGCTGAATTGGCGCGCCTAAATCAACCCATGCAATCCACATCTGCCGGTGCGTCTGGTAGTAGCGCTGCTGCTATGACCAATCCACTGCTGGCCAGTGCCGGTCTTGGTTCGAATGGTGAAAATGCAAATCCGGATTTAATTGCGCATCTCTGTAATGTTGCTGATCATCGACTGTACAAGATTGTCAAGTGGTGCAAGAGTCTTCCCTTGTTCAAGCACATATCGGTGAGTGTTGCGCTGCCATTGAAATTTTTCAAAATTTTCAATAAAAAACAATTCTCAATTTAACAGATTGACGATCAAATTTGTCTGCTCATCAACTCCTGGTGTGAACTGTTGCTCTTCTCCTGCTGTTTTCGTTCAATCGATTCGCCCGGTGAGATCAAAATGTCGCAGGGCAAAAAGATAACGCTTACGCATGCCAAATCGCATGGACTGCAGGTAAATATTTGGTAGTATGCTATATGAAATTTGTTTATTAATTTTGAAATTTAAATTTTAGACCTGCATCGAACGCATGCTAAATCTGACAGATCATTTGCGACGTTTGCGCGTTGATCGATACGAATATGTTGCCATGAAAGTCATTGTACTGCTGCAATCGGGTTAGTATTTATATCGAAAATTCGCACGGTATCAAATCAGGCGAATATGGGAAAAACAGTAACAAGCGTAGCTTCATTGAATTAAAAAGTCCTGTTTACTTTGAAAAGCATCAGAAATGGGGTGTGCACGCCTTTCGGTAGCCCATATGTTAGATCGAAATGCGACAAATTATGTTTTGGCAATGCTCAATAGCAATTTCATGAATTCCAATGATGAAATTGTTGAATTCGGTTGCCCAACATGTTGGTCATCATTTCTGTCTACACTACCGTTTTTAAATCGTGCATACCACTCATGACTCTACCACGGGATAAACAATTACCATCATATGAATCATCATTTTTTTTTTATTTTTAAACAATTCCCAAGAAATTTGTAAGGAGAGCATATCCTGTAACGCGGGAGCCCGATTCCTACAATCTCCCACACTATTCAATGGTTTCTTGTACCATTTTAAGTCAACACTCTCCAGAAAATGTCACTAGATATCGATTTGGTGGCACATCTGGCTGTCACGCTTGGATACTAAGAAAACATATAAAGAAAACCCATGGTTTTGTAAAAATTGGAAGATAGTCGGAATCGGACTTGCGTTACAGGATATGCTTTCCTTACAAAGATCTTGAGAATTGAGGAGGGAACATGGTATTTTAGGTAGTCACCTGATTTATATATATTCTAGTGTCAACTATTGTTGATTTCAGCGCCAATTCCAAAAACCGATTGGAAAAAGTATATCACACATTATCCTTCCCCAGGATTGATCATGACTTCACTAGAATTCTTTGGGACTAATTATAAAATACAGGAAACTGCAATTAGTTTCTGGAATATCTTCTTTTTGGTGCCATTTTGTGGAGACGATTGATGGAGGAAGTTGCATAAAAACAAGAAGAGAGAGTTGGATATATAGTCTCAATCATTCCTTATCATATACCTTAAAAAAATCTTGGGAATTGAGGCGGGAAGATGATATTTCAGGAAGCCATCGGTCTTAAAGGCGATATTGTAATTCACGGCGTATCAGTAATATAGTATTAAGTTATTATTACAACATATCAAGTTGATGTGTGATACATTACTGACACGCCGTGAATTGCAGTAGGACTAGCAAGAAACAATTGATACTCAATCACTGATATTTACAATATCGAGTAACAACTGATAACAGTGATTTTCAGTCGCCGTGATTGAATCACAGGTTAAAAATGTCGCTTTCACAACTTAGTATGAATGGTATAAAAAAAATCGGTATAGAAACGGTTTTTGAATTTCATTTTAAGAAGCTTAAATTTCAAACTTGTCTTCCGTACTTGATTTCCTAATTTCTCAAGTTGCCTACGCTAAAAATTTAACCAAATAGTTATGTCCTTTGAAATTAATTTTGATTAATTTTTATTCAATATACCACTTTTTGTTGTAGCTATAAAACATAACTTCTTCTTATTTTGTTAGGTGTCACACGTTGGTAGCTTGATGCATCCATAATACGTCTACCATTATAAAAAAAGTATAATTATTATATTATGAATTATACTTTTTTAGATACCACCGAGTTGCAGGAGCCGGTCAAGGTGCGCGAATGTCAAGAAAAGGCGCTACAGAGTCTACAGGAATACACACATGCGCATTATCCCGATACGCCGTCCAAGTTTGGTGAGCTGTTGTTGCGTATACCTGATCTGCAACGCACGTGCCAGGTGAGTGTGTTGCTTAGTTTTGAAAATATGCAAAGAAAATCATTATTACTTTATTGAAACTTCTTACAGCTGGTCAAAGAGATGTTGACCATAAAATCACGTGAAGGTGGTGACTTCAATTTGCTCATGGAACTTCTGCGCGGAGAGCATTGACAACGGTTGCTGCTACTCTCATATCGCCATCAACAACAAATTCGCTACAGCTTCATAAATATATATATATTTATAACTATTCAGTTGGGATCAGAACGTTCTGTTGGCGTTGTAATATTTTCAATTACTATTTTTTATTAATTTATAGTAAACCAAGAAAAAAGACGTTAACTTCGGTGGCACCGAAGCTTTTATACACTTCATATATAGCATATTGTAGGGGTCTAAATTGTATCAATGTTGTTCAATTTTGTTTTTTTTTTTCACAAGCTAGTTTCTTATTGATTTAATTAATTAATTGCGTTCAGTCAAGTTATCATTCACTTTACTAACTTATGAAAGATGTATTTAATTGCTTATGCTTGCAATGATTATTTAGATAATATCAACTATATTCATGATACAAGTATATGTTAATCGGGGCCTGTAAATTGCGACTAACAGCTCCTTTATCTATTTTGACTCAAAAAAATATCATTGGAACGCGATTATTCCAGCAACTTATTGTGATTTCCTTTAATGTTGCTTTAGTCCACATATTTTGTAGTAGATGTATACGCTTGACCACTCTTGAGAAGGAAGTAAAATATTCATGTTGCAAGGACTATTTATAATAAGTGCTGAAATCAGCAATAGTTTGCACTAGAATGTATACAAAAACTGACGACTTACTCAAGTACCATCTACCTTCATCTCCAATTTCTGAGATTTATATAAGAAACAAAGAATTATTCATTGCACTCGAGTGTCTACTATGGCAACGAAGCTACTCTCCAAATCGGCATCTCTCAGATGCCACTCTCTCAGATGTCTGAGAGTACCATCATTTGCAATTTGGGGGAGAAGGCCGGTGATATTGGTCGCTTTTGTTGCGTACCTCTGGCAACTATGCCACAATTATTGCCCATAATGAAGACACTATCCGGCGCCAAGAAGTTCGTACCTACGGCAAACCGTGCTATGATCGGTATTGTTGCCGGTGGCGATCGTATCGACAAGCCCATCCTGAAGGCTGGTACAAGGTTAAGCGTAACAGCTGGCCTAAGCTGCTTGGTTTTGCTATGAACCCTATTGAGCAACCTCACTGTAGTGGTAACCATCAATATATTGGTAAGGTATCAACAGTCAAGCATGATACAACCGCTGGTCGTAAGGTCGATCTCATTGCTGCCCGTCGTACTGATAGAATTCGTGGTGGCAAGGATGATCCCAAGGAGAAGTAAAGAGTTACTGTAACTTTTAAGAATTAACATCATTATTTATGTAACCGATTGCTTCTTATGCCATTCAAAACTCTGCAGAAAATGACATTTGAAAGCGATTTTATGATAACATTTAAAGGAAACACATGTGCTTGTCAAAAAGTGGCTTTACAAAGCCATTTTCCAGAGAGTATTATCTACAAGAAACAATCGGAGAGATTTGGTATTAGTTGCAACTATTGAGCTCCCGTAACAGGATACGTGCATCATGCAAAAATACACATTTTAAAAAAACAATTTATATGAAAAATAAATTACCGACAATTATGGATGTGAATCTCAGTAAAAAATTGATGCACTAGCGTTAACACAGTGGTTTGCGTTGGAAAAAGAAGTATTCAATTTGAAAAAAAATTTAAGAAATGCAAATGCACTGCACAAATTCACGTATGCGGATATAAAAAAGTAATCAGTTGCGTATATAACATTTTTGCGGATATGGTTTATGACAACCGTTCCAACTCGAATCTTAACCGTAGACTTGTGAGAACGGTGCTATATGTTATAAGGGTAAAAAACAACTATAACAAAAATGTTTAAATATCAAAAACTTTCAACAAAGAAATTCGAATATGTGCGTTGTGTCTGTATGGGGGGGGGGGAGGACGTTGGGGTTTTCATGAAGCTTGTTCATATGCAAACACAAGCTGCTTGCTAAATTTCAGCTGTCTAAACTATACAATTTAGAGCGTAGAAAAAATTGTGGTCTACTATTGCCTAAATATGAAGCGTATAACGAAAAAAAAAAAAATCAATTTATACTCGTAAGTTATGGAACATGTGCCTAAACAAAACAAAAAAAAAAAAAAACTATATGCAACAACAAGTATATATACAACTTTATTACATATTTATGTATGTAGAACAAAAACTGATAAATTTAAAAACTAAAAAAATTAATGCCCAAAATTTGTTGTCAAATCAAAGAAGTAAACCGCAAGTTTGCCAAATTTTGTGAAGAACTTTTTTAAGGCAAACTTAAAAATTTAAAACTATAAAATTAATGCAAAAAGTAACAACCACAAGCACACATGGAAAATGAAAAGACTTATAAAGAACATTAAATGAATAATTATTATATTAAAAAGCAAAAAAAAATAATAATAATAATAACTTTATGCTACTATTTGTATTTAGTTTGTAAATAACTCAATTAATTTATGTGAAAAAAGATAAAACAAAAAAATGAAAAGCAAAAGCAAAAAAAAAAACAAGAACAAGAACAAAAACAAAAGCATAACAACTATTTACTAAAAAATTTTAGTGCAGCTTATATTTTTTTGTATTGTAAGAAAATTGAAATTTCAAATTCAAAAATACATACATAGAATATATATTTTTTATTATTATTAATAGTATTTATATAAAGAAATCTGATTAGTATGCTAGGATATTTTGTACATGTGTGTTAGAAGTGCATAAGAAATTATAAACAAAAAATAATAATACTAATAATAATAAAACATATGTGTATGTACTTGTAATTTAGTTTACTAAATGTTGTAGAATTTAGTTTTAGTGCAATTCATCAAAAGAAAACAAAGAAAACAAAAAACAAGATACATAATACTAGTAAAAAAAAAAAAAAAAAAAAGACAGACAGATGACAAAATTAACTTATAGCAAATAGCACAAAATATGTGTAGGCGTGTTACGCCCACATAATTCTCTACGCACGTTCGTTGAGACACAAATCGTTGAGATTCCAGTGATTTTACTTAATGAAAAATAAACTAATCAAATGTGTTTGCAATTTTAAATAATACTAAAATTTTTTTTTATTTCTAAATAACTTGTTTATTTTTTGTTTTTTTTTTTTTTTTTAATAAATTTAGTTATAATTGCTAAAGAAAATCCTGTAACAGGATTTAAAACATATTTCCAACACACAAGCCTTTCATAAAACAATATGTAAGAAAATCTATAAACTGTGAAGATTTCCTATATGAAATAAAAGTGAAGAAAACAAAAACAAAAAAAAACAAAAACAAAAAAAAATCAGTAAAAACGTAAAACATACTTCCAGCCCCACCACATTAAATAAATTCCAATATAAATAATTAATAAATACCTACTTATAAAATACACATACACCTACATTTAATTTAGTTAAAGTAACTTTTTTATGCAAACATAAAAGAAATAGTTTAATGCAATTTTATAATCAAAATTAGTTTTTAATTATTCAAGTTTTTTTTTTTTCTTTTTTTGTTTGTTCTACAAAAATACTAGCAACAAATTATGCATTAAAAAGTTCATTTGAAATTAATTACATAAATTTCACACAAACACGGTGTGATCTAAAAATAAACGAACTTTTTAGTTATAAAATAAAACAAGCATGGTACTATTATGTTTCAAAGCTCTAATATTTTTATACATTCAAAATACTCTCCATTTAACTTAATACAATGTTTGGTACGCTCAACCAATTTATTCATAGATTTATTATTTTAAACTCGCTTTTTGTGATGTTCCTGTGTCACGGCGGCTTATATGGCTGGAATGTCATCGTAAAAAGCTGCTTTCATTTGCAGTTTTCCTTTTTGAGAAGCGCATAATAATCGCACGGTGATCGGGATCGTGAAAATACGGAAGCTGGTCCATGCGATAAATCTGTTTTTTCATTAAAAGTTCATTGACTTTTTTGGTCTTGTGAGGTGCTGCATTATCATGCCTAACACGCAGAATTCTCTAGACCACAAACGATGTAAAACTTGTAAATAATATTCTTCATTGACAGTTTGAGCTTCTGAAACAAATTTCTTGTGAACAATAATGCCTTGGAATCGTAGAAAGCTAACAACATTGTCTTGATTCTTCTACTTAAAAAGCAATTTCTTAGGTTTTGGCTCGTCTTTTGACTTCCATTCTGTAGATTGTCGCTTAGTTTCAGGCTCATATTTAACACACCATGTTTCATCATCCACTATGATCGAATCAAGAAAATCTGTATCGTTTTCAGCTATTCAAATGACATCTTTGCTGCAATGCTCTAAACGAGCGATTTTTCGATCATCATTTAACTGATGTGGAACAAAACATGCACAAAGCTTTCTTTTACCCAAATCTTCAGTTAATATTTTGTAGATTGTATAGTAATTTGGATTTAATTCTTCTGCCAGCATTCTCGCAGTGAAATTTTCACCGCGATAGCGATTATTTCACTTACTTTTTCCACTAACCTAGCACGATTAGATCATTTAAATCATCACGACTGTTTTTAAATCGTGTAAACCATGTGTAAACTTAAGTACGACTCATACAATCATCATCATAAACTATATTTAACAAAAGTCTTAACAAATTTTTTACCAAGTTTGAAACAAAATTTAATATTTGCTCTTTGTTCCATTATGTTTTTACGACATAACTAAAAAAAACTGATGTTCTTAAAACGTGTGTCATTTTGTAAACTGTCAAACGATTAGCATGAAATTAGCTGCTTTCGAAAGAAGAAAAATTTAGCTTTCCAACACTGCCAACATTTAATAGATGGCGCTACGTGTTCTATGATTTAAATTAAAAGTTCGGTTATTTATAGATCAAACCTTGTATATTGTTTATAAAAGTCAATTTTTTTATTTATTTTTTTTTTTGTATCTGTTGTGTCTGTTTCAAAACATAAAAAAATTGTTTGTATTATTTGCAGTGTAAAATATAAGCTCATCATTTTTCAGCTTATTTTAAAAGTTACATTTGAGTTTAGCATAAATAGATAAAAAAAAAAAGTTTATTTTTATTAAATAAATGTATTTGTCAATGCAATATTTTGTAATAAAAGATTTTTCTACAAATTGTTATGATTTTGAGATTTTGTGCAGATCTAAACAAAGAACTGCAGTTTGTATTGGGATTGAGACTTTCATTTCGGATTATTTAGAACCAAAGCAGTATAAACAACAAAATGGCTTCGTCGCAGTGAATGAAAGACATTCACTACTGGTGCTATTAGACATCTGTAAAAGCTCAGAGCCTACTAGAGCAGATGGAAACGCTTAGCTGATATAGCCCACCGAAGGTTCTGTTGACCCTCGTCAGGCAACATAATTTTACAACGTTAGCAGTTTACATAAGTACAATTATTTATCTTTGTTTATATATTTTGTATGAAAATTCTTAACATACTTTTACATAACATGAATTTTTATTTTATTCTGTATTTCCTGTATATATCTATATATATAAAAAAAAAAAAATAAGTGTAATTAAATTGAAAGCATAAAATATACATATAGGTACATAAAAATAAAATTACATTAAAAAATCACCTTACACTGATAATGTACGCTGCCAACAACAATTGTATGTATGTTCATATGCCCTCAGACTCCATTAGAATATGATCAGTTCAGTCATAGCCTTGTAAATGGTAGCCTGTTCGGCACCACACTCGATGCCCGTATCATGATGTTCCTGTTCCACATCGCAGAATTTTGTAATGGTTGCAAGTAGATCCTTATCTGGTTTTGGTGACTCCATTATCAGACGTAGCTGAGCTGGTTGTTATAGTGCTCGAAACGGCAGCGGTGCATGCCATTACAGCCTATTCGCCCATTAAAGCTGTGCCGGCACAAACCACAATTGTAGCTATGCCGCCTGATGTGCGTTAAAACAAACTGCCTTCTTTCCTGGTTACTTTTCAACAAGTTCTGCCACATATCGTTTTCAACATACTATATGGCAAATAAACTTAAAATATCCGTATGGTTTGGAAAGTCGATCCTACGAAAAGCAGGAAGTCGTTGATTATACAGCATATATAAAATAAAAACAATATGTTTCAGTCGAGTTGCACGACTTTGAGATACCCTGTACATTGTTTAAGGCTCCTAATATGAACCATAGATTATATTCTTCTTCTATCTGGATATGTGAGCTATTTTATTATAATTGATGAAAAATTAGAACTAAACTATACAAATAAAAATGTAATTGTTCGTTTGTTCATAATCGATAAATTCCGAAAGTTCTTCACCGGTTGCTTTGAAATTTTGAAATAACGTCGCATTCAAATACGCGCGTGTTTTTTTGATACTTATTATATATGTAGATATTACTCCTGTCAAAGGAAATTTGTGGTCGAAATTTGTATGGGTACATTTTATTTTTCATATCATCACTTTTAAACTCAGTTTTTATACTCGACAAAACAGAACAAAAAAATAAACACGTGTTTCGCGGTTTTGAGAAATTCAACCGCTGGCGGTGAAATTGATTTAAATTTGAACTAGCTGGTACCCGGCGCGTTGCTGCCTCTCCTTCCCTCTGCCACTCATTCCCCCTGCTCACCTTACCCATGCCCCTATACTCTAGCTCCAATTCTCCCAACCCTCTTCTCTTGTCCCTTCCACCTATTCCAAAGCCACCCCTTACGCTACCACCATTCCTCTGCCCCCTTCCCCTACCACTCCTTACTTTACCACCCCTTTTCCCCGGCCCCCTTTGATCCCATTAACACGTATACAACATTTCATCCCTCTATCGTAAATGCTACCCAGCGCGTTGCTGCCATTCCCCCTGCCTCTCCTACCATCATGCCCCTTTCTCTACCACCGCTTCCCCTACCACCTCTTCCCCAACCACCACGTCTCATACCACTTCTTCCCCCTACCTACTTTTCTTTGACGCCAACCTCTCCCTGCCCCCCTTCCATGCTAATATGTATATTCAATGTGGGTGCCCTTTCGCGCATTTGCCGAAGCCGTGACTCCTGTTCTTGTTCCGTTTATGTGGATCTAGATGTAGATGCCCATTTGCGAAGATATTGCAAACGTGATTCGCGTTCATCAGCATTTTCAGCTGCTTTTTTTCGCTCATCTTTTTTGATTTTGTGGTTTATTTACCAATGATGCATTTTTTGGTGGCATTTTTTTGAATTCGAATGAATTGAAAAACAAATGAAAATAATAGGCGATATAATAAGTCGATCGATCGCTTACAATTTTATTTATCGTAATAGAGAAAAATATAAAAAAAAAATGTTCTGTTTGTCCAATCGCCACGAAACTTCACAGGATCACCCACAGGACTATTTTGAATATTGCCACATATATGGGAATATACATATATACATACATACTTCCATTTTTATATATATATAGATTAAAAAATGCCTAGCTACTATCAAATACGGGGAGTCTTACTCGAGGAGTGGAAGTTGTGCGGAGAATAGGCAACAAAATTGGAGGGGCTGTGTGCTTAAGACGAGTTGTAATTCGTTACATGTTCGGCGATGGATTTACGTATGCAAAGAGCACTATGAAAAATAAGATCCCTGCGAAAATAGGTGATACAACACTAAATAAGGAAAAGGAGCATAGCTGGCGAGGATTCTGGGTGAATGAGATATACATCTGTAAAAGGCACTGCTTAAATATTTTCAAACAAAAACTAAAAAAAAATGGCCAGGATTGTAGGTGGGCTACCCTGGTGGAGTGTACTTTTAACAGTAGTTGTGTGAAGAGAGAGAGAGAGTGAAAATAAAAGTCTAATAATCAAACTTAGTAACTATCGCTTATAGTCTCAGAGATCTTTTCGACACACCGATGGTCGGACAGGCGGACATATCTATATCCACTCGTCTTCCGATGCACAAACTTAATATAACTTTTCACACTACGGGGCACAGGGTATAATAATGTGCTGTGGTTATAACGCTCACTCGCTGGCGCACCATTTATGACTTCAAAATGAACCATCCATGCATATCTCGAAGCACTACGTTATAATATCATTATAATCGCCATAAATGAAGTTTGATTAAAGTTGATTACGTCTCTATGCCTTATAAAATAATGTAGTAATAAGCAATTTATGTATGTATATACTTGAATTTTTATTTTGTATCAAAAGAGATATTACATTATATTTTATGTTGACTTACAGTAGAAGCTTAACTAACAGAAACTCCGTCGTTCTAACTCTCCAATGAGACCATATCACGGCAGATAAAGAAGGCAGCCACCAGCGCTGCTATCTGTGCCGTTTCACTGCAACCTTTCGATAAACGTTCTTCGATGCTAGCAATCTTAATGATTAATTTATTCATCACCGCCATGGGCAACTCCAAGCGCATAATGTATGAGTGCAGCTCGGTAATGATGTCTTCCAATGCCAAACCACGTGCTGCCTTGATACGTTCAACGTTGTCAAAGGCCTCCTCAAACGCACCAGTGGAAAGCAATGTCTGCAGTATATTATCGATATCGCTGCGCAACGGTTGTCCGGCGCACATATAAACATTATCCTCATTTACGGCTCCCTCAAAAGCAATAGACGTACTCTGCAACACATTTAACACCTTACGCATATCGCCCTTTGACAGCGTCATAAGCGCCTTCTTGCCATCTTCCGTGACATTCAATTGCTCCAGTTCAATAATCTTGTTCAGACGCGGCAGTATCTGTTCCGGTGATAGCGGCGCAAATCGAAACCGTGTACAGCGTGACTGCACAGCCGGAATGATTTTGCTCAGATAATTGCATATTACACAGAAGCGTACATTCTCCGTATACTTCTCAATAATGCGACGCAATGCATTCTGTGCATCGTTTGTCATGGCATCCGCCTCGTCGAGTATGATCAGTTTGAAGGTGCCGCAGAAGATGGTGCGCGTCGATGCAAAATTAAGTATTTGGCCGCGCACTATGCCAATGCCGCGATCATCGGATGCATTTAGTTCCAGTACCATTGACTTGAACTGGGTCGGCGAGTAGAGTTGTTTGGCACATGCTAGAATGGTGCTTGTTTTGCCCGTGCCCGGCGGTCCGTAAAATAGTAAATGCGGCAATTGTTTCTGTCCGATGAAACGATTTATTGTGGAAATGATCTCCTCGTGCGATATTAAATCGTCCAAAGTGCTGGGACGGTATTTCTCCACCCATGGCAGGCGTACGGGTACAGCTTTATCACTAGTTTCAGTCATTTTTATAGTTTTAGCTTTAAGAAAATAATATTTGTGTTTCCGCGCCAAAATGGCAATACTACTAAAATACTCAAACAGCTGTTGCTATTACTCAGTGTTGCCGTATCATTTATGCTTTACAATGTTGCTGGAATGCATTGCAACAAGGGACAAATCGCTAATTTCTCTAAACCAGTAAAAGTGTTACCAGATTAGTGGTCATTCCAATAGTGACGATATTCATAGCCTGCCAGTTTTCTCCGAATAGTTCTACTTCAAGCTTTCTTATTAAGTGATCAGTAATAACTCAGCAAAACGTTCTGCTGAATGGAGTTTACACTTGCAGTAGGAGTAATTTTAATTTCGTTCCTTTGCTTAGTCGTATTTATATCTGACGCTCTCTTAGCCTTAAAGGAGCAGACAGCACTGAAGAAAAGCAGAAAATGAGCTAATGAGCTAGCTAACCAAATTACTAAGGACAATATCGGATTTCATATACGGAAATAACTAAAACGCAGTACAGAAAGCTATAAAGACATATTGTTGAATAACGATTTCGTACACTACAAATTCGTACACTACCAAAACGACGATAAAATAGTTCTCATTCTCAAACACAAAAAATATTTCCAGATACGATAGAATAAAATTATTCCGTCTCCGCTAGGGTCACTCTAATTTGTATAACTCATAAGTTTATTATAAATAAGACCCCCATCCATCTGTCGAAATTACAACACAAACTTAACTATCTCCCACATCCTCATTACCTGTCTGACCTTCCAGCCACATAGAACCAAACACATACCAAATTACCATGCCATAGACCAAATAGCTTAATTAAGCAATAAATCTAAAAATACAGCGTTCTTACTTTTTTCAACCTCTTCACTTACTATAACCAAAATAAAATACTTTTAAATATTTGTAAGAAATATGTTGTAAATAGCTTATAATAATAATATTAATAATAATAATAATAATAATAATAATAATAATAATAATCAACACTAATCAACACTAAGTTTGATGTTACATCCCTGTTTTGTATTTTAACAAAACACGTGGTGAAAAATTTCTACTTTTTGTGGCATAAAGTAATATTTTGATATATACTATTATGAATAAGTTATCAAAGAGAGATAATGCGCGATTATTGGTTCTAGTACAACGCATTATAACTGTTATTAACTTATGCCACAAAGATTGACATACATACAATTTTCCCCATAATGCAAAAATGCCAATTTTATCAATGATACAAGGATAAGGATCATTTTTATAAAAATATTTTGTAGTGTAAAACCATATTTTTGAACTCATCGCATTTTCAAACTAATATGCTGGATGCGACTCAAGTGTAAAGACAGCATATAAGAGATTTAACCATTTATCTAGCTATCTAGCTATATATGTCAGATTATTGTCGCGCATTTTTTGTCCAACAATTTGAAGAATATCCAGTTGCCACGCACACTTTCTGGAGAAACCCCCACACAAATCTTCCGTCCACTTTCGACTTTTTGTATGAAAAACTTTTATGGTTTATGGCACTCAACCTATCAACTTAAAAACTTATATTGTAGCTGTCTATAGACAAACTCTTCATTTATATATCAATTGGTGTGATCTCTCCTATTTTAGGTTAGCCTCCATAGAAACCATCCGCCCACTTGTGGTTTTAATCCACAACATGGTTTTAATCGACCATTTTTAATGATATAAAATGGTTGTACAGCATTTTAATTGGAATATGCTTTTAATTTCTTTCTCTTAATTTTTTATCACGCACTCGCAATAGTGTAATAGTAATAGAGTCGGCCTCAGGCCGATTAATACTAGTAATAATAAATATCTTTATTTATAATGTGTCCTGCTCTACCATGTCATTGTGTCTGATTCTACTATGCTTACTCCTGCAAGCATGTGGAATGCGATGCTAATTGTATGCCCGCTTGTCCACCTCGAATATAACGCTGTAACAATCTGGCAACGCTTTCAATCATTTGTTGATCTAGTGCAGATTTTTTCAGCTTTGGTGTGAATTATTGTCGAAGTGCAAATTTAAGCTATATTATAAACTAAAAATGCGTCGTCGTGATCTGCAAACCATACAATTGAAGTTGTCCGAGCTCAAGGAATATGAGCAAGTAAAATTGGAGCGCCAAAAAGCGCGACAACAGCAAGCAATGCCGTCCTCTAGCAAAAGTGCGTTTAAAATATGACTAATAAATTTGAACAACATTTAAACAAATAATAAATATTTGCAGCACCGGAAGCCAAAGCCGAACCCAGTGGTGGAATCCCACTCGGGCCGACATCACCGTCGTCCACACCAAAGCAAAAGGCAACGGAGGCATCCAAGAGCGGTAGTACCAGCACTTTGTCTTAGGCGTGCGCAGAGTAAGTTAAGCAATTGAAAATTTTTTTTTTTTTTGTATTTATTAAAAATTTCACTGTGTGTATATATACAACAAAAATGTATGTCGTCAAACAAATAACGTGCGCAATTAATTTAGTTCACATCCTCGGCATTATTCTGAAAACGTACAGTCTCGAATCTATCCACAAGTATTTCACGGTCCTCTTGCTCAGCGGTGGGCGTGCTCATCCAACCCGGCGGCATATGAATACTTGCAGGAAGATAACGCCTGATATCAGGCAATTTGCGCCAACAGCGTCGTTTGTACATAATCCAGATTAGAGTGCAACCAGCGCCGAAAAAGAAGAATATAACAAATATGTTTATACTATGCGAGTGTGTATTGACGTTCGAGTCACTCGCTACCATTGTACGTCCACCGTTGGTTGCAATTTCAGTAGCGGCGAGGTGTGCCACAACATCTTCATGTGTACATGTGCTAATGTTGATCCAATCGGCCATAATGTTGCCCGCCAATGAATGCACACGTACGCTCGCTTCAGCAAAGGATTCGCGCAGTACACCAATCCACATAAAATTTGCATCACGGTGCTGCTTTTGTGTAACGCAGCTTACATGCGATGCGTAACGATTAGTCTCCGGCAATGGACGACGATAGTGTATGACATAGTAGACAATCAAACCATTAGGTACCGGCGGTTCACTAAACCGCACATAATATGTGCCCACGGTGTCGGGTACATGGCAGACGCGTAAATCTTTAGGTCTATCTTCTTCCATGCTGAAGTTTGTCCGTGCATTACGTGTTGTATGCGAACTACAACCCATAGTGTTGCAAGCCTGTAACTGTAGTGAATAAAGTTGATAGCCTTTTAAACCTGTCACGTTATAAGCGGCCGTTTCATTGGTGGCAATCCGCAAACGGTACAATGGCTGCTGACTGCGATTCGCTTGTTCTTGTTTTGTTACTTCGCTATTTCCAAGTAGTTCCTGCTGAGTACAATGTTGCCGCCTATCCAGCTTACAGCTGTAGGCATCGCGCATGGCATTGACAAAGCGTTGATCTGCACTATTCTCCGCCTGTTGCACGCAGCATTCATCATAATCCTCGGTATAAATAGCGTATGGATATTTGTCTGCATCTTGTATATAAATCTGCGGCTGTTTGCAATAATTGCGACGATCTAGCACCGAACGATCATCGAGCAGCTCATAAACGCTTAGCATATAGTGTGTTACATGTTCCTTGTTGTTCTCCGGCGCTTCCTGTACGCGCAACATGATCGACGTCACCTGCTTGTCGGTTACATCGAAACCTGGCGGGGTTGGTATATCCGGCAATGTGTTTTCATAAATCAAATCGCTGCGTGAATCGCGTTTATAATCAGCGCCAAAAGTGCGCACCATGCAGGCGTAGCGCGTGAACGGCGTCAAGTCTTCAATTCTGTAGCTGTAGTGCGTCTCGTTCGATTGCAGTTCGTGCGGAAAAATCAAACGACGCTGCCAATTGATGCGCGTACATATGGGTGCATCCAGCTCATCCTCAGCTACATGATCTTGACCCGGTGGCACTATACGATAGATGATTTCCAGCTCATCACTGGTTTGTTGCTTCAGCCAGTGTAGTTCTATGGCATGGTGCGTAATTATCTAACATGTATAAAAAGTAAGTAATGCAATAACTTTAGATTTAGTAGAGGATACTCACAGTTACACCAACATTCAGTTTCGATGGACCGCAAAGCACTTCCTGATCGCTAGTTTGAAGTGAATCCAGCGTTTTATCATGCACCACGGTTGTCTGAAATCCACGCATATTTTGATTACAGAGTTTATTATTCCGATGCATAAAAATGCCACCACGCATAAATTCCAGCTGGTTTGACGGTTCCCATAGCTCACGTAAATTTTTGTTGTCGTATAGTATCATGGCATAGTGATCATTCTCCAGCGGATCGCCGTGTATGCGTCGCAGATTGCGTAAAAACTTCAGTGAAGTCAGATAAGTGGATCTGTTACAAAAAAAAAAAAAAAAAAAATGAATTTCCTGTCAAACAATACTTTTGGTAGGGTCATTAGTGAATAGTTCCATTCATTCATGACCCGTAAGATTTCCACTTTTCAGTTAGTAGATCCCCAGACTTTCTGCCTCGTCCTAGAATTTAATCTTGGTACCCTCCTGTAAACTAAGTTTTTTAATATTTTGGATAGTAAGGTCATTAGGACAACCTTGCTTGCTAATGCCGCGATTGTTAATCTCTTGAGGTAGTTCGTCAGTAACTAGGGTCCACAAAAGGGAAGTGGTACACCACCCTGCGGAAAACCTCTTCTGACTCTTATATATGTTTTTTTCGTATCTAAGCCTAAGCTTATTGATAGGGTAGATATAAGAAACATCTTTATCAAATGTGCAAGACAAAAGTGTTGAAATAAAAAAGTTATCCTTACAAAAAATAGAAAATGGCAATGGGTTTTTATAGCGATTACATTTCATAGTGGGCATGGCACTCTAATTATAATACTCTATTTGCTTTCAGTCAAAAAAGCCTCTATACCATGTTTCAATATGAAAGCTATAAAACTTAGCGAATGTATTGCAATATTCAGACAAACAGGCCAACATGTCTAGATCAAATCTTCTCGTCAAACTAATCAAGGATATTCATATAAACTGATGTAAAACTTGATAAAACGTTTTGCACACTTAGTGTAATATCTTAACAAAAATCTGTTGATACCCAAGTGGAACATAAACAACACAATTCTAAGGTGAATTCTACTTACCTAAAGATCTTTAGATGCCCACGTATTTCACGTATGCTTGCAAAGCTCCGTATTAAGTCCGCTTCATTAATCTGATTGCGTATGGTTATAATCAAACTGCTATTAACAATTTGACAACCACGTAAATCATCCGCATCGGCGAGATTATATACGGTGACTACTTCATTAATGTACTCCGGTGTACAGGTGCTAATGCACGGATCGTCTGTGGCACAGCGTGTGCAGTCGTTTGTTTCTGGCTATAATTAGACAATGTTGAATAAACAAACACTAAAAAATCGTGATGCGCTTACATCTGCCTTGAAACCACTGGGACAAAATGGTACACACTGATAGCCAAATGTAAAGTGTCCGCGTTTGCTAATGCACTCTTCACGTGTATAGCAGCGTTGATATTGTTCCAGCAGAAACCTTAAAAAAATCTATATGCATACAATATCAAAGAACCCAAAATGCGCATAGGCATTTGTAACGCTTACTTATCCGCCGGACATTTTTCCACGCAAACACCATGATCCGTGAGGCCGCGACATACAACACAGCCGGCATTTGTTTCGTTGTAGCAGCCACCTAGGCATTGTGTGTGACAGTGTTGTGTATCTCTGTAAGAAGTTAGACAATGGTTTTATAGATTTTTTTTTGTAAGGCATACTATAATGGTACTTACTGCCACTGATTCGTCAGATTATCATTCTCAAAACGCTGGCAAGTAAAATCAGACCAACAATAATCCGTATCACAGCCAAGGCAGGCAGCACGCTTTGTACAATTGCTGGACTTGACCACTATGTGATTCTCGCCGGCGGTGAGCGTCAAGCGATCCCAATTAATCTAAGCTTGCATTTATTAGTATTGTTAAATTTTGGTCAGTTTAAATGTAAATTATTATATTGGGTGTATTATATTGAGTTTCCGCCTTTATTTCTTTTTACTAATTTGAATAGAGGGTAAACGCCATCGATTTCAGCATCTTCAAATTAAGTTTATCTAGCTGATTACTGCGGTTGTTAAATTTATTAACCAACGCAGTGAAACTAATTGTTATGCTGTGTAAAAAATGTTCAACTTTGAGCGTCATTTAGGTTAAATTCTAAGCATATTCTCTTGAAAATAATTAAAACTGTTACAGAATCCCATCGAATTATTGTGGGACAGTAAATTGATGATATTATTGGAGGAGAGCCCGTGTCAAACACACAACAACTGACAGAAACATTGGCATTTTTTCGGTCTTCCATGCTCTACCGTTTAAAAGCAAGGAAGAAATGTCAATAAGAAAGGCAAAAGCGAAATAGATTTTTCCATCGAATTGTCGCTGGTGCATCTTGTGGGACCAAAAAGTGTATCATTAACTTTTGTGACCCTGCTGTAGTGAAACAAACTAGTTGTTTAATTATCGATTGTTTAATTACACAGGCCTACAAATACCGGGTTCATGTCAGTTGTTGGAAAGCTGAGGGTCATTTCTGAAGTAATTTGCTGCGTAGAATCCGAATCCGTATTCCCATCACGTCACGATTTTGAGGTTATGAACCCGAAAAATGGCGTTTTTTCCTACTTTTGAGGTTATGTACAGGGTGCAACAAAATTTTTCCAATTACATCATTTAGTACCACTCTTACACTATATTTTAAGAGTTTCAAGAGATCAAATACGATTGTTTATGTTATGGCTATTTGAAATTCAACGTCATAACCCGGGTACATAACCTCAAATATCTCAAAATCCTGACGTGATTGGCCAATTCTGATTCGGATTCTACGCAGAAAATTACTTCGGAAATGACCCTTAGCTTTCCAACAACTAAACCATGTTGACTTATGTTATCGATCTAAACCTGAATATGGAAACTTTTTGTAGTCTGATCGCCAAGTGGAAGATATATGAGCATGTCGTGAGAGGAAGAAGCCTATACTTTTTAGGGGCCCAGATTTTTGAAACAAGAAGAATAAAATAAATACTTTTTTTTTTTGCTTTCTATTTTTATACCTTTCACACATACTACGAAATCGTAGTCAATATCTATTTTTTCACCTTCAAAGAAATCCCCCTTAGATATAATACACATGTGCCAGTGCTATTTTCAATCCTCGAAGCACTTCATCACGAATAAGCAAGATCAAAATTGAGCAATTTCAGAACAAACTTCGCTTTCAAACGCGTTTCAAAACCCAAAAAATCCAAAAAAAAAAAAAATTGCATGGCATGAGACAACCGATGTGCCGACATCTTCCGCAATTTCCCTAATAGTTATTCAACGATTCTCCATAACAATTTTTTCACTGCTTCATCGATTGTTGACGTGCTGGTGCGTCCAGGAAGGGACTCGTCATTAAATTCTTCTCGGCCATCTGTGAAGCGCTTTTACCACTTATAAAAATGATCAAAATAGACTTGCTATAATTAGACAGTCAATAATTTATTTGGCACTCAATTTTAATTTTCAAGCATAAATTTAATATAGATTCTTTATTGCATTTTTTTTCGATCTCAAAAAATCGCCAAGCACACCAAAACACGTCTCTAGCCTTTATATCTGCAACTAAACTACAAACTAAAAATGCAAAATGGCTGATCATGTGAACCTTTTTGTTTTGGGAACGTGTGTACCAACAATAAAAATAAAATCTAAAATCGAATGTACGTAGATTAAAAGTAAATTTGAATAGTCTCCTTTTTTAAACAAAATTTGCGGAGATCTTCTAATACAACCAATATTATCAAGCTTACCCGCTCCAATTGGCACAATTTTGGACTCGACCCAATGTAGACATGACCACGTTGTATAGCGACCAAAGATTTAAATTCAAGCTGTTAATGTATAATATATGCACATATATAGAAATGTAAATGTATATAAAGTTGTATTTCAATTTCCATTTACCAATTGTAGCTCCGGCATATTTGTCATGCCGAAGGCATAATTAAGGAACAAACGTCGTCCACGTATCACAGTTAGATTAGGAAACATATCGCGTAGTAATTTCAGGCCACGCACCTCATAGAATATCATAAACTCCGTTACCTCACGCAACAATGGAAACGTATAGTTCTCGTATTTACATGGTGCACGGAATTGATTCGGCAGCAGTGTCATCATTACGTAACCCGTTACGACGGTACAGTTTTGCAGTTGAAGCATGCTCTCGCAACCGTTACGTATATCGATGCTAGTGCATTCCTTGATCTGTGCTACTGGCGGGGGGCGTCGATTACGCATCGTAAGCGAGACATCAAATGCGCCAACGTTGCTGGTGGTGGCGTAGCTGCTGGTCAACATTGTTGCTAAACATGTTGCGGTAGCAACAATTAAGATGTGCAACATTTTGACATGAGGCAACATTTTTTATTTATTTATTTATTTTTTTTTTTTTTTTTATTTGTTATCACAGTGTTTGTTGTTGTTGTTGTTGTTTTTTTTTGTAATTCTATTTAATTATTTCGCGCTTATTTTGTTTAATTTTTTTTATACAATTTATTTGCTTATTTTATTTATATTTTCGTCTTTTTAACATTTTCTTGATTTTCTTGCAATTTTTTGTTTATCTGATTACTTTGCGTTTTACTCCCTTTTTTTGTTATTGAATTCCTTTTAATTAACACGCGAATTTTATATCACGCGCTAATCGCGATTACGATGCAATTTATGAGTTTTCCAGTTGATTCGTTTTTTATCAAGATTTTTCCTCTTTATTGTTTTTTTGTTTCTACTTCTTTTTCGGTGACAAAAAATTAAAATATATAAACACTTCTTAATTGGTAGATACGAGCGATGCACGACATTTATTGACAAATAAAACTACTTGGGCTTGGTTTGTTTAACTTGAGTTAATTTGGTTTAGAATTTCATTGTTTTTGGCGCCAAAAACAAAATCAATAGCTTTTCGCGTTTCCAGTCGACACATAAAACAAATAAAACATTTTAAACACACGACACAGACGAGACGACATCAAAATTATAACTGAATTATTGTTTCGGCGAGCGCGAAGTTTTAAAGTTGAAGAAATGCTTCATTTTTTTTTATTTTTTTTTTATTGCATATTCTATTATAAACCGTTACTACAACTACAAAATTGTTTTTGAAATAACTTTGTTGTTCTTGTTGCTATTAAAACATACAAGTACAGTGAATCCTTCAATAAACGTTCAACATTATTATTCATACACATAGTATTTGCGATTTGCGTTAAGTGTAGAATAACAAAGTTTTAAACATGTTGGCATTTCTACTATGCATTGCTATACCCTGCATAAAAAATATGTTTAAGGGGGGGGGGGGGTATATTATATTGGCGTGTTGAGCTGTCAAAATGTATGCAACCTAGCGAAGAAAGCAACGGAGACACCATAAATTATAGTACATATATATATTCTGATCAACGCGACAGACCTGTCGATATAGACTTGTCCGTCAGTAGATTTGTTGAGAAAAGTTCTACGTCTAGAGCAGACTTAGACAAAATCAACTTACGGTATAGTTTGTCTAGGTTACGCACTGCCACAAGAGTAACTTGTAATTTTATAACTCGCAACCATTTTACCACAGTGGTAAAAAAAAGAAATTCAGTTACCAATTTGTTTGACTTTGTTCACTGACTGACTGACTGACTCACTGATCATTGCACAGCCCAAACCATAAGACCTAGAAGGCTGAAATTCAATTCACACAACATAGATGAGACAATTTTATCGTGCAATAAGATGCCGTTTAGCGATAATCGAATTGAAAGGGTGTTAAATTCGGGGTCAATGTTCACACATTGAGAAAAGTGCTTCGTATGAACCAACCAAACTTACAGATTGTGGATGTCTTACTATATTTTACATCTTGACCAATTTTTGTCAAAATCGGGAGAATCACTGATCACCTGGTGACGTGCTAGTTTGTTATAAATTTATACAAATTTATACAATGCCTTGATTTACTTTAAATTTTTATTAGCATAATTTCTAATATAGTTTATGCAGAGGTCGGCGCTCGAAGTGTTACAAATTTCACGCTGCTGTAGCAATGAAACGGCTAATGACAGCGCGCTCATGTTTTGTCTAGCATCAGTCTGTTATATCGTATACAAGCCTACGGAAGTATATCGTTTAACGTCGCAGTTAAAAAAATTTAACGAAATGGAATTCAAACGCAACAGTGTTATTGTTTTGTATTTGACTGGATATACGCAACCTAGTCATTGTTACTGAGCTACGTCATTTACGTGTGAACAAAATGTTTGTGTATAGAACCACTACACGTTATAATGATATTGGTAGCATCAAAAATCTTCATGGAGGTGGACATCCAAAAACAGCAACATTCACGACAAAGCTCAGTTCAGTTGACGAAAAAACTCAATGTGTCTGCTGGGGCACATATTAGAAAATGAACTACGATTAAAGCCCTACAAAATACAAAAAGTGCAAGTTTTAACACCTACACAAAACGCAGTTCGCCGAGCAAGAGCAAAGGTGTTAAAACGCTTGCACATTAGTAGCGAGCTTCAAAATGTGGTCTTTTCTGATAAACATTTTTTTCGGTTTAGCGCAATAGGTAAATAAACAAAACAATTGTGTATTGTTAAAGTGCAAATCAAAAGACAATTTAGATCAGCGAATTGTTTTGCGACAGTATTAGAGATGGTTTGGGCCGTGGTAACTGCCATAGGACGCTCAAAACTCGTTTTCATTGAAAAGCTAAATATAAATCAACAAATGTAGCGTGAAAAGATTTTAAACGATGCTTTGTTACCTTGGATACGTAAACCATTCGGTAGAAACCATTGGATATTTCAACAAGACTCGGCACCATTCCATAAAGCCCGAGAAACCGAACGTTTTTACAAGATGACGTTTCCAGCTTACTTTTAAAACGGCCATCATATTCCACAGACTTAAACCCAATGCATTTTTTCGTATGGTCCATTCTGGAGGCCAAAGTATCAATTAAAATGTATGAGTCGGTCAACGCCTTCAATATTGCTCTTCGCCGTGAATAGGGCAAAATACCATCGCACCACTTTCGTGCAGCGTGTGAACCCTTCCCGGACAAACTCGATGGTTACATCGCATAATAACATATTTTTCTTAAAATTTTAAATGTTTTTACGAATTACTGAAGTTTTTAAATAAAAAATTACAGCATTTTTAATTCGTAGCACTTCGAACGCCGATCCCGGTAGTAAGCAAAATTATGATGCTAAGCAAAATTATGATACAAGGCTTAATAAAAACAAAAATATGGTTTGTGCAGAGTATAATATAGTTGAGCATGTCGACTATAACATTTATTCTTAAATATGAATATAAACATGAAAGAAATGTTCGCTTATATTTACGTGTCATGTTATCTTATTTGTGTTTCGTCCAATTGTCAAAATATCACATAAAAATATATAAAATAACTTTGTGGTGAAACGAGTGCGCAAGAAATTTGACAGCTGCATTTTTAGTGTTAGCCAGTGGCAGCAGAAACTCATTTACAACATTGTAGTCTATAATGGATAAAGGTGCGAAAATTTGTGCTATAAAACCTTGATTACTACTTTTGTCAACAATTCAGAACACTGTTAGCAAAATGACTCGGAAATCTGACACGATAAATAAAAGGCGCTATTTACAATGTTGCGCGGCATTGCTGGTGACATACAATTTTCATGTTCACACGAAGTGGCGCGACTATCCTAGCAATATGACACGTAAATATAAGACTGTGTGACTACGCCTTTATGAATTGATTACTGTATAAACGCAACGAATCAGCGAAATGTATACATACCAGTATTTATGTATATGGCGAACTGACAAAACATTAAAACTTGATCTTTATTTTGTAATAAACTCTGTAAGCTAAGAGAATATGTTAACTTCGGTAGAACCAAAGCTTCAATACTAATAAATATAAAATAATAATAAATTACTGTCATGACCTTTAATGCTATAGTGATAATTTGAAAGCTTCTTTCCATTTTCAAGATGGATCAATATCTTAAAAAGGGACTAGATTTGATTTACACAGACAGGAGAGAGACAGACAAGCACACTGTCAGACGGACATGGATCTTTCAATTAGACTCGTCTAGCTGCTCAAGAATATATATATTTTATGGGATCTCCGATGCTTTCTTTAGGCCGTTATAAAATACGCGACAAAAGTATAATACCATACTATTCACACTACATGTGAAGAGTATACAAGAAATAATGCAATAGAGTCTAGTCAGTTATTTGAACTATAGATGTGTATGGTCCGACCTGTATATATTTGGGATATTTTATTGCGAAGAAAATGCAACATTCACCATCATTGAGACAATATCAAGGGATTGAACGATTTTTTGTTCAGAAAGGTACGTGAACATGGTCTAGAAAGCTTTTCGTTTCAACAGCATGACGCAACATGCCGTACTTCTGGAGCAACCATCGGTTAGTGTACACAAATTGGGTGAACAGCTTGTACAGAAACATAGAATGGTTCATATCGTCGAACCCAGCTGGCACTTCCATTCCAATGTACACAGAAAGTTTTGATGTAAGTCTTTCGCTTGAGAACGGATTTCGAGGTCGTTCAAAAATGTTTGTTGTGTCAGAAATAATAGATACTGTACGCGAATTGTTATTGAAAGATCGTTATGTAAGATACCGTGAGATTGAGACATACTTGGGCATTACTAGGACCAGCATACATTCGATATTATGTGAACAATTAACCGTCAAGAAGATTTGTTTGCGTTGGATACTGCATAAATTGAAGGAAGCATCGCAGACTCTATAAAGTATACTCGAATATATACTGCGACAAGTCGAATCGATCTAGCCACGTCTATTTGCCTGTCTGTCTGGTAGGTGTTGCGCAATTGGTGATTAACTTATTAGATATCCAGCTGCAACCCGGCACCTGCACTTATTTTTATTGCAGTCAAATAGAATATCCATTTTGACAAGACACGAGCACTTTTTCGCTTTCATTTCACATTGGCGAGTTAACTCCAAGTTAGGTTAAATTTGAGTTAACTATCGAGCTTCAATACTCTTCACAATCATCTAACAAATAAGTGTCAAAGCTTTTAATACAAGAACGATAATTTGTAGCCTTCATTCCATTTTTAAGGTGTTTAGTTCGAAAATTAACAACATTTTACATAAAAAACACAAAGTGGTAGGTTAGCCTTTAAGGGCATTACCTATAAAACTGGACTGGACACGCCCATTAATATATATGTGAAGCTTCCGTCCATAAGAAGCCATCGTATCGAATTTCAAGTTGATATTGACTAAAATAAACAAAAGTTTTTCATACATATACCGAGAAGTGGGCGGTTGGTTTGTATGGGAGCTACTTCTAAAAGTTGGCGGAAAAGCCACCATATCTAATTTCAAGTTGATATTGACGGTAATACAAAAGTTATCCATACAAAAACCGAAAATTGGACGGTGGGTTTGTATGGAAGCTACCTATAAAAGTGGGCGTGGCATGTTAATTGTGACTTATGTTCATCCTACGAACATGAGAAGTCTTCATACTTGATTTCAGATTGATATCTTAAGAATCAACTAGGTTTAATTCACTCAGACTCGAGGACAGACAGACAGACAGACGGACATGACTGATCAAGAATATATACTTTGTGGGGTCTCCGATGACTCCTATAATGCGTGAAAATATTATAATACTATTCACACTACATGTGAAGAGTATATTACAATAAATATGAAACTTGACAGTTAATCCGGGTTTAGCATAAATTGAGAGTAACTCTGTACTGTGAAACTGAACCTAAGATTTTTTGAATTGTAAATGTTTTCAAATACTCCCCTCTCTTATAGATTTCTATCCGAATAATTTGATCGATTATACTATTCAGATCGAAATCTAGACTCGGGACGATTATCTTTATCGCATATTTAAAAAAAAAAAATATATATATAAAAAAAAAATGAACACTATTTAATTTTTCACTGTGTATGCATTATTTTTAATAAATCTTTCAGATTGCACTGACGACGATCTCACCATGCCAATTGGAGATATCACCAGACGAACTCAAGGATTTTTAGTACAACACACAATTTAAGCAAATAGAACGTAAGAAAATATTACGAAACAATTTTAACACAACAGCATACATATTTAAAAACAAAGACAAAACCATTTTTTAATTTAAAAAAATGCACAAAATAGAATTAGTATATATTTTAATTATACAACATATGTTTTATGTTCTATGCAAAAGAATATTTCATTTTAGATTTTACTTCAAATACACCCACATATATTTATTATTTGAAAAATAAATAAACTTGAAAGGATCACGAACAATTATAGGACTTCTTATTTTAAAATCAGATTTTTAAATTGAACACACAAATGGAGAAACGAACCGATCGCATTATCAAACGCGTATGATATGGAATTGATCATCGTCCAGCAGCGCAGCCGTTCAATAACTGACTGACTAACCGATTGAGTAGTGTACGTCTTGATGGCTGCTGGCTGTGGCCAAAGTGTCTGCCAAAGTCAAAGCGTAAGCGCAGGAGATCGATTCGATCGTGGCTTCGTCTTATTCTGCAACTGTGTGCGTGTATGTGTGCATCGATATATCTAAGCATTCTGCCACAAAGATACACATACACACACACACAGATACAATACATAGACAAGTGCCTTCAATTCGAAATCAAGTACACTGAACGCGTATTTTGTACTGATTTCAACGAGACTTTCCTATTGCGCTTACAACAAAGACAATACCGATGGCGGTCAAACGTTTCTTCAATCACTGTACAACGCCTAAAAGTCTGACAATGAATTTGTATCGCCCGACAATGCATATATCTATCTATCTAACTATCTATCTATAGGTACATATGCATACATCGAACTCAAGTTCAAAGTGTGCGTTGCACTCGATAAATTAATAGAATAGAGTAGAATATTCATGTTGTTCTGTATTTCTGCTACAAGTATTAGATATAAAGTGTAAATTTTCTAATAGGCAACGTTGACAACTTGATGAGTACATTTGTCTGACGTTTAAGTTTTCTGTTTCATCTGCTCTGTTTCAATATATGTACTCGTACTGAATGTAATGCTCTTGATAATTGTCGCCAGCTTTGAAGTTGCTAAATTATATAATAGAGAAAATATTACATTTTCTTTAGATGGGGGTTTTCAATAGCTGTTAATTGTATCTAGATATGAAATCGTTTTCATTACGGTATGTGATAGTAATTGAAATGTATGCACCTTAAATGGGTGCAGCTGTGTAGCTACTACCACCCTTGTGGAACTTATAGTTGGATAAGTAGTAAATTGAAAATAATTTTATTCAATTAATACACAAACAATCGATGATCAATTTGCTTCAATAAATTTTTGATTTAGATGTATAGTACTTACGAAATTTTTTTTTTGAGCGTACCTATTTAAGTTGTGAACGATAGTTTAGTAATAAATTATTGAAAGAATATGTACAAACTATTTGTGAATTATAAGTGCTATTAAATTTTAAGTGAAAGTTTATAATTCGCAGCAATTGAAACAAATCAACACACAATATGAAGCTAGATACAAGCTTTTAAAAACGATGATAAGTAGAGAAAGGAAAAGTGAGGGCACAACAGAAATAGCAGCAAACACATGCGAGTGGCGTTTGCATAATTCAATTTGTCTATCTCTTTCCGTGCATATGCACTACATATGTATATTGTAAGAGACGTCACGCAGGGTGCAGTATATGCCATTGTTAGATTAGTTCGTGTCATGATCAAGGTTGAGACGAGAAAGGGCGTAGTATGTACAATTGTGCTACACCATTTATGTACAGAGATTGATTGTATCAAAATGAACCATGTAAAATTTAAAACATTCAATTGATAAAGCATAAATTACGTCCAATTGATTTCGCTAAAATGTAAAATTGCTCGTCCAGGAAACTGCTCGCACAATAAAACCAAAATCGGTCATGTTGTGCGATCTGTGATGCCATCTTGTTGAAACCAAATCTTCATTTGCAGGCCAACAAAGTCGATTATCATACGACCGACAGTAACCATCCTATCAGCTTCCTTCTTGAATGATCGTAGAGCATAATGTACACCACACAGTGATACGGTGACTTTTTGTGGCTGTAACGGCATCTCTTTATTTATTTGAGAATTTTGAGAACTCCAAATGCGACAGCGCTTATTTACGTATCCATCGAGTGAAAAATGGGCGTCAACGTTGAAACAAATTTTGATTTGAAAAAATCAGTCACTAGAATCACGAATCTTGTGATATTTTTTCACAATTTTAACGCATTATTCGGAACCCCGAAGCTCCAGCACTAAAGGTTTACGACGGAAACCTGAATTTAATTGGTGGACGGTGTCAGAGAGGACGTCCGAGCTTAAGATGGCAAGATCAGGTCTATGATGACCTGAAGAAGCTCAGGATTGCCAGCGACTGGCGCCGGCGCCACTTACTTCAACATCAACATCCAAGCAACACTTGACCAGCTGGATTGAAAGAGCTTCTCCGTGTTTTTTCGCTGTGAGTTATTTTCGCATACCGAAAAGCGAACAATTTCTCACAGTGTACAACTGTTCGCGCAATTTTTACGACTTCAACTTTGTTTAAGCTATTCAAGCTGGCCAGCAAGTTCGTCTTGCAGCTGAGTTTAGCAGAGAAGAGCCATAGCCACAGAATCCATCCAGCTGATGTTCACGTTGTGACGCTCAGTTACCGGCTTGTGCAAAAGCCATAAAAACAGCTGACTGCAATTAACCACATGTCATCGTCAAAGATCGGTTAAGAGCAGCGACTATGATATACGAGTAAAGTGGGAGAGAAAGAAAAAGTAAAAGAATAAGAGCCTGGTTTTGCGAGGAACCAAACCAAATGGAATCAATCTCGTCTTTTCAGCTCAAATCATCTACGACTTACTTCAACATCAACATCCAAGCAACACTTGGGGTTAGCCCAAAACCAAATAACGAGAGGTGCAAGAGCTAATTCAAAAGTTCTACAAATATTTCAAATGCAATATTTTCAACGGAATAAGTATTTATTTAAATTATAGTGACCAGCAAACCAAAATTTAGTTATTTAAAAGGTCGGCTACTATGAAACTTCACTACAAAGTGACCTATTTACTATCGATATCACTTCATACATATATTTATCATCACAAACAACTAATATTTAAATAAAGCGAACTTTATTTTGCCAATCACATGTCAGCGATAAAGTATATTTACCAATGGAATGATAAAATGTTGAAAATGTTAGGTATAGTGGAAATGCCTTATTAAATGCAAGCCAAATTTTAATACAAACTGATAATATTCTTTTTAAACTACAATCATGTATTTGTAAAGGGTATTAAAAACTGTAAAAATAATAAAAATCGACAATTTTGCAGATAAAATTTATTTGTATATATGAGTAAACTCCGTCTGTCTGAGTGACTATTTCTCTAATATACTCGTATACTACAAAAAGTGAAGATAGAAAAACAAATTTAGCTCAAATTTTCAAACACTTTAAACGATGTACCTTGTGATCAAAATTGACCCGGACTGGTTAAAAACAACATTTTTATGCATTTTAATACAAATCTTTTTTATCGCCTTCAAAATAGGATCCTTTTGAGTCAATACAAGCATGCCAACGGGTAAACCAATTTTCCATACACTTGTTGTACGGCCGGGATAGCATTTAGTTCCTTCAGCGATTTTTTTTTTATCTCCTCAATCGACTCATGACGCATTGCCCGGAGCGGATATTTAAGTTTCGGAAACAGAAAAAAGTCAAATCCGGTGGTTGTGCGATGAATATTGTTTCATGTTTGGCCAAAAACTCCGTCACAATCAAGCTGGAATGTGCAAAAAATGCAGGTCTTGTGGTACGAGTCTGGCGGCGAAGCGTTTCATACCCAAAATATCAACCAAAATGTGTTGAGTCGATCTATAAGAGATGTTGAGCACAATTTCCATCACTTTTTCGATGTTTTTGTCGTTAATGTCGTGGATGGAGGCAAGTTTTCAACGATTTCATGACCCTCACTGAATGCTTTATGCCACTCAAATACTTGCGTTCTCGAGTCCTCATAAAACTTTTGTGAGATTTTGAATGATTCCGTTGGCGTTATTCCATTGGAAATACAAAATTTCAAGCAAACTCGTTTAATTTGTTTTTTCCATGTTAAAAATCGTCTTACAAACTTTTCGCGTCGTCAACAAACTGCTGTCAAACATAGACTAATTATCGCATCCCGCTCAAACTTGGCATGCATGTTAATGACAGTGGCAGCCAACTTAAGAAGAAGAATCGATTCGGTTTAAATCCACCAGTCCGGGTCAATTTCGGTAAAGAGGTATAGATTCCACAATATTGATGGCAGGTTCTTCGGATTTGACCCTTAATTAGTTAGCCCACGTTCCTGCTTTACTTACAGCAGCAATTTAGGCGTGCAAAATTCTGAAAAATAAGGTGATTCCAATGGCGTACCTAGCTTGATTCAGGCTTTTGTTATCACTACGTTCTTGGGTCATTGAAATATTATTTAATTTTTTGTCTCCAAATTGAAAACAATTGATTTTAGTTCAATACACTTCGTAACAATTTCACAAATTAGCAAATAGTTTTGGATATAACATCCAAATTCAATATATGGTTTTATTGTTTATTCTTTTGCAACACATCAATATGGAGGATTGCATGTGCCTCACTTTGTCCTATTTGGAGTCGGAACTCAAAGTCACTGTTCTTCTGTCTCTGAATCGTCGATATATGTATGTCTCATCAACAGTTATATGTGTATTGACTTTGAAACTATTTTGGATTGTAACGATAAGCTCTAAACTAGCCATGGAATATACTTGTACTTTACAATTGAGTTTATTCTCTTCTGTGACAAACGAGGTCCCATCTTACAGATTTCTTTTTTATAATTTTTTTTTCTACTTTGAAAGCACTGAGCCATGTGATGTAACTGAGGACATGTGATATTCGTTGGCCGTAGGCTATGCCACTGGTAGTGATTTAGCTTAGGGCCTATTGTGCGCTATAATTAGATGTGCACAGTTTAATATAGATAGAAGCTATAATAATGAAATATCTGAGATTGCAATTATATCAGACTGACATGCAGTACTGAGTGCAGACCAAACTATTGTATTATATTAAAGGAACTTGCCAAACACAACAGAGTTTATGTGCTGTTGGTACCGGGATACCCAAATCTATTAGGAACAGGAACGACAATGCCAATGGTAGTACAAGAGCCATTCTGTGGCATTGGGAGATACACTACATCGAAACTAATGCGCAACGAAACAAATAGTGCAAAATACAGCACTAGGAAATGTGGACTAACGACAAAAACAATGCTCCAGCTAGGTAGAAACCAGCTTAGAGTACTGACAGGAATACCAACGTGACACTCTCGACCGAGGAAACACATGTGTATAATACTGCAATAAGGGAACGAAGATACCTCTCTTCACATCCTTGCAGAAGTAGTTTTCGGGTATTAGGCACTTTGTCATCATCGAAAATGAACTGAAAAGGTTAGATCATAGAATATCACTAAGATTTATGCAGCAGTTTGGGCTGGAGCAGAACATCAAAAACAAACAATAGATCTTTTTCTGTACCACACATTTTGACTTTTGTAAATATTTTATGAAGTCTATATCTTAACTGGGTTCGAATTTGTGAACATACTCGTACAACCAGAATTTTAGAGCAGCTGGTCATATTTTTCTCAAAGAATATTATTTCAAATATTTCAAAATATTCAAAAACTGATAAACAGAATTACATTTCATTTTAACAATTAACATCTACCCTTTACACATGTTGCTATGAAGCTTGTTATCCGAAGCAAATTAAATCCGAATTGTATTAGTTTGTTCATGAAGGAACGAAACAAACAATATTTCATTTCCTGAACTGAACTGAACAAGTTCAATTTAATCATTTAATTAAACAAAAATTAATCAACAAACTTATTTATACAAATGAATATTATTTACTAACCGAAACTAACTCAGAATATGTCATGGCATGCCCAACACCTCACACATTACGTCACCAAGCTGCATATATCAAAATTTGTCGAAAGGTTTGTATCAGATCTTGTAAATAGTTAAGTGGCTCATTTGTTGTTCTTTAGTGCTGGTTGCCTATTAACTTTTTAACGACTACGTCACGCAAGTTGAAACCGAATGAGTAAGAATCGCTGACATACTCAAAACTAGTGAGAAAGGGAGAGTGACAGAGAGAACAGACAAGCAGTAAGAGAAAAGAGCACAGTTTATGCGATAATTAAGCCGCGTTTTCAAAAGCAAGCAGTTTTCGTATTTCAAAGTATCTCACAGATACTTTCTTTTTCGTTTGAATTTCTTTAAGTGTAAATTTTGTGCGTATTATTTTAGATATTTTGTATATATGCATGCAGATATGTTTTTGTGTATAGAAATACTACTGTATCATCCAATCCATCTATGTGTCGTATGTCAGAGTTCAATTAATTCAATTAAATTATTATGGCGCTCGCATTCGTTGCCGATCAATGAAAAGAGTAAAAAAAAAAAAACCAAAAAACAACTAAAGAATATAAATGCAACAAATGATATATAAATAATAAATACATGATATTTTTGTTTATGGAAATTTATTTTATGCGTAGTATAAAATACTCTTTGCTGAGTTGCGTTGTAATACAATATTTGAATGCGAATATTATTTAAGCAATTGCAGATACATATGTATGTATATGTATCTCAATGCGTTGACGTTAGTCAGCAACATATCGTTCGCTGATAAAACTGTGCTAGCTTCCGAGAAACAACTACATACATTTAAATTCCTATATTCTATTATTGCAAACATTGTTGCAAACTGCTCCATTTACGGCAGGTGCTATGGAGCACAGTGGAGTAAAGTATCTGCTAAATGCATTTCACTTCGTTTCACTACTTCTCTTAACAATGTTTGCATATTTTAGCAAATGAAAAGAATTTAACGAGTAATAAAAATCATGATTAAGATTTATTGCGTTCAACAATGTTGAACGCAATAAATTCTCCAAGAATGTGCTCACATGCATGTATCTATAGACGACATACATATGTGTTTATAGTATTTCCAAATCTTACATCAAAAATGCCTACATGAATGTTATGAACTGATGCTTATTTTCTATGAGTGAAATAAAATGCATACGATGCTGTTTTTCATGAAAGCATTTCATGATAAGTCAAAAAAATGTGTAATTTATGGTTTGAAATTCTATGGTTAGTGGTACTACTCAGCTAGGTAGAATAGCTGATATTGTATACAAATATTTTACACTTATATCACATTCGTAATTTTTTTAATTAATTACTAATCATTTCATTTCTATCTCACAGACAACCGCTATAGAGATACAATTCGTACCAAATACTTATATGAAAACTCTTTATTATATTGAAAATGATTAAATTTAAGCAACCTTTCCAACATTTATCAAGAAAGAACGTTGTAGTTGATTGTGCTCGACTTCGAGATACACTGTACCTTGTTTTAAGGACTTAGATAACCAAATTTGAAACCTTTACCCGTACAGACAACGAAATCTTAACGTTCATATAGACGGAAATATCTTTATCGGCTCGACTTTTGATGTTGATCAAGAATATATGTACATGCATACTTTATAGGTTTTGGCACGCCTCCTTTTCGCTGTTATAGTATACATTTGCACAAACGTTTTATCCTATAGCTATAGAGTATAAAAATTGAAAGAAAAAAAAATGGAATTTTGCCGAGCAAATGGAAAGTATTTTATCTTTGGTTCCACCAAAGTTAACATTGCCTCTTGTTTGTGTAATACTGCACAAAATGAATATTTTTATTTAGGATATCAGCATAAATTTACAGAATAATTGCAGTATCAGCACACTAAATAATTTAAGAAATTCGGCCTTAAATTGCAAGTCTGAAGTTTTTTAAACTTTTTAGCACTAAACTGTCACACATTTTAGCTTTGCCAATTAATTTCTATAAACTAAAGCAAATTAGTTGTACTCTGATTATTCCATGATTAAAATTAAAAAATTCTGTTCTAAACTTTCACTTTTAATGAAAAGGAAGATCTACCCTTTTAAATCTATATTATATTGATATTTCGCTATGTATGATCAACTTTGATTCATAACTCTCAGTAATTAGTAAAAACTAGTTCAAAAATGTTGTAGTTTACAAATTTAATATACAAGCTGTATGCAAGTAGTCATACAAGTTTACTGCTTAACTGGTACGAAACTTTTAATGGAAGGTAAAAAATACAAATTATTCCTGTGAAATTATGTCTTCAGATTTCGCTAAGTATTGAATTACATAAAGTTATCATGCAGAGTTATTATGCCACTTTGAAAAGTAAAATTTTTAAGTTCCGATTACATCAAAATTAACATTATTTTTTGTTAAAGCTCCATACTGAGATCGATGAATATTTTTGATACTCGGATAACAAAAACGTTTGCTACCGAAAACACTTTATGTACTCAAAAAAACCGTTGACAAACAGTGTGACGTTTTGCATCTCCGTCAGAAAAACCCAAAGAGAAATCAAAATGTGTGGACTTTTCATCTAGTAAATATCTGATTTTGGTATTTCATGTTGATTTGGGAACACTGTTTTTCGTTTGTTTGACATAGCAGAAATAATTAACAATTTCATCATGAAAAATTTTCATCGATCTCAGTATTGGGCTGAATGAACGAGTAGAATATTACACTTTTTATAAAGATAATTTCAGTGCAGTTTTAAAATTCATGCATCATTATTAAAAAATCCAATTTATATAATATATATAATCTTTAATTATACATGCTTTCTAATTTTCTTTTTCGTTTGTTTTAATTTAGATACCCTTCACAAATAGTGTGTAAAAGATTATCAGTTTGTCGGATATTTTTTTTATAAACTTGAAGTAGACATCGGAGAGCTCTCAAATTATATACACTTTTGATCAACTAACGGTATGAGTCGATTTAGCTTAATACTTGCCTCCTCATGGATAAACTAAACTAATAAATTAGTGACACCCGATGTTAGGTTTGGCATGAGCAAACTTATCATCAATTTAGCTTACAGGCTTTAATCTTTGGAAGGCAATAAATGTGTTATGTGACAACCCTGGTGCAGAACAAATTAGGAAAAGGCGGATTCTGAGGACGTGGCCGAGACACATGATGTTTTAAATGACACCCATTGCGACAACAGCCGAATCAGGCATGTTAACTTAGATGAAGTCAAGAACTAGCAGAAGAACTTGAAAATCATAAAATATTCTGGCTACTTTGGCATTGACGGCAGAACTGTCAATGCAGTCCAGACAAGGCAGTGCTTTTCCTCGTAGTTGTACCATGTTACGACTCTGCCACTTCCAATCTCAGTGAAAGTGTGCTGCTGCCATTATGATGCCTAAGCCTGGCTTGCTGGATCACAATGTTGCGTCTTATAGGTCGACTAATTTACTTCCGACCTTCTCCAAAATATTCGAAATTATATTTCTTGGTAGATTAGAGTACTAGGTCTACGAACAGTGAATACAAAAGATAAATCATCATTCAACGAAATACAATGATCGCCTTGCTCATCATAGATCATAGGTAAGTATATACAACAGAAAACCAATATTCGTTGTTTTGTAAATAAAGATATCAAGTTATAAAAAAAAACCCAATGATGATTTTATTTTGCGTATTATCACACGTGTTTGAAATCAGTAAATCAAATTATTTCCTAATATGCAATTACTTATTTACATATTTAAATTTAAACAGGTTTGTTTAGCACAGAGAAAAATATACATGTACGTATTTATGTAGATAAATGCATGGTATCTTGCGATTCTAGACTTATTTGGATACTATTCTTTTATTCTTGTATGCGTTTTAAGACCCTTAGTTTTAAAGAAATCAATCTAAAATCGAGTATGAAGACTACCTATGTTCCTATGCTGAAAATATGTCAGAATGACTATGCCACGCCCACTTCTATGGTTGGGTTTTGTAAATAAAACTTTTTTATTACAGTCAATACCAACTTGAAATTCAACATGGAAACTTTTTAGGGACGAAGACTACATATTGATTATTGATGAGCATCGACCATCCACATTTCGATTTTTGTATAAAAAACTTTTTTATTACACTGTATATCAACTTAAAATCCAATTGGTGCCTTCTATGGGGCGGAAGCTTCACATACCTATATAGTAATGTGCATGGAGTAGTCCCCATACAATCTCATCGCTCATTACACTCAATATCACCTGAAATTCAATATGGTGACTTCTTATGGATGGAAGCTGCACATCTATATCTATATATCAATACGCAAGTGCAAAAATTTCACTGCTTTTTTAAACCTCTTAATTGCAACATATTCTTTTGATTTTATGTTTTTTTTTTTTTGTTGTTGGACAGGTTGTGAAGTGGTGTAGGAACTAATGTAATTTTTTATCTAAAGTATTGCATCTAAAGTAGGAAAAAACCAGGTGACGCCGTCGGGCAATCACAAAGACCTGTACTGTCTCTCAGCTCACTCAATTTGTGAAAAAATTACAACAAAAAACTCAAAGTGTGTGAAGCCATAGAAATGCGCAACTTGGCTTGGCTTCATAGTGTTGTTGTCAAATTTTAAAAGAAGAGTAATAATCTTGCTTTGAGCCTGTTGTCGGTCGCGTTGACGAAGTGCTTATACGAGCCAACATTATCTTCAGCTCAACATGTTGGTCATACAACGCTCTCAGCATTATCAAATGGTACTGAATCTTTTTCTATTGTCGCTATAATGGTTGAATTTCAACCACATGGCGAACACTAGTGTGTATTAATAGGCTTCGCTGACAGCTTACATACGATTTTGGCAAAAATATACCTTTTGAAAGGTATTTATTTGCAGAATTGCACACTCCACATTTATTAATTTCGGTTGAATATTTTGGGGGTAAAAGGCACAACGTATCAAACACACATAAGCTTTACATAAAATACAAACGCACACACACAAATATTAAACGACAGCATGCGAGCTGCTATCTACAAGCTTTAGTAGATATTATGTATTATGTTGTACTTTGTATGCGCTTCGCTATTATTCTGATGACTATATGTACTTGTTGCGATTGATGCATGGTGAAATAGCAATAACAAATTCATTAACGCAGTAATATACAAAATTATTACTAGATTGCGGCCGATAGAGTCTATGGCAGTTCATACATACTAGTAGTTATTAATAAACGTGCCTGTCTAATTTTAGAGGTAGTTCCTAGAAAGACCAACCGCACTAGAGCATTAAATGACTTGACAGTAATTTGTTAGATGAATGTAACTCTGAACCGAAATTGACCCGGACTGATGGACTTAAAGCGAACCGGTATACCGAATCGGGTCGGTTCTTCTTCTTAAATTTTGTGTTTCCAATGGAATAACGGTAACGGAATCATTCAAAATGTTACACAAGTGTTTTGAGGACTCTACTCCATCGAGAACGCAAGTATTTGAGTGGCATAAAGCATTCAGTGAGGATCATGAAATCGTAGAAAACTTGCCTCCATCCACCTCTGTTAACGACAAAAACATCGAAAAAGTGATGGAAACATCTCTTATGGACCGACTCAACAAATTTTGGTTGATGTTTTGGGTATGAAACGCGATGCCGCCAGACTCGTACCAAAAGACCTGAGTTTTTTGCCAAATTTTTTGATTGTGACGATGAAGTTTTTGGCCAAAAATTAAACAAAAGTTATCGCACAACCACCGCATTCACCAGATTTGGTGAATACGAAACGCATATTTCCGCTCCGGGGAGCTCGTCATGAGTCGATTGAGGACATAAAAATAAATTCGCTGCAGGAACTAGAGGCTATCCCGGAAAAGGCGTACAACAAGTGTATGGAAAATTGGATTAACCGTTTGCATGCTTGTATTGACTCAAAAGGAGCCCATTTTGAGGACTATAATAAAGATTTGTATTAAAAAGCATAAACAAATTTGTTTTTAACCAGTCCGGTTCAATTTTGGACTGAAGGTATGTGAAAAACATTGAAGCTTCGGTTCTACCTAAGTTAACATATGCTCTAGTTAATAAGTAACATTTATATAAAATCAAGCAATGCAAATGTATCAAGCCAAGGTCCAGATTAAATAAAACAGATTGGATTTCCATTATAAAACTCATTTTTTAATCACATCTTTCCAGTCAATGAAAAGTTTTTTTGCTATTGTTAATTTAAAAGTAATAGTCTGAATTTTATTTCATTAAAATTATGGAAGTTTTATAGAGTTTCTATTGTTCAGAAACGGAAGAGAATATTAGTATGTAGTAGACATGCATTTCTATGCAGCGTATCATATATAGTCGGACAACACCGACAAGTTTTAACACCTATCTATAGACACGATTTATTATATAAAGTTTAGCACTTGTATTAGCATAAGACTCAAATTAATAGGAATATTATACATACACAATAATTATCTCTTTAAAAATATTTTCGTGATTTATACTGCAAGTTTGTAAATAAGATTGACAAACAAATTTGCAATAAATTCTCCAAAACAATGCCAATTTCCCTCGATAATGCTTCAACCTTCGCTTTGTTTTTCATTTTAAGTCTTTAGGCAGAGTGTTAGTTCAATTATATTAACAGTTTATTAATTATTTAAATGCTTTAGCGAACTGTTGATTGTACGTTTTCTGATACAAACAATTACGAGAATCTAAACACAAACGAACGACCAACCACACTACTCTTTCCCTGCCATTAGACCACTATCTCTGACCAGAATCACCTACTGACTCACTTAAACCGTTTTAATAGATGCAATTGAGTACTATACTTACATATATTAGCACGAAGTTTTCGATATAACTTGTAAACGTACTTGTGCGGAATTTTGTGGGCAGTTTCCGGGATTTCCAGTCGCTAATTATTTATGATAAATCCAATTTATAATAGATGCTACACTACGTTTCAACTGAAAAGCATATAAAACGTTTGAATCTCAGAATCTCAAGTCACTTGTAGATTTACAGTCGAGACGAGAGCACTTTGTAGATCAGTCATCAGAATGAAGCGACAAAGTATACCGATCATAATCTGCTGTGGACTTTTAGTGCTGCAGGTGAGCTGGCGAGAATATACATATTTGGCATAACCGCAATTTTTGGGAATTTTTAATTTATTTATAACTCATTGTTTTTAGCTATGCACCAGTAACGCGGAATCCGGTTTTGGTTTAGATGGTTTTGATGAATATGATGTTGATAACGCTGAATTAACGGATCACTCCATTGAGGTAATAAACAGCAACTTAAATTATTGGTGCAAATGAAACTAAATAAACACTTTGTCTTCTACTCTTTAGGATAATGAAGCTCATCATCATCATCATCATGAGCCGGAGTCTACACTAACGCCAGATCCTCAGCATGCAAGTAAAATCGAAGAAGATGATGACGCCACAGCGGCGCCTGTAACCGATACTGTGCTCGATGCTGTTTCGGATGCAGATGCATTAGATACTGCTGGCGAAATAGTGCCACAAACTACAACCACCATCACTACAACAACAACAACCGAGCAGCCAACAACCACCACGCCAGTACCAGAACCAGAGACACATAAGCCACATAAAGAGGTACACAGTGAGCCATATCCAACAAAGGAATATGACACAACCGAGTCTGACACCGAAAAGCCTGACACAGAAAAACCTGACACAGAAAAGATTGAGGAAACTGACAAAGCAGTACAAAAAATTCCAAATGTATATACACAACCTATTGATCCTGCAATACCCGGTTCTTACATTGGCCCACTTCTACCAGGCTCCAATGCAGATGCACTACGTCCCAGACATCAACTTCCTCGTGTGCCACATTTAAATCCATATGTGCCGCCGTACGATGCTCTATACACACCGTACAATCGTGCGTTGTATGTACCAGGTGCAGCACCTGGGCTTCCTGTAAGACCTCGATCTCCCACACCAGCTGAATCAAAGCCACCAACTCCCGATGATAGCAAAAATGATCCGTCATTAAATAAGCGAACTGATGCTGTTGTTGGCGAGGATGCCAGCGCACAGCAGCCGCCCTTTCCAGGCACTTATCGTGTAACGCAAGTCTCACTGCCACGTGTACCCTATATATCATACCGCCCACCATATGGTCTTGTGCATTACCCTCCAATCTATGGTGGGCCAAATGCACATCCTGGCGCACGCAAAGATCCCAGCAATGAAGTTGCTGAAGATGTTACGGAGGATAAGTCGAAACCTACCCCAGATGGTAAGCCCGGCGCCTATCCTGGTCCAAATGCGGACACACAGCCCATCTACCATCCACATTTGCAGCCTCCCACGGAGGAAAGAAAAGATGGTGATGATGATGATGCCGGTTCAGCGAATGCTCTGCCCCCACCGCGTGGCATACTTCTACCGAGACATCCTGTTTACGGTGGCGTTTATAGTGGAGTACCCTTTGGTGGTGTCTATAGCGCTGCTGGTACTGGAGGAGCGGGTGGTTACTCCTTTGGTGGCAGTGGATATGGCAATTATCCAGGCAGAGGCTATGGTGGCTATTGGAGATTTTAATGCTCATTAGGTTTTATACATTAGTAGTTAGCTTGCGATGGCTAACTTAATTTATATGTAACTACTAAAATATTCCTTATAAATTATGCCGATAATTTATGTGTAAATACTTTTAAATATACTCGTACAATACTTTTTTTTTTAAATATAGATGAAAATTTTGTAGTTTAACTAACTTTTAATCGTTTCAATTATAAAACAAACAAAAAATGGAAAACTTTTAGTTCGATGGAATCGAAGCTTTAACACTCTGTATGGGGGCTAACCCTTCTGGTGGACGAATCGCGATAATTTTGATAAGTATTTTACCTTTAGTTATAAAAATTCTATATACCAAGATTGAAGGAATAGAGCGTGAACGAAGACATAGACAGACAGACGGACATGGCTACATTGACTCGTCTCGTCGTACTGATCATGAATATATATTTTATGGGTTATCACATACTTCCTTTAGGGCGTTGCAAACATTGTGTCTAAATTTGAATACTATTTACACTTTATGTGAAGAGTATACAAATGTTTACCTACAAATACTTCAAACGGGGGTGGTGGATTTATATGGGAGCTACCCCTAAAAAAATTTGTTTTGGTTTAAATACTTAACAAAACCCACAAGACGGGTGCACTTTAAAGGTGACACATTAAAATTTCTTAGAAAAAATTTAAGAATAATTTAGTTCCCTCTAATTAGGAGACCTTGGACTGCACAACTATATTTCTAAATCCAGTTATCCGACCTTAAATATATGTATAAGCGGATCCAATGTCCGTTCGTTCAATACACTTTATCTGAAGAGGGAAATATCCAAATATGAAGGCTCTATTCCTTATATAGTTACCGCTAGCAATTAGAGTACACGGAATTCTAAAAATGAAATATTTATTAAAGAATTTTTGGCAAGAAATTTTTGTAACTCTATAACCGAAATGCTGAAAGCAAAATACTCGTATTCCAGTATTCAAACTTCAGCATTGCTGTGAGAAGTCAAAGTACAAAATAACGCTGAGGTGGAGTGTGCTCGACTTCCAGATATCTTGTGCATGGTTTTTATGTGAACCATAGATATGTGTGGGGCCATATTTCTATCGGGACTTACATGGAACATTTCTTACTTATATGGACTTATTACAATAACAACAAAAATAAAACACTAAAATGAAGCATATATGTTTTGAGACTACTTCTTATAACGGTCAGAATGTAGAATATTTCATTTGTATTGTGTAAGAAACACCAGTTTTAATAACAACACAAACATTACAATTTTCATGCAAATACTCGTTTGTATGGGGCTATCCCCTAGTAGTGAAGTTCATACGTTAATTTAATACACTTCACCTGAAGAGAGAAATAGCCAAATGTGAAGGCTCTATCCCTTATATTTACCGCTATATCGTCGTTCTAACAGACGGATATGTCTAATTCGACTCGAATATTGAGTTGATCAAGAATACATAGATTCATCCAGTATATGGTTTCAAAATTAAACTAAAAAAATAAAACACAAATAATAGGAAATGTATAATGAGATTCTTTATTTCATTCTAATCATTTTTCATTTCACCTTAACATTATGTGTGATGTAAATGGACTCTCGGGATCTATTGAAACAGTCGATCCTTTTGAAGTAATTTTGCGACCACTATTTTTGCGGCTGGTCCCTCGACCATAACCTGAAGAATGTTGCGCTTAACCCAAAAGTTTGAGGTTACCCACGTAAACACGGTCTTTCGCATAGCCTCACAGAAAAGGTTCAACGGCGCACAGTGGCTCGTTTGGGGAAAATATGTGGCAAAAATAAATTTTTGATAGTTCTGTTTTGTAAAACAATTATAATTTTTGAGTTGTGGAATGTTTGAAGATATGAACACTGAAAGCTATATCTCAATTGGATGAATTGTTTGTCCAGTAGAGCTAGTCAAACTTAAGTAATTTTCAAAGTCCGATTTTTATACCATTCACACATAGTGTGAAATGGTATTATCAGTTTGTCTGAAAGTTTGTAATGCATTAAAGGAGGCATCGTACACCCATAAAGCATATATGTTCTTGATCAGCTCGACGAGATAGGTCGATCTAGCCATGTCTGTCTGTCCGCCTGTCCGTCTGTCTGTATGTTGTTGCGCATTTCTTGGGGACCAATTTTTATGCTATCGAGTTGAAATTTTGAAAATACAATTATTTTTATTGCAGTTATATATAGTATGAATATTGACCCACTACGCCCACTTTTTGTGGTAGCCCCCATACAAACCCACCGCCCAATTTTGATATTTTGTATGAAAAACTTTTTTATTGTAGTCAATATCAACTTAATAATTGATGTGGGAACTTTTAATGGACGGATGCTTGATATATACATTAATCGGTGGGACCCACCCACTATTTGGGGTAGCCCCCATACAAACCTAATGCCAACTTTTGACTTTTTGTATAAAAACTTATTTATTAAGTTCAATATTAGGTTGAAATGCAATATGGTGCCTTTTTATGGTCAACCGCTTTACATACATAACGGGCGTGGACACCCACTTTTTGGGGTAGCCCCAATACAAACATACTGAACAGTTTTTTTGTTTTTGTAAGACAAACTTCTTTACTAAAGTCAATATTATGTTGAAATGCGATATGATGCATTTTTATAGACAGCCGCTTAACATACATAGACTAATAGGCGTGACCCGCCCACTTTTTGGGTTAGCCCCATACATATCTAGCGTGTAATTTTGTGATTTTTTTTTAATTGTTCATTTAAATCAATATCAGCTTAAAATTTGATTTGGTGGATTTTAGTGGACAACCGTTTCATATACATATTCAAATGGGTGTCTCCCGCCCACTTTTTGAGGTAGTCCCATATAAACCCACAGCTCACTTTAATACATTTGCATGGAAAACGTCAATATCAACTTAAATTCGATATGGCGGCATCTTAAACATCTACTACATAGTTTCATCTACTAGTGGGCGTGTACCGCCCACTTTTTGGGGTAGCCCCCACTTTTATGTTATACAATACTATTTAAAATTTCGTGTGAATGGTATTAGAGCTTCGGTTCAACCGTTAACGTTAACGTTTTTTCTTGATTTTATTTTTTTTTTTAAATCGTAAATCTCAGACATAAAACTATTGAAATGACGTTTGGAATGAAACCACGAAATTATAACCATAACCCGAAACCGCATCGAATCCATCGTTCCTATTAATTTAAATTGAAATTTCTGTTTTGCTAAAAAAATTCCATAAGGACGAATTAAATGTACAAAACTTTGTTAAAAATTTCACATTAAAATTAAAACAACAACATTATATACTCGTACTATAGAAACTATTATAAAAACGTGCCACAGATTCAATCAGAAGTTTCCAACTTGGCAACTGGTGTATATTCATTCATTCACTAGGAGCGCAGGGAAACGGGCATTCGATAATGCGGAATCACCTTAAAAGCGCAAAATAAAATATTATATTATTACACACATTGCTAATGATAGTAATTCTCAGGGAAAAGGCGTGCTCTTATCACTTCGCACAAATCGTTGGCTTTGGTGCATAGTCCATCTGGGCTAAGCTCAAGTTATACTTAACGAAACTGTTCTTCACGTTGCTGCTTGATGTTTATAGTCCCATCGTATTCATTAGCTTCACGATTATCTTGTAAATATAACAATAAATTCGAAAATTGAATTCGGTGTTTGCAGCTGCAAGTGAAAAGGAGATGTTTTCTTACTTGAAGTGAAATTGGGCGTATTTATGGTTTCATCAAGAAAGCCAACACAAAGTTGGTGTTTTATGTCTTTATAATGGTGTGTTTGGATACGTGTAAAGATTGTGTCTAGTGAGATAAATGCTACTGACTGAGTTTGAAGCATAAGTAAACAAAAAGTATAATTTTCAAAAAACCGGTGTGTGGATTTGTTTTTACTCTTTGGATTTTTTTTTCGAATAGTTAAGTATATAAACTAAGGACACGGGAAAAAAAACACTCTTGTTTTTGTTTTGTTTTGATTTCTGTTAGCGAAGTTCAGAAAATTGCAAATTGTTCAAATATGTTTTATTATCAATGGACTAGAAACCAGCAGCAAAACCAAATGCCTTCTTTTTCCAATATTGAAGTACTTAAACTTTCTATGAATTAAGCTTTATAAGACCTACCAAAACTTTACCTGATTGCGTGGTGTTTTATTAGTGTACGTGTTTTGTTAGGTGAAAGTAACTTTGATGTTATAATGAATTATAAGGTCTGTTTCACGTCTGTTTTTTCTATATCGAATAAATCTTACTGGCACAAGTTTCTTCAGTTAAATCCAGTAAACCTTAGTAAACACTGTTCACTTTTCGTTCTCAATTTTCCCCTCTCGTTACTGGATTTTTGAAGTAAACGAACGCTTTTTAGTAAAACTTCGTACAATGTTGTACGAAATTTGAACACTCCAACAGACCTATTTTATCAACATTTCGCCTTCCACTAGTGTTTGAATTCAATCGATAGTGGGGTCATTCGATAGTTTTTCGAACGATAGTCGATAATTTTTTGTTTTGTATATGTAAGATTACACAGGCCTACAAATATCGGGGTCATGTCAGTTGTTGGTAAGCTGAGGGTCATTTTCGAAGTAATTTGCTGCGTAGAATCTGAATCCGTGGTCAGAATTGGCCCACCACGGCAGGATTTTGAGATATTTGAGGATTCGAATTCTACGCAGCAAATTACTACGGAAATGACTCTCAGCTTTCCAACAACTAAACCATGTTGACCTGTGTTATCTAAGTAAATATTTAACCTTTGGCCATACGGTAAAAGTGTAAACTAGCTTTGTGAAAATGTACAAGTATGTACTAAAAAATATATATTCTTTATTAGCACATATATAGACATATCTGTCGGTTCGCCTGTCCATTCACTCGCATGAACGTTAAGATCTCCGAGACTATAAGAGATAGGGCATTAGGATAGGAGATAGGAATTAGATACTTATGCTCGATTTATCTATAGACAGATAAAGTGTATAAAATAGTCGTGGCAGCCTGACTATAAAGGGTAGCCCCCATACAAAACTGTACCCTATTTATAGTTTTTGTATTAAAAATAGTTTTGTTGTTGTTAATTTGGCTATAATTGTCAAATTTAATGTACACGTTCGATTTTAGGTCAAGTTGAATCCATTCAGTAGAAGTGGGTCCAAATTGAGTTTCAAGATTTGAACATAACAAGCAGACTAACAATCTAATATAGGTACCACAATGTAAAATTAAATAAATCATTGTACAAAACAAACTTTGAATTTTGCTTTCTTATTTAATTAATATAGTAAAATATTCAAAAATAGGTGACAATGTGTCATTTTAAAATTTTAGTTCAATACTTGCTACATAACGCTAGTTTAAAAGATCTGACTTCTCATAGACTTTTCTCTATGCATTTTAGAGCGTAGATTCCAATAATGCCAGCTTTTTTCAGCTTTTTTGTTCATATCTCAATCAATTATCCGATGTGCAATCGCCTGTAATTTTATTTACTACTCGCAGTTACCTGGTGCGTTGCAATCCTTCCCCCAGTCCACCTCATTATACCCAAAAAAAACGACATTTCTCATATATTTTGGCGAATAATACTTAAACTACTGAACGGATTAGAAAATCAGAGATATAGCCAACCCGAGATATAGCCTAAAATGTGAAACAATTTTCGAAAAAAAGAAGCAATAAATGTATAATTTATTATCTCGAAAACCTATCCATAAAAAAATTATTCAAGGTGATTTCGAGTTTAGCGGACCATAATACATAAGAACAAGAAAACTTCGGTTAAACCGAAGCTCTAATACCATTCACACGAAATTTTAAATAGTATTGTAGAACATAAAAGTGGGAATATAAATAGGGGCTACCCCAAAAAGTGGGCGGTACACGCCCAATAGTAGATGTGTAAGATGCCGCCATATTGAATTTCAAGTTGATATTGACGTTTTCCATACAAATGTATAAAAGTGGGCTGTGGGTTTATATTAAACTACCTCGAAAAGTGAGCTGGACACGCCCATTTGTATATGTATATGCAGTGGTTGTCCACTTAAATACACCAAATCAAATTTCAAGCTAATATTGATTTAAATGAAGAATTTTTTTTCATAAAAAACACAAAATTACACGTTGGGTTTATATTGAACTAACCCAAAAAGTGGGCGGGCCACGACCATTAGTGTATGTATGTTAAGCGGCTGTCTATAAAAAGGCACCATATCGCATTTCAACCTAATATTGACTTTAATAAAGAAGTTTTTCTTGCAAAAACACAAAGGTGGACAGTATGTACGGGGGCTACCCCAAACAGTGATCGGGTCCCACACATTAATGTATATGTCAATCATCCGTCCACTAAAAGTTACCATATCAATTATTAAGTTGATATTGTATGGTGGCTACCCCTAAAAGTGGGCGTGGCGGGTAATTCTTGATATCTTGATTTTATGGATAGCATAAAAATTGGTACCCAAAAAATGGACAACAACCTACAGACAGACGGAGAGACAGACGGACAGACAGATAGACAAACGGACAGACATACATATAGACGGACAGACAGACGGGCGGACATGTCTAGATCGACTCGACTCATCTCGTCGAGCTGAACAAGAATATATTTACTTATGGGGTATACATTGCCTCCTTTTATGCGTTACAAACTATCAGACAAACTGATAATACCATTTCACACTATGTGTGAATGGTATAAAAATACAGTGGCATTAAATGAACAGACATTTGTTTTCATTTGTAAACTAGTGTAATAGTTAAATAGTTCCAATAACACTGTTGTATCTCACTTAATTTGGGTACACTGAATTCAGTGGTGATAACCGTTTTGCTAGGTTAGTGGTTGTCTGCAAACAAAATTTTAATTTGAAATTTTTACGGCCGAAACCGGAACATTTTACATTTTGGCCTGTATTTTCGTAACTAGCAGAGATGCATTAAATGTAACGTTAAAGAAATAAAAGTAAATTAAATTTTCAATTTGGCAATTGCATGAAACCACTTAAAAACCGTCAATTAAGGGTGTCCTGTGTATAAACGAGGATGAATAGCAAATTTTGGTCAAAAACATACATCAATCCTTCGCTCTACTAGGCAAATTTATTTTGCGTTAATTTTGTATGTGGGTACATTTTCCGTATCTCTGCTAGTTTCGTATCTCTGCTAGTTTAAAAAAATTGAAGTTTTTCTAACAACCATTGTTCCCGGCCGTATATCTCGGAAACTTTCACTTCTACGACTTAGGATCTTTAGATCTTTTAGTTTGTAAATTTAATTTACTTAAATTTTGTATAACGGTACATTTTCCGTATCTGTGCCAGTTTCGGAGTTAGAGGCCAAAATGTAAAAAGTTCTGGTTTTTGGATAAAAAACTTTCAAATTATAAATACGGGTAAATTTCAAATTATAAATATTTTGTTTGGAGACAAAATATACTTATCTTACGAACTCCTACCAAGCCGACTACAACAGTGAGTGTAATAGCTAAACTATTTACTGGTATTGTAGTTATTTTTTGTTAAGCTGTAGCACAAAATTCATAGTTGATTCAATGTACCCTACTACTGTAAGGTCACTTCAACTATTAATTTTGGAGTTATGACTTTTCTTTTTTCAGAATTTTCTGAATGCCTTTTCCGAAAATGATTCTAATTTAGTGTAAAGCGTTGCATCATTTTAAAAATAGACTATTAAAGCTTGGATTTCTCCGTGGTACTATTTTAGTCTACAATTTCAATTTCTACGAATTACTCAATCACCAGTTAAACTAGACAACATAATACATTAATATTTCCAGATTTAGTTATTTTATTAATTCTTTAAAAAATAATATTTACTGAATAACTTAAAAATTATATCGCATTTATTTGATTTGATGCAATGAAGCAACTTACTCCGGCGGCGTGTTATCATGAATCCATTCAGCAAAGTGTGCTACCGAAGTGTAGACGCTTGGTATGCGTAGACCACCACATTTGTCCGAACCAAAGGACATAATGCCAATCTGTAAAATATAATAGTATTTTACTTGTTTTTAAAAACTTTAAACTTTCACAGACCTGTGAGAATATGCCATTTTCCTGTATAAAAAGCGGCGCACCGCCAAAGCCCTGACACACATCCTTGCCTTCGCCACCGGCGCACATCCACTGACCTTCAATCGAATTTGGCGATTCCAGCGCACCGGTAGAGCCATAGTTATGCACGCACAGATCCCAACTGGTAAGCGGTACATCCAAATGTGACATCTCTGGCTGTCGTACACTTGACGTTGATGTCTTACCCCAACCGGCAATGGTGGCCCGTTTGCCGATCACAAGATTGGCGCGTGTTTTTTGCAGGCAAATGGGCTGTGTGGCGACTGTGTGATGAAAACAATATAGAAATATATGTGCAAATACCGATAACTACTTAATTACATAATAATAATAAACGTCAACGCGCATGAAACCCAATGAACCATTTGAATAATTAATGAACCCAAACGAAATAAGTTTATTCTATGAAATTAGAATGACGCAAGCGTTCACCTTTGATAAAACTCATTAAAAATAGTAATAATAATAAAAAAAAAATATATAGAATAAACATAACCTTAAATTACTGGCACGCAATAAAAAAGTCTAAATTTAAAACGTTTTTTAATTATCGCTGACCCACAAGCATAGAACCGAGATCAAGCGATATTAACTCGTCAATAACACGAGATTTGATTTTAAACTTACCTGTGTAATTGAGTGGAGTTTTTAGTACAAGCAAGGCAATGTCATGATGATATTGGCCTTGTTTGTAATCAGGATGTACAATGACATGACTAATGGCATGATTGACAGAGCGCGGCGCACAGAAACCAGTGCTGGCGCAATCCGGATCAGTAGAGCTATCATATTCTCCAACGCGCACGGATGAACTTTGCAAGCGAGAAGAAGAGTGTTTTATTAGTTTTATAATATTTACATCCATTCGTTATTTTGCTTACAGTCGATGTCCATCTGCCTTAGCCAAAGCACAATGCGCTGCTGTCAAGATTACGCGCCTTGCTATTACGGCACCAGCACAAGGATATGCAAAGGCTCCGGTGTTTATATCTACAAGAATCAATAATTAAATTTATCAAATTTGAATTCTTTGCAAAGTATACTATTACGAGGGGAACTATTTATATTTCGGGTATAGAAAATAATAACAAACATTTTTAATTCGTTTTTAAATCGTTGACCACCCAATTTACCTTTGATGTTCGCGAACAAGAAAAAGTCATTGGGTGCCAAATCAGGACTGTACGGAGGATGAGTCATTAATTCGCTGTTTTGACTGCTCAAAAATGCACTTGTTTGACGAGATGTGTGAGAGCTCGCATTGTCATGATGGAGAATGATTCGTCTTTGGCGGTTGGTTTTACGAATTTCTCCGAAGACTTCCGGCAAACAAATGGTCATGTACCACTCAGAATTGACCGTCCTAAGTTGCTCAAACGGAACAATGGCAACATGACCCATTCAGCCGAAGAAACAGGCGATCATTTACTTCGCTGTGCTTCTTCCACGAACAAAATTTGTTGGATTTGGCTCGTCTTGGAATACCCACACGGTCGATTGCTGTTTTGTTTCCGGCTCATACGCATATATCCATGATTCGTCACCTGTCACGACTTTATACACGTCGTTTGAAGCACCACGGTCGAACTTTTTAATCATTTCCTTACACCAATCGACGCGAGCCTTTTTTTGAGCGATTGATAAATTATGGGGTATCCAACGAGAGCAAATGCAACATGCAAAATTGAATGTATTGAAGTGGAACTAATGTGCAAGGATGCCTCTATCTCACGATATGTCACATGACGATCTTGCATTATCAGTTCATGCACTGCAACGATGTTTTTGGGCACAACATCCGATTTTAGACGACCTTCACGGAATTCGTCGGCGACCGAACTACGACCACGATTGAATTCACTATACAAGCGATATACTGTGGGTTTTGATGGTGCTTTATCGCCATACAAAAAACTGAGTTCATTGACACATTCTTGTTGAGATAATCCACGTCGAAAGTTGTTAAAAATAATCCAAGGAAAACCTTGTTTTGAAATTTCCATTTTTTGGTCAAAATGCTTTTCTTAACTCACTGTAAACAAAAACAAAAGCAATTGTACATCAAAACTTTGTGAGTACGTTTATGCCAAAAAATGTCAAACTTTATTATGGTGTTGCCAGATTTTAGCTTTTGACATTAGTGTTCCCAGTTCCCGAAATATAAATAGCAGCCCTCGTATTGCTGTAAAAACTCAACTGCTGTGCAATATTTGCAATGCGAGATGAGTTCGGAAAGTTTATTCTCAATAAATACATCATTAGAAAACTTTAATATTCTAATAATTTTGTATATAATCACATCGATCTCAATGGTGATTATGTATGAAAATTAGTAATATTTCTAAAGATGTTATAAGCATTTAGCATTAATATTCTGTGGTATTGGTTTGGGAAAGGAGGTTGACGTGGGTTTGAAGTCAATATCAACTTTATAATTGATATGGTAGCTTCTAGTGAACGAACGCTTCCCATATACATTAATGGGTGGGACCCCCATACAAACCCAACGCCCATTTTTGTGTTTTTTTATGAAAAAAATCTTTATTTAGATTAATATTAGGTTGAAATTCGATTCGGTGGATTTTAGTGGACAACCACTTCACTTCTTGAGGTAGTTTTATACAATCCCACAGCTCACTTTCATGCATTTGTACGAAAAACTTCAATATCAACTCGAAATTCGAAGTGGTGGCATCTTTTAGATGGTCGCTTAATACACATCTCCTAGCGGACGTGTTCCGTCCACTTTTTGGGTGGCCCTTATTTAAACCACCAACAACCCCCTCCCTCCGTGTGAATGGTATTAGAGTTTCGGTTCAACCGAAGTTAGCATTTTTTCTTGTTTTTTTTTTTGTTTCTTGTGTACTCTCAAATTTTTAGGAGGTATAGTAACGACACTAGTATTGCACTATTGAAAGTATTATACAACACATTAAAAGATTTACAATAGGCTTCTCCTGTGTCCTAGCTCCACCTATTGTACCGATCTGATAAAAAAAAACTGTTTAGATAAACTCTTTTGACAATTGTTGAATGCGTAGAGTCACAATCTAAAAAATTCTCTAGAAATGTGTGCTTCTTTCCTCAACAGCTCCTAACGCGCATTGTTTTAAATGTGGTGACTCCATGTTGCTTTAATTAAATAATCTGGTTCGACAATTCTTATGCGACTGAATGAACACATCATTTTTCCATTTAGACTTTTAATATTCATTTTTGGACTTTGATTCTATATCCGTGATTTCTTCTTTATCCTCGTTTTCTTTTTACTATTGTCTCGCGTATTTTCATGAATTCGGGCAACAAACACGATGCATCGAAATCTTCACTTAGGTCGTAATCACCTTCGATTTTCATATGGTCAATGCATTTTAACAGGCCTGACCAAGACAACGACAACAAAGCACTATTTCGGGCTATCTTAATTTTCAGCAACCCCAGTTTAAACTGCAACAAATAATAGTATTGAGTAATATATCCAAAACAGCTTAAAGCACATTTTGAATTGACTCCAAAATGTTATATTTTAACATATATCCCAATCTTCAGGAGTTATCTCGTTTCCTAACCATTTTTGAACTTGGTAATTAGCCCGATATAAATGTAGCCGAGCAGCAGAAGAGCTGTGTAGACACGGCACATGTTTTATTCCTATAATTATTAATGAAATAATCCGTTATTAGGGCCTTAAATAAATGCAAGATCCGAATCGAATTCCATTGTCAAAAATCTTGTCTGGAGAAGGTAGTGTGGTAAGGAGTGCACATAAAAAATTTGAAGTTATGACTCTACGAATTAGATTCACCGATACTAGTCAATCTAGCCATGTTCGCATGTCCGTCACTCTGTGCATATTTATATACTACATAGTTCCGCAGGTTTTTGGAATAACGTTCTCCATTCAAACCTATCATCCAATTATTAAATTTATATAATAAAAAACAATTTTATATTGTAGATAACTTGGAGCCATACGATACTTGCTCATTCTCTTTTTGATTCTGGTTTAGCTTCTTTTTTTTTTTAGAAGTATTCTGAAAAGTATATTTTTACATGTCAAAATGGCTCACATAGACTTTGTTTTATTCATCTTTAACGCCCAAAGACCAGAATTTAGAGAAGTATGAGCCAGTCCCGTACGTCTGTTAAGCTTCAAACTTTATATTGGTTATTTGTATAGAGCTCTATACAAACCCATACTTCATTTTTAAGTTTTAGTATGAAAAATTTGTATTTATAACATTAACTAACAACTGAAAACATGAAGGCTTCATATGGAATCTATACTATTATAAAGAGATAAAGTTTGTCAGTTTGTATGCCGTGGATAATCTCTGGAATTACTTATTCGTTTTTTAAACTTATTTCGCTGGTAAATAACCTTGACAGTCCAAACGAACGTAGGCTATATATAACTTTAATAAAATAGGCAGTACCAAGCTGAACTATATAAGAGAACAAGAAATAATGCTGCAATCGAGTGTGCTCGACTTCGAGATACTCTGCACCTTGTTGAAGGCTATTTAGTTGAACCATATATTTGTAGGAGGCTATACTCCACTCTGGACATACATATGGGCGATGTTTAAATACGATTGACGTAAAATAAACAAAATTTGGCATTTCTAGTTTTATTAACGCCAAAAACAAAACTCAGGAATGTAAGGGGGCTGAAATTGTGCACTTTCATTAAATACACTTTATCTGAAAAGGAAATAGGACAGCATAAATATCAAAACTTAAAATCTATACCTCTTTTAGTCTCCGAGGTATAGTCGTTCACCCAGACGTACAGACGAACATGTCTATATCGATAAGAATTTTGAAGTTGTTCAAGAATATATACTTTTTCAAATCTTTAAGCCATCTTTTGGCTTTTATATACATTTGGACAGACTTAATATAGGGTGTTGTTTTTAGACGTGTGGTTTTCAATCTGGCAACACTGTTTTCGGCAGCTGTTTTTTTTTGGCAGCTGTCACTTGATTTATGTACAGTTTGGTTTGCCATTTCATAATGATGAGGAGATGGCCACCGATCCCGATTTTCACAAGAAAATGTTGTTCAGCGATGAAGCTCACTTTTTGTTGGATGTGTACGTTAATAAACCAAATTGTCGCAAGCCATTGTTGAGACTCCGTTACATCCTCAAAAAGTCACTGTTTGGTGTGCTCTATGGGCAGAGGGAATCATTGGTCCATATTTCTTCAAAAATGAAGCCGGTCATAATGTTACAGTCAATGGGGAACGCTATAGAGCCATGATTAATGACTTTTTCGTGCCTGAATTGGAAAATGTTTATGTGGACAACCTTTGGTTCCAACAAGATGGCGCTACATGCCATACAGCCAACGAAACAATCAATTTATTGAAGGAAACTTTTGGTGAGCGCATTATCTCGCGTCGTGGGCCTGTGGCGTGGCCTCCAAGATCGTGGGATTTAACACCGCTGGACTATTTTCTGTGGGGTTATGTAAAGTCGCTTGTCTACGCAGATAAGCCCGCGACGATTGACGCCTTGGCGTCCCCAATTGCTGCAAAAAGTGGTCGAAAATTTAGCCTCTCCGCTGGAACCCTAGCCAAATTGTCAATAATGGCAATCACTTATCTTTAAAGCTAAATTCTTGGCCACAACATTAAATTATATGCGTTTTATTTCCTCTTGAAAACCACACGTCTAAAAATGAACACCCATTATATCTTTTTACTCAAATGATACAGAGTATAAAAAAAGAAATTTTCGTAAAATCTCTGGACTTATTTGAGGTAACAAGATGAAATGTGGTATAAATACGGAATAAAATAAGTTCCACTGGAAAAAATTTGCGAAGCCATTCGCCCAAAATATGAACAATAAATATCAGAAAGAATTTAAGATATGTATTCGAATGGTATTTAGTACTATATGAAGGGTATGGTAAGAAATAAGTTCAACTAGAACCACGCCATTTATGCTAATTTACAATTTTTTGTGAGAAATTATATTGGAAAAGCATTAAGCATCTAAACATGTGCTATCTCCATGCCAAGATTTCAGTTGATAACTGAAGTAATTAAATTGAGACTTTCTGTATTTAAAGTGTAGTCAATCCACAGGAAGTTCTTCAGACACTATTAAATTCAAAAAGTTCATATACTTGGATTAGTGTGTTTTATGTATACAGAAGGAATTATCGGATTAAACATTTTTTTTAAATTTAAGAACAGGAAAGTGCTTCGTGCCGTTGTACTATGAGAGTATTTTTGTATTTATTCACATAAAGTATTCAATTTTTATGCACAGAACTTATGTGAAAAATATTTTCAACGACTTTAAATATGGTGTTAATATTTGTTATTTTCATCCTAACGAAATATTCTCGTACAGACTTTCAAAAAGCTTGTGAGAATATCGTATTTATATTGTAACAATGTAATGATTTATCGTTCAATACTCACGTTTAAAACCAACACGCGCCACAAACGGATACGAGCCGAGTCCTTTGTAGAAATGTCCTTGTACTAACGATTTGCCGCACACTTGATTCTTTTCAAGCGGACTGCTGGGACAACAAACGTATGGCATTTCCTCACCACCGCCACAGAAATGCGATTTATCACCATAATAGCACATCTTAGCTACCTCATAGATCATAGCGGTGCAATCGTGTAGTGGAGTACACTCTGTGCCCACGGAGCACTCCGCCGCACCAGGTGTTTCATAATAGGAGCGTGCGGCAAGCGAATGTCCTTGTGAAACATTGGAAACGGAGGAGTACTCAGGGTCTTCGTATGCATTCGAGACAAGTAACTTTTCTGTGTGAAAAAATTTTGTTGCATTGAAAACTGATCATATTTGTAGTAGCTATATATTCTTATATCCTTTGAACGTGCTTGCCTACCAAATTCACCGGCTTCAGAGTTTGCGCGTTCTAACAGCGAAACAAACGCAAAAAAACTAAAAATATGCATTAAATGCATCGCGAGAATTTTGACGCTGTTTACACTCCCTTTTTTTGAGTCAAATAGAATAATAAAATTTTGCCGTACTATTTTAGCTTTTGGTCAACCGTGCAGATCAACTTCACTTAATGTACTAAAAGCTACGATGCGCATTATTAATATTTGATGAAAAATCACCATCCACAATACATCTGTACATACATTCATACATTTGTGTGTATAAAAGATTGAAAGATCGTCATGCAGTCAACATTTTTTGTATTTATGACAATTTTTGGTCTAAATTCAAACGCGTTTTAGCATTTGTATTAGTTAGTTTAGTCGTGCTGTCTGGGATGGCAGTCCAATGTACATTTGATGATACGTATGTATGTAGATACTTATAAATAGTAGGTACGTGTAGTACACGCAGATATGGTTGCGCCGGATGAATGGATGAAGCGCTCACACATGATTTTTATTTTACCTTATTTTATTATTGTTATTAATTTTAACTTTGTGATAGTAACAATTGTTGTTGTTGTAGTTTTTATTGTTTGACTGATATTTTATATATCGCTGTATTTGTTGCTGTTTTACTTTAGAATAGTTTTGGTAAAAGTGGTTTAAATATCAAACAAGAAAGAACGTTAACTTCGGTTGAACCGAAGCTCTAATACCATTCACATGAAATACTAAATAGTATTGTAATACATAAAAGTGGGGGTTTAAATAGGGGCTATCCCAAAAAGTGGGTGGTACACGATGTGCATGAAGCGATGTAGTAGACGTGTAAGATGCAGCGCTATCGAATTTCAAGTTGATATTGACATTTTCCGTACAAATGCATAAAAGTGAGCTGTGGGTTTATATGGGACTACTTCAAAAAGTGGGCGGGACACGTCCATTTGTATATATAAATGTATATGAAGCGTTTTCCACTAAAACCCACCAAATCAAATTTCAAGCTAATATTGATTTAAATGAAGAATTTTTCCATGAAAAACACCAAATTGCACGTTGGGTTTGTATAGGGGCTACCCCAAAAAGTGGACGAAGCACGCCCATTATTCTATGTATGTTCAGCAGCTGTACATAAAAAGCCACCATATCGCATTTCAACCTAATATTGACTTTAATAAAAAAGTTCTCATACAAAATGTCAAAAGTGCGCAGCAGGTTTGTAAATAGATTCTACCCCAAACAGTAGGCGGTTCCCACCCATTAATGTATATGTCAAGCATCCGTTCACTATAAGTTACCATAGTAATTATTAAGCTGATATTGGCTACAATAAAAAAGTTTTTCATACAAAAAGTCAAAAGTGGGAGGTAGATTTGTTTGGGGGCTACCTCGAATAGTGGGCGGAGCGGTTCAAACTTGATACTCTATTAAACTGCAATAAAAAGAAGTGTATGTGCAAAATTTCAAAATTTCGTAAAAATTGGTCCCCAAAAAATGCGCAACAACATACAGACAGACAGACAGACGGACATGACTAGATCGAGCTGATCAAGAATATATACTTTATGGGGTCTACGATGCCTCCGTTAATGCGTTACAAACTTTCAGACAAACGAAACAGAATTTACCATTTCAAGACCAAAGTGAGGAGGGAATAAAAATAATAATTTCAAAGAAAAGAAACACATGGTCTGTAGGACCCCATTGGCCAAAGTGAGGAGCAAAAATTACAATTTCAAAGAAAAAAACCAATGGTTCTGTGGGTCCAAGACGGCGAAATGAAGACCAAAAAAATATACATACGTCTAACAATTATATATTTCGGACCAATCCCCTTACTACGCCACTGTTCAGTGCAGCTCTACCCATTACACCGATGGATGTACTAGACGTTCTACTTCACCTACTCCCATTTAATCTAATTGTGATAGAGAGAACTACGCTCTAATCACAATCCAAAGGCTAAGCAAAACCACATCATGGCGCTGTAGTACCATTGGGCAGTGCAGTATACTCCAACTACAAGAATCTTTCGCATCAAATACGAATTGGTCTATCGTACCATAAAAGAATGCCATGAATACATTCACTGATGGTTCAAAACTCGTGGTTGGGTTGGGGCGAGTTGGAGCTGGGATCTTCTCTCCAGATATAGAGTTGAATCATTTCTTCAGAATATCGGATCACCAAAAGCAGGTTTACATTTTTCTGAAAGTCGGGTAGCTCTTAATGCACTTGTTTCGTATAGAAAAATTTGGAAAACCTTTTGATCTCTCAACATGATGGCCGAGAACTACGAAATTCACCACATCCTGCATACTTGGGCACTGTAAAATAGAAGGAAACTGTGATGCAGATAAGCTGACCAGAAATGTATCCACTGTCGACCTGCTTTCTGCGAAGGCAGCAGTAGTGATTCACTTGAATATAATTAAAAAACCTCTAAGCTCACTTGGCTGAATTATAATATTAAGCTAAGAAATGCACTTTTGCCCCAGAAGAGGTCAGACATCGTTATTCTGGGAGAAAGCCTTATGCCAAGGCTATTTTAAGAACAACTGTAAAGGGCCGTCGAGAAAATATGAGAGCGCCGGACAGAAACATTACGGACCTCTTAAAAATAAAAAAAAAAAATATTGTATTTGAAAACATATCAAATTTATTTCCCGACCCACAATTCTTTGGCCAGCGATTGTTACCGCAAACCAGCGACTTAAATCGAAGAGCGTTAAATCGCAAGTTCTTGAACCTCCCTCTTCTGAATATAATATGGTTCTGGTAACTTTTATTGCAACGAGCATGTGTGACACGTCGGACTACTTGTTTGAACCACATGTCGTCCAGACATTAATTTTCTCCGGATGCAATAGAGAGAGAGAGAGAGAGAGACAAATAAGGCAATTTTTGCTTGTTCACGAAGCTGTTAAATTTAGCCAAATTCTGAATCCGTTTCCAATTGCTCCAGAGCTCTATCAGCGAACTTAAATGTAAAAATACTACAATGGTGATGAACGAACACAGACGTCGAAGACTGAGAACGTTGCGCCCCTGAAACGACCTAGCAATAAGCTAATTATCAATATTACTTATTGAAAAATATATCTATAACAAAGGTTAAGTATCTATCGAAGTTTCTAATATAAACTGATTCGCTAAAGATCAAGTAGTAGGATTAGTCAATAGGGACGGGTATATGTTAAAATGGAATAAAACAAATTGAAAGGCGTATCAAGCCGTTATCTGTGGTATATGATATCGTTCAAATGACCACCGCGGCATTACTGGGCGAGAGGGCGAAAGATCCAATTTTCAAAGACTCTGGCGCATAGATCAGGCTGAATTTGAGCGATACCAAGGGTTATGTTGACATAGACTTGCGACTAAAGGATATACCACAAGAAAAAGAAAAAGTGTAACTGGTTCAAAACGCACGATCTCGATTGCCAACTCACGTAGTTTTTTATAAAGTTTTTATTTTAATTTTTTTTTACATTTTCTATCAGTTTTATCCACGGAATATAACCGGAACCGTTAACCGAAATAAACCGAGTCAAAATGAGAACCTGAACCAATATTATATTAAAAACCGGAATCAGAACCTTTTACCGAAATAAAATTAGAGAATTATTAGAATTATTTTTTTCTATGAACAATGTTTATTTATCCATAATGTTCAATGGAAAACAAAAAACAGCTGATATACCATGTAGCGACATTGTGTGTTAATGTCTATGTCATCAGCATATGCAAGTAGCATCACTTCCTTATGAAAGATCGTGCCCGATCGTTCTACGTATGGGCATTGGCGTAGGATGTACTCCATCAGGAGATTAAAAAAGTAGCACGATAAAGCATCACCCTGCCTGAAACCTCTCTTGGTATCAAAGGGTTTGGAGAGGTTCTTTCCTCTCTGCGATGCGGGGGGGTCGTGCGACGACGGCTGCTGGGATACCAAGTTCCGATAGGGCGTTGAAGAACTTCGTTCTTATCGGCGTGCCGAAAGCAGCCTTATAATCGACAAATAGGTGGTGTGTGTCTTTATTGTACTCGTGGGTCTTTTCCAGGATTTGGAGTAAAGTGAAAATTTGGACCTCTTTGGTCTGAAGCCGCACTGATACTGTCCTATCAGTGCATTCGTGCATGGCTCCAGCCGTTTACACAGTACGCGGGACAGAATTTTATATCCTATTGAAAGGAGACTTATTCCCCGGTAGTTCGCGCAAACAGCGGGGTCTCCTTTCTTGAAGATAGGACAAAGAACACTGAGATTCCAATCGTTCCAACTATACCTATATTTTTAAACCTGCACTTACGTACAATAAAAGTCGTTCTAGCTGGAACTCTCTTCAAAAATATTTCATGATCTAATAGTATTTGTTTTTAGATACATTTTTTATATACTTGTGTGTGTGTATGTGTGTGTGTGTGTGTGTGAGTACTTTTTCATTATTTTTGTGTGTCATCGCAATGAGTAGATCATTTTTATTGGACTTTTTTTTTCTATTGCGGTAAATAATTTCAAAAGCCAATTTTAATGAGATTATTTCGGTGCGATATGCACATTTCACTGGTCAGACTAGACTAAGAGCACATTTTAGTTTGAGTTCCACTCACACATTTAACTTTTTTTTTTAATTTTTTTCGAAATAAAACGTTTTGTTATTTAATATATGATTATATTGTTTGAGTCAGGTATTATTATTATTATTTTTTTTTTTTTTTTGTATTTCAATTTAATGGCTAATTTTACTTTCGTTACTACTTTTACTACACATTTTATTACTATTTATTTTGTTTTATGATAGCTTTTTTTCACAGATGTGCGTATAAGAAATTCATTACAACAAAAAAAAAAAACTGATATCACTTTTATCTTTATAAATAATGCAAAATTGTTAGAAAAATTTCCAAACTTATTCATAATCAATATTATAAATGAGATTGCAAATTTGCTGAAATCTTTGAACCATATAACCATTTAATATGCCAATTTAATAAACCGTATTTCAAATTTATAAAATCAGTTCGAGTAGTTTAATGCTCGCTTAAATGTTCATCCCAAATCGTTCTTTGTTTGTGTGGTCATGGTTTTTAATTTTGGTAATGTATGCAGATGTATAATTATAAGAACCAGAAAAAAAAAAAAACATCCATCCAAACCATATTACAATACTTATAAATTTTTGTTAAATGTTTAAAAAGCAAACTAAATTTATGTATACCAAACAATTTTCTGCCAATTTAGGCACCATTTAACTTATTTCACTAACGGTGCTTTTCAATAATTGTACCATATATGTATCGTTTTTATACCATTCACACATAGTGTGAAATGGTATTAACAGTTTGTCTGAAAGTTTGTAACGCATTAAAGGAGGCATCGTAAATCCCATAAAGTATATATATTCTCGATCAGCTCGACGAGATGAGTCGATCTAGCCATGTCCGTCTGTCCGTTTGTCTGTCTGTCTGCCTGTATGTTGTTGCGCATATTTTGGGCACCAATTATGAGTCGATCTAGCCATGTCCGTCTGTCCGTTTGTCTGTCTGTCTGTCTGTATGTTGTTGCGCATTTTTTGGGCACCAATTTTTACGCTATCCAGTTGAAAATTTACACACACACTTCTAATTATTGCAGTTTAATAGAGTATCAAGAATGATCCGCCACTACCACTATTTGAGGTAGCCCACATACAAACCCACCGCCCGTCTTTGACTTTTTGTATGAAAAACTTTTTTATTGTAGTCAATATCAACTTAATATTTGATGTGGTAGCTTCTAGCAGACGGAGACTTCACATATACATAAATACTTCAAATATACTGATTGGGGTAGCCCCCATACAAACCAACTGCCCAATTTTGTGTTTTTATATGAGAAACTTCTTTGTTAAAGTCAATATTAGTTTGAAATGCAACATACTGCCTATTAATGGATAGCCGCTTAACATACATAGACTACTGAGCGTGTACCGCCTACTTTTTGGGGTAGCCCCCCATACAAACTCACCTACCACTTTTGTTTTTTTTTTTTTATAAAAAATTCTTTATTTAAATTAATATTTGCTTTAAATTCGATTTAGTGGATTTTAATGGACAACTGCTTCATATACATATACAAATGGACGTGTCCCGCCCACTTTTTAAGTTAGTCCCATACAAATCCACAGCTCACTTATATGCATTTGTATAAAAAACATAACTATCAACTTGAAATTCGATATTACGGCATCTTATAGATGGTCGCTTCATACACATATACTAATGGGCGTGTTCATACTTGCCACTTTTTGGGGCCGCCCCTTTTTAAACCCATCAAATTTATGTTTTACAATACGATTTAAAATTTCTTGTGAATGATATTAGAGCTTCGGTTCAACCGAAGTTAACGTTTTTTCCTGTTTTATTCTAATTTTTCTTTTATTTTTTATTGGTGAAAAAAATGTTGTGTATCATTATTTCAAATGCATTCTAACTCACATTCATATTCAGATATGTATACCCACATTATTATTTATTTGCAATTTCATACTTCCTACTTTTTATTTTATAGAAATGAATAGCTCAAAGTTTTAATAGATTTAGTAGTATGTACAATAGCAGCTGAAACAATAACATTTATTATGTAATGTAATGTGAGAATTAATATTAATTCCGCATTGTTGAGCTTTGTGTGAGAAATTGTCTAAATAAAATGGGATCATGTTGAGAAATTCTTTCAATCGTCAATCATAAAGAGAAACTAATGTAGTTAAAATACTACTTACACATTTTGTTTCAACACCTTTGTATAATATACGCAATTGGTCAATTTGTATTTACAAATTTAATTTGGAAAAACAATAAGAGAATATGTTTTAATAGTAAACAAAAGACTACAAAAACAAGAAAAACGTTAACTTCGGTTGAACCGAAGCTCTAATACCATTTACACGAAATTTTAAATCGTATTGTAAAATATAAATTTGAGGGGTTTAAAAAGAAGCTGCCCCAAAACGCCCATTAGTAGATGTGTGTGAAACAATGCAGTAGATGGCAAGATGCCGCCATATCGAATTTCAAGTTCATATTGACGTTTTCCATACAAATGCATAAAATGGAGTTGTGGGTTTATATTGGGACCATGTAACGGGTCACGCCCGTTACATGGTTATGCATGTTAAGCGGCTGACTATAAAAATTCATCACATTGCATTTCAACCTAATATTGACTTTAATAAAGAAGTTTTCATACAAAAATTCAAAAGTGGGCAGTGGGTATGTATGGGGGCTACCCCAAAAAGTGGGCGGGTCTTGGCGTGTCTAGGAGCGTGTCTCGGAGCGGCTTTACTTATATAAACAATATAAACAATATAAACAATAAACCGTAATAATCGAAAGTAAAAACTTTGTGGGACCGAAAAAAAAATTTGGTGCCTGGAAAATCTATTTTGATAGCTCCAAATATTCCTTTTCCTTTTTCTTTTATAAATTAAAGTTTTTTTTTTTTTTTTGGTTATACTGCCAAATTCGATGAAATTAATGAAGAGGCACATTAATGACTTCAAGATGGACCTCCGTTTTTTGTAACTCTTTACACACAATTATATCGTTTATAAAACCAGTAAGGTAAAAATTGTTAAATATCGTTTGAAAGTACTCTTAATCAGTACTCAATCAGAGCGCCAAAAAAATTTAAAAACACGCAACGTAACGTCCATAACGCTAGATTAACCCATATCAAATTTATAGTAAACTTATAGTATACTATAGTAAACTATAGTAAACTTAAAAAAATGTGGATGGTGACTTTTTTAAGAACGGGTCCGGAGTCTTTTTGCGAACTTAGCTGGGCAAAGTCAAAATTTTTCATAGTAGATCGGTTTAAAAGCACAGCCTCCCGGTACTGGATAGAATAATCTGGTCTACGGCAGGCCAAGCTACTAACCCGTCCTACATACCCAAAAACCAACGCACATCTGAATAGATCTGACCTGTGGTTGCTTTTGGCCTAGCTCACCGGCCATCATCCACTAAGATATCACTCAATATTAAGCTAGGTCTCTCCTCAGAAACAGAGTGCAGACTCTGTCTAGACGATGACTAAACTAGTTTACATCTGTTTTGCGATTGCCCAGCCTTGAGCAGATGAAAAGACCCTTTAATACATTTGATGAGATCAGAAACACCTCGTCTAAGGATATTCTCCGTTTCATTAAAGAGACGGCGAAGATCCTAGATAAATTAACTCAACCATATCCGGGCTAGCGTACAAAAAACATTTTCTGTCGCAGTTTCCGTTTCCTATAGGATAGCCGTGCTAGACATGCTAGCTCTGACTCTGAGTCTTAGTTAGCGTTACAAGCTTCGCAGTGACCACTTGCTTGTCATGCGGCTCGGGCTCAGACACTACGTCACGCACTGGTTATGGTTATGGTTATGGTTACATGTTCAATATATAGATACATTGTTTGCAGTACATTTTTAGTTAGATGACTAAAAAAACAAATAAGTAACAGAAATTCATTAAATTTATAATAAAAAGGATGTATTTATTTGATATGCTTGCTATGATTACAATTGAAAATTGTTCAATTGTTTTTTATTTATTTTTTTTTTTTTGACATCCGCGGTTTAGTTTTGGTCATCAAAAGCTATATACTATTGCTTGCCATCGGATCTACAAGTGCATATGTCCAAACTCAGCTTAATCCGATCAGCAGAATTGGGTTAAAAATCACTTTCAAGATTTGTACATGATACACAGAAAGTAAATTAAATAATAAAGGCTTCTAAAAATATGTAAATATTTTATAAAATTTCGGCAAACATCAAATTAAAATTACATTGTTTGTTGGTCGTTTTGACGTTTTGATTGAGAAACCAGCCACTGCAGTTTTAAGCACTTTACAAAAGTAACTTTGTCTCAAGTTCATATCTCCATGGCACCATGTCTTCTAAACGCTTGTGCCGCAATGTTCGATTGTCACAACTTACTACATCTGGAGCAGCAGCAGCAGCAGCAGCAGCAGCATCAGCATCATACACCATTCCGCGAAATCTCAAATATTTTTAAGCCCATTAAACTTTCAATTAAGCTTGAACAACTTGAATGGTATAACTCAATGCTGCTTACTTTCAGTTTGGATTCATTTAAAACTCCACGTAACTTATTTCTGCCCAGTCAATTTCGCCGATACAAGAATCATACGTTATTCATGATTTACGCCTGTCGCACACGGCGCTAAGTACTCCGATAGTAACAGTGGTCTGTGTAAAATACTGAAGGAGATGCTGGTTATCTGGGTAGTCTCACCTACGTCTCAGGTGCCTTTCGCATTCCGTGGCTACATCTGTGATGCCTCAAGGCGTCGGTGTTACAGCAAATACTTTGGTTTGCGTAGTATGTACGATGATCAAAATACAAAGAACTTTATTGAGCACGATCCGAATTGCATGATCTGTACCATGCAAGAACTGCGTAAATTTAATGGTGAACAACGCAAAATTGTCGATTTACGTCTATATTTGCGCGACAATTCCTAAGTGTCGCGGGTAGTTTAAAGTGTAATACAATAGTTAATTGATTTAAAAGTACACGCAACATCATTCATTATGTGCTGAGTGTACCTTTGAATTAATACCTAATGCTTTACAGTTTATTAAAACAAGAAATAGCTATAGTGCTGGACTGTATTATAACATGTACACGCCATATTTAGTAGTAGGCATTGATTTGTCTCCAAAATCATTTTTTGAGACAAATCAAGGCATACTATAAAATTAAAATAAAAACTAAAAAAGTGCCAACTTGTTTTGTTTTTTTACCACTGCAGTAAAACGGTTGAGAGTTATGGAAATTCAAATTACTCTTGAAGCAATGTAGCCTTGAAAATAGTGTCAAAAGTATACCTAATTAAACTAGAAGGACAGCAAACTTAGCGAAAATGTATTAAGATTTCGAATCTATGTCATATATATATATATATATGAACAAAGGCATATTAAAGAAGGACCTAAATAAACTTCTTACAAAGGCTGCTGGTTGGGCTTCAACATTATTATTTCTAAGGAGAGCTACATTTACTCCCACATATACAATACAATATTAACTTTGGCATCCAAACCTTAAATAATGGATTGCAAACCAAAACAATCCACAACTCTTAATAATTAATAATTAGCTGGTGTCCTTGCATCTTTTTAATCTAATGAATCTTCCTAAAGGTTATAGTACATGAGACTTTCTTCGGCTTTTTTAAAAATTGTACGGAAAAAACACACCAAAAATTTCAAATACAACTCAAATAAATTCTTAGTTGCCGTAGCAATGTCACTACTTAGAAGGTTACAGTTGGTGACTTGTCAAAAATTGAGACTACTGCAGGATGGGGTCGTTTGTAGAAGTGGAAAGTTATTAGGAATGCCCAAAAGCGATTCTTTTGCAAACGACGTAAACAGCTTACAAAAGTCCGTTACGGCACGTATCCCATAGTTAAGCTACGGAACATCCATGGTGAACAAATTGTGAGAAGGTGTAATCCAGTCCCCTTAATTAGAGGTTGGTGTGTTGGATTTGGATCCCGCCACCGCAAAACAATTACCTGTGGTGACACAGAGGCAACCTCGGTCACGATCTCCCTTTTATGACAACCCCCGAAAACGATTTAACGACCATGATTTACGTACTGATATCCACATACTACATAGCTGATTTGGTTGATTTCAAGGTTGATTTCAAGGCTGATATCACCGCAACACTGGAAATGCGATGGATAGGCCAAAAAAGTGAGGAGATGAACCGTGAGTACAATAAAGACAGACATTATAAGGCCCTTTCGACACGCTGATAAGAACGAAGTTCTTCAATGCCCTATCTAAACTTGGTATCCCGGCAAAGATCGTTCGTCTATCATGATGACGCTTTAACACACCCAAAGCATCGTCAACTTTGATACCAAGAGAGGTTCCAGACAGGTTGATGCCTTATCGAGTGACTTTTAATCTTTTGATGGAGTAAATCCTATGCCAATCCATATACGTATAATGGTTGGCACGATCTTCCATAAGGAAGTTATGCTACTAGCATATGCTGATGACATTGACATCATCGGCACAAATGAACGGCGAGTTTTGAGAATTGAAAAACAGACACGTCTGATGGGCCAGGCGGTGTACGAACAGTCGGTGAGTATGGAGAATCTATTTCAATGTAGTAGAAAACTTTGTATACCTGGCCACAGAGATAACCAGCAGCAACAACGTCAGCCTGGAGATCGCACGAAGAATCGCGTATGCTAACCTGTGACACTTGGGCTCAGCAAGCAAATAAAATTAAAACCCTCTCCGAAGTACGAAGTACGAAGATAACAATTTATGAAGCTCTGAACTGTACCTGAGAAATAAAGTCCTGCTCTATAAGGCCATACTCAAACCCATATGGACTTATGTGATTCGGCTGTGGGGCACAACCTCAACATCCAATATTGAAATACTTCAACGATTTCAAAGCATTACTTTGCGAAGATTGGTCAAAGCACCATATTACGTCAAGAATCAGGTGATCCACAAGGACATTGGCATTCCAAGTGTCACTGACGAAATGAGAAGATTCTGCCAGAAACACCTAGACAGACTGGATCGACCCTGCAAGCACCTGGCCTTAAACTTGCTCAACAATAGCCAGCACCGCCGTCGTCTGAAAAGACACCATCCACGCGACCTACCCTTTAGGCCATCCAAAGAGTGATAGTACATATGCCACTCTCTTTTCTAAATATCCCTTACATGTAAAAACCCTCTGTAACTATTCTCCCTTATAAAATTTACTTTTATCTATAGATAGATTGTAAATAAAATAAAAGAAAAAAAAAGAGTATCCATATTGACATGCCACGCCCACTATTTAGGGTAGCATATACAGACACCTCACCCACTTTAGACTTTTTTTATGTCCCGCCCATAATTATGTGTATCCCCGTACAAACCCACTAGATTGCTACATGAATTAATTCACTCAACCTGCTTTATGAATATTCATTCATTCACATTCAATTCATGAATGCAACACATACTAATCAACATTCACTTCATTCAATGCAGAATGAAGTTCACTTCACTACCATATTAACTTATTAAAATATTTCACTATAAACACGCGGATAATCGAAACATTCATTCATTCAATTGTTTTGATTATTCGAATTAATTCAGTTGTCGATCGCTTGTGATATCAACGCGAAGACTATATCCATACGAAGGTATGTTAGCATGCTAGTTAGCAACAGCTAGCCTGAATGGAAAACGTATAGTTTCACTTCTTGACTCGTGTATAAGAAAGAGGTAACAGGTTGCTAACGCAAGATGCTAAAATGAGGCGACATCTAGATATTTTTGCTCAGAATTGCTTACATATGAACATCTAAGTGTAAGTACTTTATATTTAAATTATTTTTGTAGGCCTATCCTTGTCTAATATATTGTACAAATGGTAAAATAAGCACCAGTTTGTGAATAAAACTATTTAATCCAGTCGCTTATCTCTGCTAGCATCTGCTCTCTTTGACGAATGTTGGAAAATAAACTAATATTTAATTGGATTTTTTATAGTCAAGCAATTCTAGAAATTTACAAGACAACATACACTTTTAGCAACTCGTGGCTGTTTCCTCCAGTAATGTTTAACGCCATGTACGCCGCAATCATCAAAAGTTACCACTAAAATATATATAACTGGAATAACAACTCAATCTCAAGATTTTTGTAAAGAACTCACGTTGTACACAGTAGCATTTTATTTAAGCTAAAGCATAAACATTCCTTTCATTCAATGCAGAAAGAAGTCCACTTTTCGTATGAATGAATAAAATATTAATTCATTCGAAACATTTATTCATTCACTGGATTGTTTTGAAAATTCGAATTAATTCAGTTTACAAACTAATCAAAAATCGTAAGATTTCAGGAAGTTACATAGAGGCGGCCAACCGTTGCTTAAGTTTTCTGGACAAACAAGATTTTTGAAACTTAAGAATTTTAATCGTCCAGCGTACTACTCAATAATAATAATAAACTATAAAGGAGTTAATCCGAAAACAAAACAGATTCTCTATTTTGGCGCCTTTAAACAACTGATTTATGATACCCTGTACCCAAAGGGACAATCGTATAGTAAGTTTATGCGAATGTTTGTAACATGGGGTCTACCGCATATAAGGCGGTAGGCCCCGTAAAGGATATATGTATATTCTCAATCAGCATCGGAAACTGAGTCGATTTAGCTATATCCAACTGTCCGTCGGCTTAGACAGACATCAGTAAATATTAGAGCTAGCGACTTCAAATGGTTACATTCTCCTTAACTATACACAGAAGTCTTATATTAAATTTTGATGGCACGCTCACAACACTATAATACGGCCGTATTAAGCCGCATATGCACACTTTTCTATTTGCATGAGTTCGAACCCCCCCCCCCCTCCCCTTAATATATTTTTCCATTAATTCCTATTTTATGAAGTAAAACCCGTAAGCGCTTATTTAATTTAACATTTATTAAAATATGAAAACAAATTAATTTTGCTACTAAATTACAATTACAAAATGTAAATTTGGAGACATTTTCTGTTACATTTTTTTACATAGATATTACATAATATATGAACTGTTCTAAAATGTTGCTTCTAATTTTCGTAAAATTTTTTTTTTTTTTTTTTTTGGTATTGCTTGTAAATATCGCATTCGATAAATCTTTGCATGTGTTTGTGAGTGTGTTTGTATGTATGTACATGATTATTGTATAGATATATAAAAAGGAAACTGCTTTTTACATATGAAAATTTGTTTAAACTTACAAATATAATTTAGTAAACATGCGGGATAAATTGAAAAGGTAGACCTAACTATTAACTTATGCTACATGAATTTTATGCTTACAAATAGAATTTAGACGTATGCATGCCGAAGATTAGACTTTAAAAGATACGATTCTTGTAGATAAATTTGCTATTATAATAGAATGCTTTTTACATAAGCCTTTATGATGTTTACAAATAAAATTTAAAAGAGAGTGCAGCATGCTGTTCACTTATAGAAAATAAATATATATTTGCTATTGTTAGTTTAGTTAAGTGCAGCGTTTGTCTTTTCTACGCTTTCACAAAATCGAGTTTCAGAAACAATTTTTAAGAGCAGAGATAAAGGATTTTTGTACTTAACAGACAGAGAGAGAGAGAGCGAGAGAGAGAGTGAGACATAATATGAACAGAAGAAAAATTTAACGATAATAACAAGTAAACTGATTTAACAAAATATTGTAAATTGTAACTATAGAGATGTGTACTAATTAATTAATTAATTGCTTTGTGTATGAATGACTAATATGTGTGTGTGAGTGAGTGAGTGAGTGAGTGTGTGTGTGTGTGTGTGTGTGTGTATACGTGAAACTTAACATTTTTTACGATAAATCAACTTAAACAATGTAACTAAAACAACTAATCCTAACCAGCTTTCTGAGTTTGCTTTTGTCGTTGCAGTGCTTCGAATGCTTCAATCTCCTTCTTTTCCTTAGCTTTATTACGGCGCTCATATTCGAGACGATGCGAGATAATACGCTCTACAATGCGTTCTGTTGTCATTTCATTGCCTGAGTTGATAAGTGTAAATAAGCCGCGGGTTTTGGGTATAGCATAGGGATCAATTTTGCCATTCTCAAAGGCAATCGGTGTGCGTCCGTGACAAACAACGTCAACTTTGAAATGATCCAGTAGTTCCTCCGTAACGCAATACGGTGCGCCAATAACGACTTCATTTACGAACTAAGAATTTTAAAGAAATATTATTAATTACACTTTAAAAGTAAATTCAAAATTTCATTATTTACCTTGCACGCCAGCACACTAAGCACACGCTCATGCAGATTCATAATTGGATAGTTGCTGCCTTTGTACGAATTAACAACCGGATCTGTGTGTAGACCAACAATGAGATAATCACCCAATTCTCTGGCTTTCTCAAGGAAATCCAAATGTCCAACATGGAAGAGATCGAAGGCGCCAGCGACATAGACCTGAAGAATGGTAAAAGATTCATTATTTTTAATATTATTATTAATAAACGAAAGCACTAGTTTACAAAAAATTCAACTTTACACTTTTTTTTTTTTTGAGTAATTTGAATGCGCTGAACACGATAAACATACTGATTTTTTCATTTTGGGTCATTCGCCTAGATTTGTGTTTTTCGAAGTATGATTTTACTTAAGCCAATGTACAGAGTGACCAGCAAACGCGATCCAAATGCATCAGAAATTGTTAGAAGGGTGATTAAACGGTATCCAACTCAAAATAAACGGTCCATTTTGTATGTATGTTGCATGAAATTTGAACTTTTGTCAGCTGTTTCGATCGAAACAAATTGGATACCGTTGTACGATTAATTTTATCACATTTCTAGCGATATATCGTTCATTTGAATGAGGCTTGCCGTTCACTCTAAATCCTGGTCTAAGTAAAATCATACAACGAAATACATAAATATACCGTTAACTAGGGTTAACTGGCTTAAATTAAAAACATATCAGCGTTTTTCGTGTTCAGCGCACCCAAATCACTCTAAAAAAGTTTAAATTTTTTTGCTAGAGTATTCATTTAGTTATATACTTACAATCCTATCACCAACATTCGGCGATTTACCATCGCTAAACTGTATAATCTTTTGTGTGGTCGGTAAAAACTGGCTGCATCCCGTCCATGGACTTTTTGCTGCTGAATCCTGTCCCATATTCGATGAACCTGAAGAACATTTGGGGAATTGGAATTTTTTACTTAATGCTGTAAATATTGATTTGGATTTTTGTTTTCGATTTACAAAACCACAATGATTCATTAAGTTTGCGTTACAGCATTCGATTGTTTGAGATTTACAGTTCGATTGATTTGTTTGATTTATTTTGATTTTGATTAGTTCACATTTGTTTGGAAAGGTTTTTCATTTTTGATTTTGATTTTGAGCAGTTAATAGTACAGATTTTGAATAAAATTTGGGTTAAACAGGTTCATAGAAATAAAAAAAAAAAAGAAAATAAAGAGTGAAGCGTAAATAAAATAGAATTGAAAAAAAAAACAAGAATTTTGTGTAACTTGGCACTCGATTGAGTACCAAATTGTTCAAGGCATGCATCATGTGAAGTGTGAATGTTTTTTCTTTTTGAGATCATAATTAAGTGGGAAAATATATAGAAGAAACGGCTAAAGAAGCGATTCCAATTGCAATTTAGAAGAGCATTTCAGATACACATTGTAACTAAATACAATATATATAATATATAGAACGCTAAAAGTCAAATATAAGAAACCCATTTGTTCTTTTACCAGCATAATGAATATGTGTGAACAGTGAATAGTACAAAAGCAGCACTTACGCCCAAATCTATAAAAAAGTATTTACACGTAATATGTAGAAACACACTGCAGGGCGGCTAGAAGTTCAGAATAAAGTTAGACGCGAGACAATATTAAATCCTGTTCCCAGATACACCGCACTTAAGTGGAAGGGTTGAATAGCAAAGTCTAAAGGAAAGCTATATCCTAGGTTTTGAGATCTTAACCTTCATACGGCTTGTCAGAAGGACATGTGTATATCGATTTGACTTTTCATGCAGAAGCAGTAGCCCCATACAATAGTGTATCACATTTTGTGAGGGTTTATATGAAAATGTATTTAACTTTGCTAAATTAAACTAGAAACGTCTAATTAGCTATATCTCAAGTTAATTCAGGATACGACAGCATAACTTCCTTTTTTTGAAATGCGCGCCAATTAGGCTGTAGGAATCGTAGCGTGACGGGGGTAATACCAAACGATATAAGCGTGGTTCTAAAGTTTTTTCGTTCGAGTGAGGAGCTTTCCGTTGATGCATAAAATGGGTTTTATAGCGTTTGGAAAAAAGGAAGTTATGCTACCGCACCGTGTATATATCATAGTTAGTTCAGATTGGACCAGAATATATCTCCATACTATGGTTCAAATAAAGAGCTAAGATGAGCACACTCGACTGGGGGTGGTACACGCTCACTAGTAGATGTGTATGAAGCGATGTAGTAGATGTGTAAGATGCCGCCATATCGAATTTCAAGTTGATATTGACGTTTTCCATACAAATGGATAAAAGTGAACTGTGGGTTTATATGGGACTACCTCAAAAAGTGGGCGGGACACGCCCCTTTGTATATATATATGAAGCGGTTGTCCATTAAAATCCACAAAATCAAATTTCAGGCTAATATTGGTCTAAATGAAGAATTTTTTCAAAAAAACACAAAATTGCACGGTGGGTTTGTATGGGGGCTATCTCAAAAAGTGGTCGGGCCACGCCGAATTGTCTATGTATGTTTAGCGACTGTCTCTTAAAAGGCACCATATCGTATTTCAACCTAATATTGACTTTAATAAAAAAGTTTTTCTTACAAAAAGTCAAAAGTGGACCATAGGTTTGTATGGGAGCTACCCCAAATCGTGGGCGGGCCACGCCCGTTAGTCTATGTATGTTAAGCGGCTATAAAAAGACACCACATTGCATTTCAACCTAATATAGACTTTAACAAAGAAGTTTTCTTACAAAAAGGCAAAAGTGGGCAGTAGGTTTGTATGGGAGCTACCCCAAATAATGGGCGTGGCAGGTCAATCTTGATACTCTATTAAACTACAATAAAAAGAAGTATATGTGCAAAATTTCAACTGGATAGCATAAACAAGCATAAATAGCAGTAACAAGAGCTGTATAACAATTTTCGGAATATTGGGTTTGTTCGGAAAAGTCGAGATCGCGATCGCTTTGATTCTCACAGATCCCTAAAACTTCAGCTGACGTTCTCAATCCTCACAATTCTCAACTTAATTCTTAAACGATTTTACTAATTATTTAGTTGTTTTGTATAGAGTCCCTTTGCAATGGTCTGTTGTGATACAAACAAACTTACAAAATCCTTTTGTTTTTATACAAATAAGAAATACAGCTTATCAACTCTGCGTGAGCGACGCACAACGGGATATTTACAGAATTTAAGCGTTACAAAATGTTTACTTCTAGAGCTAATATGATGCACTCTTTGGTCAATACAATCGAATCGATTAAATAACAAACACATGTAGAAATACGCTGCAGGTGTAAAGATGGTCGCGAGAGAATATTATATCCCGATCCCAGCAATACCGAATTTATGATATTGTTGTGAACGTCCCCAACGTTCTCTTACGTTATAATTTCTTTGTGTATCATTATCATTCTTGGTCAATACTTCTTGATACATTATTCTGCTCTATTTCTACTATCCCATTCACACAGAAATTAGGGGACTTTTTTTTAATAAAACTATTAAACTAATAATTTTTAACTAATGCGAGGAGCATGGCTTTTAAATCGGATTGTACAGATTGTTTAATTTACACAATTTAATCGCTTTTTTTCGGTTTCTGCATGCAGTTCTTGCAGCTTTAATATATATTGTATTTAATACAGTGGATATCTTTGATATACACATATTGTATATCTTCAATTCAAATTATTTGTTTTTATACTAATATGTACTTAGGACTTTTTTTTTGTACAAGTATTTATATTGTGGTAGCAGTGTTAAATAGTGCAGCAGCATGCAATTGGAATATAAGAAGAAAAAGAAATACAAAACAAACGAGACACGGAGAGTTAGTACAGATTAAGCAGCTACACTATAAGCTCAAAAAGCAATACATAAGTTTGTATATGGTTGGTATGAGATGACAATAATGTGACAATCGATTATGTACTTCTATCATTTGTACATTATATCATTTGTAGTATGTACCTTCTTTCTCGATATCATATTCAGCCGAGCCTTGACGGAAGTGATTGCGTGTAAGCAGCAGCATACGACCGACTAAATCTGTTGTAGAAACTCCAGCTGTGCGACGTACTTCCCTAGAGATTAAAAAAAAAATATATATATATAATTATAATAAACCAAAAGCAATAAGTTATAGCAAATTACACTTACTTATAACGATTTGCAGTTTTAACGAGATGATAGGTATCCACACCCTCAGCAGTCATAGTAATATCATCTGTTTATAAGTAGAAATTTAATTTAGTAAGCAAAATAATAGTTACACTATAAATTATTTCGACTTACCACCATGCACACAAAAATCACAGTTATATTGATCCAACACCTCCAATGTGGTTACATACGGCGCACCCAACACAACCTCATCGACCCATTTGATGCCCTTGACCATTTTGACACGTTCCTCTTCAGTGAAGACCGGCGGTCCCTTGTGTTTGGTAATTTCCTCATCGGTGTGTATGCCAACGATTACTTTATCGCCAAGTGCTTTGGCTTGTCGCAGCGAATTGGCATGTCCGAAATGCACCATATCATAGCTAGAATATATGTAGAAAAAAAAAAACAATTAGAGCGGAAGTTAGTAACAATTTATCGTACTACAAGAGTTCTCTTATTTTTAATGCTGATATATATAAACGTTTTGTGTTCTACACAAAACAAAAAAAAGTATTTTTTTAAAATAACAATTAACTTATCTAAGTAATACCATGAACAGACTGAAGTACATTTCAGTTCGAGGAAAACTTTTTAATAGACATTGATTAATGGCAGCGGATTTGGTTTTGATAAAAATATACGACTCCACTTGAAAGTATGTGGGTTAGTTATCTTTAGCTATCGCAACAACTCGCATAGCAATTGCTTAGATTACAATGAATCAGTCGAATCAGTTCACGTGCACTAAATTTCAGTTTTAACCCTCTCCGTAATATCTTTTGATTTGATGATTTTTTAATTATATCTACTACGTAGTATTTGAAGCGTAAAATTCATATTATTACAATATGTCAAATATTTTCTGTAACTGCGACATAGTGTATACAATATAATAGAAAACAGTTGACATAGGTGACACCGAAGCTATAATACCCTTCACACCAAATTCCAAGTCGTATAGCACATTTTTAAATAACACAATTTGTAGAACCTAAAATTTGTAAACGATAGAAGTAGGCGATAAAAGTTAGCGGTGAGTTTTTCTGGGGACTACTCATACTTTGAATAACAAATTTGTTTTTTTTTTTTACAAACATCGAAAAGTGCATAGTGGGTTTGTATTGGTGCTAATACTAAAAGTGGGCGGGGCACGTGTATTAACATATATGTAAAAAAAACGTTTTCAAGTTAATATCAACTGCAAAAAATAAATTTTGTATACAAAAGCCCAGAGTGGGCGATGAATTTGAATGGGGGCTACCCCTAAAATTGGGCGTAGCATGTTGATATTGATATTCTATGGGGTTATAACTTAAAGTAGCTTCCATACCGCGTTTCAGTTAGATATATTTTTTTTAAGTACTTTGTGAGAGTTTGTGAGTTCGAGATTGGGCTAGGTCAAAGAGGCCCTCGTTTTGGTACCATAAAGTTCTTATTTTGAGAGAAACCGCTTCTTCCGTAGCCATTGGAACGCTTTAATAAGTAATTTGTATTTAAATCATTAACACTAACTTAAATGTTGGAGGTTTCTGAAATGTCATTTAGAAAGTACGCCGCCATATGCCTGAGTCTCTTCTACTGATGGCAAATGCTGAACGCTGTCCTCCTCATTGCTTCCACATGGTTCGAAATAATGAACTCCTTGCCTGGTGGCATGTCTGTCTATCAAGAACTCTCCGGCTGTGACATCAATTAAAATCGAAATATCGGTTCTGTTTAACCTTAAAGACGTACTTTTGTTGTACACTGCCCAAGTTTGTTTAGAGATACCACAGAACCAATTGCGGTGCATTTTCCCTGCTTATGGTTTTATCTTTAATATTGATAACATATTGACAGTGGCAACCGAACCGTATGCTGGAAATGATCTCTAGATGGTGGTCTCGATGGTCTCGCAAGCTCATTTGCTTCGCAATTTTCCTCGATCAATCTAACGAGATGTATACTAAGTATAATGCTGGGTCATATCGTCAATAGAATTGAGGCATTTAGTAATGGTTTTTGATTTTATTGTGGATGTGTGTGTTTCACTATCTGAGTACAGGAAAATTTAAGTAGAATGACAACATTGATATATGTGAAGCGTCTGTCCAGAAGAAGCTACCACATCAAATCATAAGTTGATATTGAATGTAATAAAAAAAAGTTTCATACAAAACCACACATGTGAGTTTTTCGCATTTGTATTGCTACTGTAGGGGTGCTACCCCAAAAATTCGGTGTAACATGTTAATATGGATACTCTATTTAACTACAATAAAAATAGGTTAATGTGCCCGGTTTCAGCCATCTTAAAAATGCGCAGCATCCAGACAGATAGAGGGACATAGCTGATTCGACTCGCCTCATCGAGATGATTAAGAATATATACAGGGTGTTTCAAAAGAAAGTTCACATTTAAAAAATCGATAAAAAGAAAAGTAAGTAGTTTATTGAAAAAATGTTTATTATATATTAAAATACACACTTTGTGAATTTATTTCTTAAAAATGATATTGTCCAAATGTAAACCGTTCCGTGCACGGCATTCATTTAATCGAGCACTAAAATCCCCTATGACGGCTCGGCAGGTATTCTCCTTGATGGCTGCCATTTCGTGACGGATATTTTCTTTTAATTGTGCCATGGAAGTCGGTTTGTTGCCGTAAACTTTAGATTTGACGTAACCCCACAGGAAAAAGTCCATAGGGGTTAAATCGGGACTTCGTGGAGGCCAATTTATGTCACCTCTCCTGGAGATCAATTTGCCAGGAAAAATTTCATGAACTCGTGCTAGAGACCTGTTGGACGTGTGAGAAGTTGCTAAAAATGCGGAACAATGATGCAATCTATGCACGTTTAAAGCAACAGCACGCTTCCGAATCGAAAGGTCCGGGTTGTCACGAACAGACTGAGTAACACTGTCTACGTTTTCGAACGTTCTCGAAGACCTTGGACGAAGGGTTTTTGATTTTTCCAGCGTTGAACCGGTCTCTTCAAACAATGAGTCGAGGGCTTCGCGCATCATTTAAATGACGAACATGTCGAATACTGCACAATTTTCTACGCGCTACAGTCGCTGAATTACCGTTATTGTAAAACTCTCGTACGCACAACGCGCGGTCCGCTCCCGAGAAACGCTCCATAGCGACTAAGTTCCCAAAAGCTAGGCTACCAATTGACATACGAAACCCCAACCCCCCCCCCCCCGCGGCCCTCGGAATAGTTGCGTTCACGCAATCAGCAAATCAAATGTGAACTTTCTTTTAAGACACCCTGTATATTTTATGGGATCTATGATGCCACCTTTAATACGCTATTAACTTTCAGACAAACTGAAAATACTATTTCACACTATCGGAGGTGTCACAGAAATCTCTGGACAAAAATCCGTCTGATGCTCTGAAATTCTCTAAAAAATTCCGCATGTGTTACAGAAATCTCCGAGATTTCATAGAAAGCAGCTTTTATTGTACAGACGAGTTTTGTGCTACGCAGAGTTGTTGTGTTGGCAACGCTGTCATTCGTTGTTGTTGCGTAAACCGACATTGTCGGTTTTCAGCAAATAAATACACATTTTTATAAATTTAAATTAAATAATAAAATGTGCTAAATGTTTAAACGACATAGTAACTAGTACATAAAACAAGGTTTTACCTTATGACTTGAAGAGTTTATATCTGCAATCAACAATTTCACCAAGCAATTTCAAACGTTCTCAAAGAGATTTCTGTGACACCTACGAAATTGATTTAGGTCGGAATTGGTGTGAAAGAGATTTCTTTGACACCTCCGCATGTGTCAATGGCATAAAAAATAAGGAAATATTGTTAGCATCTTGTCTGAACGAAGCTACAGTAGTTAATAAGCATACGGCACTCGTAGTTGATAATCGTACTAACTAGAAAATTCCTACAAAATTATTAAAAACTTGTAGAAAGTGTGAGTAATCTGGGTCAAGAAAGGTTGACAATTCTTATTTTTATATTGTTTACAGTTATTCATTTTCAAAACATGTTTTTACCAGATCTTACTAATTGAAATTAATCATACGATAAGCTGATTACTTATTATACATACTATGTACAGTACTATCCGTAATTATCAAACTACGTAGCGATTTAATAAAACAAAAGCATCGTCATAAAATATCAATTAATAGTTTTATTTATATATGTAGTATGTACTTATTTCGAATATTCAAAAAATGTATTGTTCACATTTCCCTATATATGTATGTATGTCAATCACTGTAAACATTTTAATAATGCCAGGCACGTATTGTATATATAAACAGACCCACGAATACAAAAAAGTGCGAACGGCACGTGTTGCTTGAGTCTTAATGACGGAATTTAAAAAGAATTATAGTATGTTGCTGCAACACAAAAATGCAATCAAAAGAAAAATGCTTCAAAATAAACCATACAACAATTTTAATTACCCAAAGCAGTACATATTGTAGCTAATTAAAATAAGTAGAGCTAAAGCAGATAGTAGCAGGCAATCTCAGGGGTAAACGTCACAATTTGCTGCGCAACATATGATCTAGTCCAAAGTGCAAGCTTGGTCAATAGACCATGTGCAGTGGCGGATCTAGGATTAGTGGCAGGGGCATTTTATAAACACATTTTTTGAATTATAATTAAATATGTGGACGCAGAAATTGATCACATTTCTAATAATATGTCTAGCGTTACAGGCTAATCGAGCCTGTTTCGACCTTTTACTTGTCCTGCGGCTTTGGCCCAGATACTACGTCACGCTCTGGTTATGTTATGTTATGAGACTTCTTTGACCGAATAATTTATAAATTCGAATCCGGTAACAAATGTTTATTGTAGCACGTTAACACAAATTCAAAAAAAAAAAAATTAATTTCGCTATCTGTGACTAGCGTATACGGTAGAATTATATTTCAAGTCTAAGTTAACCAAAATCGCAATTATTAAAAATACCCTGAATCCGACACTGATCATGTGTAAAAAAGCAACAAATGCAAAGAAATAAAGAGAAAAAAAAAACAAAATAAAATAAAAAGAGCAAAGAAGAAGAGAAATAAAAGTAGATCAGTGTAACTACGCCCGGTCCCAGAACAGGTTTTCTGTATGTCAATCTGTCATGTCAGTCGGTAGCGTCAAAGTTATCTGCCGGATCAGCACATCTATGGCACATGGCAATCACACAGACCACTAGCCAGACAGCCAAATGTAAATTATGTAAAAAACTAAATAAAAAATAAATAAATTACTGAAAATTTTGCGCGGCAATTTGAGCTCTCGACGAACAATACGATACTCTACCATGTGAAGTATACTATATTTATATACGAATACATATTGCCTGAGCTTAGCTTACTTTACTACGGCAAGGTGTTTGAACTCAAAACGTTTGCCAATTCATCAATGAAATGGATATGGAATGGAAAAATTGCCACAGCATCAGCAATATAGAAAAACCGTCAGTTATAGTAAATTATGTGTGTAATTTGCTATTATTCAATAATGCACGCGGAGTCAACTTCATAAAATTTGTTATAAGATACTCTACACAATCGTTGATGTTTTGAATGAATTGATACAATACCCAGAATGGAAGGAAATCAGCGTTAAATTACAAAATTACTTTGTATTTATTTAAGTCGTTGTTTTAGCATTTATTAATGTTGAAATTGAGCCAGAACGGAATTAATGTAAACCGGATTTGAAACGAAACCATTTTGTATCGAATCATTTCTTAAAAAGAAATATTTGCTCATTTGTTGATTTTTACTCAGGAGTTTCGGTGAAAAATTGATTTGATGGAACTGCGGAACTGCGGAACTACGAATTCACATTCACTTTCGCATTGTGTAAATGAGTTCTAAACGAAAAATCCACCCAAAAGTGAAAAATTTATCATTTTGAGTATTCACTTTCGCACAATCTTCCCGAAAGTGCGAACCGGAAAAGAGCAGTATAACTCCGGAAAATAGAACGTGTATCAAAAAAATTTTTTTTTTAGAAAACATAGTTTTTCCAATTGGCTATTATAGAATCCAACCTCCAACTTGAATACGAGGAAAATGTAGAGTAAAATATAGTTACACAACTAATATCAATAAACCATTTTTCTTCTTTCGTTACAAGTGATCACTTCTCCAAAGTCGTTATCACGGTAATAACAATCTTAAACTATTAAAAATAACTAGTTTAAAACAAATTTAAATAGGATGGCGATGGGTGGTGGGCCATGCTCACTTTGCCCAAAATACTTCCCACATTTCGACATTTAAATCGTTAACCACAAAATTAAACCCATAATCCTAGTTTAAGCTATAAATTTATATCATAAAAAGTGTGACAATAAAACATACAGGGGATTGGCTTGCAGGTTGCCACCCCATAGCTTTTTTGATCATAACTCGTCAATGAAATCAACGTATTTTTGGTATATATACTAACAAACATTGTAAAAAAACCTTACGTACTTTTGTGTCTCTCAGTAAAACCACTGGCAAACCATCGACGTCAGCCTGCAGATCAGAAGAAGAATCACGCTTGCTAATCGATGCTACTTTGGGTCAGCATGCAAATTAGAGTAGAGCCGTCTCTCGAATAATGAAGATAAAAATCGAGAACACGCTGATAATACCATCACTGCTGTATAGATCAGAAGTGTGGACCCTGACAACATCGAATACAGCGTCTTTCGGAGTATTAAAAATATTCTACGTAGAATTTTAGGATCTATTATAGTTGGCGATGAGTAGTTTAGGATCCGTATGAACCACGAGCTGTAGGGTTTATTTGGGTAACCTAAACTTAATTGGTGGACACAGTACGAAAGAATATAGCACTGGAAATATAACAGAACCCTGATCAAAATGGAATTGATAGTAACGAAATGGCAAAGGAAATGACAAAGAAAGTAGCCAGACTATCGATGCACTTATACATATGTACTCTCTGTCTGATCGCTCGCCTAATGTATTGCCCAGAAAGATGAGCATCAACAACGACGACTTCTGCAAGAATTACAAAGCACAAAGGCCGTCAAAAGAGTTTAGGGCAACTATTCAGCTCAAATTTCGTTCTTAGTAGATGAAGATACTGCATTGTGGCCAAAGCAATCTTTAAAAACACTGCATAAATTTGAACTCTAAGATTTTTCATTGGTTAATATTCTCTGGCATTATGAAGAACAGAATATCATTACAGCCAACTTTTATTTCTTCGAACAATACATAATCCCTGAGCAATCATTTCTATATACAAAAACGTAACATAAAAATTCTAATGTTACGCATTATCTTATCAGTTTTCAGTCTACCTTAGTCAGACAACCAACTAAATATCTATGACTAATTCAATTTTTACGTATCATTAATAAATATTCAAAAGTACCTACCAGGAGACTAGAAACGGTGTAAACAATCAGCTACTTAAAACAATAAGTCAGTCAGTCATAACAAAACCTCGACATTATCGCACAAGCTGGTAAGTATTTTCATCAACAATTAGCAATGGCATGTGTAATGAACAATGTCAGACACCGGTATGAGTAGTACCTAGTATATTGAATCGTAAAGATCAAGGTTAGCAAATTACCTTGTCAATAGTGTGAAACATGCGACGCGTCGTCACCTATCCGAAAATTACCTCAGCTTATACAATAAATAATTGTGATAAAAAAAAAATATAGCAAATTTCGACACAATTCTACGAAGTGAAATGAAAGGCATGCAAAATTAAAAAAAAAAAATTCCAGTGATAAAACCAATTTATGCGCTGAGGTGGTTGCTCGGTCTATGATAAGTCTAAAACCGTGACGTAAATTCAGAACAAAATATAGCACGATTGAGTGCAAATCACATAATTTGAACGTGCCAGGAATGGGAACATACGAACGAACGTGCGAATGAGTGGAGGAACCTTTGCTCCCGGAGATTTAGTCTGTAGTAACAGCTTATCGCGAAGATTTGCGCCAGGGGATCATCAACAGAATTAAAAGAACCAAGCAAACGTACAACGCTCTAAATTGTTCTTATAATAGTTGTTTTAAAACCACTATAGTATACATATATTATATTTTTTGCCTGCTTCATTTAATCAATTGAGTCGTCGACCACGAATGATATACATATGTACTTGTGACCATAATTGTTGATTAAAAAACATCACGCGATTCTTTGTAGAATTTGTGCTCTACTGCTGCTATCAGCAAATAGCTTTTAAAAGCATTATACTCTACACATTTGTATATTTTTATTTGCACAACGACAACGACAATTACAAAGACGACTCAATGGAATCAATCAATGAGTTACATGCACAGAGTATCTGGTAGAATTGTACTATAGGGTAGTATATATGTATAAAGTACAGCTTTCTTTTTATAAATATTGATTCTACTTTTGGCATTGGTTCATCGAACGCAGTAAGAACAACGTTTGATTCGGTGTGTTGTATTCGATTTTAAGCGCCCTCTATTAGGCCCCAGGCTAGAATTAATTCAAAGACACACAGACACACACAGAGAGAGAGATCGGACACAGTTTGGTGGCACCATTTCCAATGAAACCCAATAATGAAACAACAACAAAAAGAAAACTACGTCAATGCTAGCGAAGTTTTTTGTCGTTTTAATTGAATTTGATAACTTCTCCCCGGTTTGTAATGGTATTTATACAAAACAGAAGTCAACACATCGAGAAGAACGTGTGTTTTTGTGAGATTATTTTGATGGTTTGTTTTTTATGTGACAATTAATTGAAAAAAAAAAACCAAGCGATTTAAGCATAATGAATGAATTAATTATAATTCGTACGAATATTTGCTTATCGCTACATAAAGCATTATACTATATGATTAGGTATACATTTCTATAATGTCAATCTTAACCCTTCGCGAGGTGGTATAATTATCTGTACGGAACTAAAACACAGTTCAGACTATAATTTTAAAACTCGTTTTGATTGTCAGTTTTTTATTTGAAGGCCGGAAGTTAAATTAAATCAATGATTTCGAAGGGTTTTTAATAATGCTAATGTCAGAGGTGAAAGACCTCTGCGTAAAGCGTCATTGAGCGAGATTGAGAGAAAATTTAAGTATACAGCAGTAAAATATTTGTATGACATGAAAATTCTATTAATTTGTGCGCTATTTTACGTATTTCTCATATTTTTATATAAATAGATTTTTTAACGAAATGCATATTTCGTTCACTGATTACACTAGTCCACAGCCAAAATGTTCTAGCGATGCCATATATCTTTATATATAAAAATATTCTGTACGTGCGTACGTGAATGAACTCCTGCTAAACGGCTGGACCATTTGTGACGAAAATTTTTGTGTGTGTTCATGGGGATTCGAGAATGGTTTAGATTTACAATTCGATCCACTGTGAATGCCCACTTGTGTTCCTGGCCTAACAAATTTAAGATACGAGGGATAAAATGTTGTGTATTGGATCGAAGAGCGAAGGGAAAGGGGAGTGTAGGGGAAGAGGTGGAAAGGAAAGAGCCAGAAGAGAAAGTGGTGGAAGGGGCAAATGGGGCAGGGAAATAGGGGAATGGGTGGTAGGGAAAGTGGTCGTAGGCAAAGGGGCAGGGAAAATATGGGCAGGGGAATGAGAGGTAGGGGGCATAGGGTAATGTGGCAGGGGAAAGGGCAGCAAGGCGCAGGGTACCATTTAAGATAGAGGGATGAAATGTTGTATAGATGTTATTGGGTTCGAAGGATCAGGGAGAATGGGAGGTAAAGTAGGGATAGGTAGGGCCAGAGGAATAGGTGCAGGGTAAAGGGTGGTAGGCGAAGTTGGAAAGGGGGCAGAGGAAGATGGGTAAGGAAATGGGTGGTAGGGCATGAGGAAGGAAGAACAGTGAGAAGGGGTGCAAGGGGGAAGTAGAGGCCGGTGGAGAGGCAGAAATGCGCCGGGTACCAGCTAGTAACTATATATAACTTATATATAAAAGCTGCTAGCCCCCGAACTGGAACGAGAAGAAGGCTCAAACGACACCACCCTCAAGATCTGCTGGACCGGGTCTTGGCTTGAATTCCCACAAATATACCCAAAGCAGAACCTTAACGTACCTCATTAACGGAGCCTCATTAACGGACGCAATTGTTCATCGCTCGCAATGGTTCAAGTACAGATATTAATGAGCGAAGTGAGTTACTGTTTGACTAGCTTTTAAAAACAAATTTAATTATTTGCAATTGCAAAGTAAAATGACACCACTTTTGTAACAAAATATGGTAGAGAAGTTTTGGACATAACTATGGTAACCGACATTATTGCCGATTATATCTCATCTTGGAGAGTATTATTTACAATTTGCAATATTTCCACAGTTTGGTTGAATGAAAAAATTTGACAATTAAACAAAATTAGGTGTTTCGTAGCTCCGCTTTGTGACTTTCATGTAAACCCTTTTGGAATTTATAGTTCTGTTTACTAGTTCATTTTTAGTTCTTTGTACGTACATGGACAAATCTAGAAGTTTATCAAAGTTTTTTAATATCCTGAAGACACAATTTCAAAGATGGTGTAACTTTGGTTTTAAGCACATTTACTATGTACACATGTAGTTTATATTTGATTAAAAAATTTAGCATCATATAAAATGTATTTGAAATTAAGTCTCAATATTTATAAGACAAGTTTATCAATAATAAAATGGAAACTACTTCAATTATTTTAGTAATAATAAAGCGACAATATAGTCGAAATTACGTGTATACGAACATTATTATACTCGTACGTCAAACTTTCGTCTTTTACTCATTCGTAATGAAATACCTAATATAATCCAATTTAAATCGGCTGATTAAATATAAAAAGCGTATAATTTAAAAACCAACTGCACTGCCATGACCGCCAATCTTGTGTAAAATGTCAATTTAATTTGTAAAGCCAAACAAAGCGAAATAAAGTGAATTGCAAAGTGAATAAATGACAAGATATACACTGAGTTCGATATAACCGATCCGTACATACTCTACGTGCATGTACATGCTTCCAAAGAATGAGAGAATGAATACGGAGTTAGATTGGAACAGTAACTTCTTGAATTTCAAAAACAATTACTCAAAGGAATCTTCGCATTGAAAAGTTTTAGTAACTAGATGAAACATTTCGGACAACTCAACCTATTAACGGGTCAGGCTATGTTTTATAGTTTTCCGAATATTTTCACAATCTTTGGAAGAGCTAAAGCTAAGGCGTGCAAAAAAAAGTCTCATTCAGCGTATCTTAAGAACTTAGTGCATAGAACGCTTAGCAAGCGACAAGAATAGGTCAACTGATTTCGTCAAACATATCAATAATAATAACATCGCTGAAATATTTGATCGTTTTTCGACCGTATACCTACATATAATAACGATTTTTATAAAATGAGCTTGTGTATCGTATATAAGATTTTGATATGAAGAAACTTTTGTTTATGAAAACGCCAATACATTACGAGTATATTGATGTACTTAGTTCTCACCTTTCATTTCTAAACAGTTATCACTGCCTTAAAACTTTGCCTTAACTCACATAGGACTTATTTTCAGAGCAACCCGCCACATTTTGTATGTCACCGATATGGACAAAACGCATATATATTTCGAAAGGGGTCTCGTCTAAGAGGTCTTATAAATCGACAAATATTTTACGAAAATTCGAATTATAGTAGTAGTGATACATTATTCACGTAATACAAAATTTCAAGTTTTTATACCATTCACACATAGTGTGAAATGGTATTATCAGTTTGTCTGAAAGTTTGTAACGCATTAAAGGAGCCATCGTAAACCCCATAATGTATATATATTCTTAATCAGCTCGACGAGACGAATCGATCTAGCCATCTCCGTCTGTTTGTATGTTGTTGCGCATTTTTTGGGGACCAATTTTTATGTGCTATCCAGTTGAAATTTTGCACGTACACTTCTTTTTATTGAAGTTTAATAGAGTGTCAAGCTTGACCCGCCACGCCCACTTTTTGGGGTAGCCCCCATACAAACTCACCGCCCACTTTTGACTCTTTAGTAATTGATAGAGTAACTTAGAGTAGACGGATGCTTGACATATACATTAATAGGTGGGACCCGCCCACTATTTGGGGTAGCTCCCATACAAACCTATTATTTTTATTAAAGTCAATATTAGGTTGACATGCAATATGGTGCCTTTTAAGAGACACCCGCTAAACATACATAGACAATTGGGCGTGGCCCGCCCACTTTTTGGGGTAGCCCCCATACAAACCTATGGTCCACTTTTGACATTTTGTAAGAAAAACTTTTTTATTAAAGTCAATATTAGGTTGACATACAATGTGTTGCCTTTTAAGAGACAGCCGCTTAACATACATAGACAATTGGGCATGGCCCGCCCACTTTTTGGGTAGGCCCCATACAAACCCAACGTGCAATTTTGTGTTTTTTTTATGAAAAAATCCTTCATTTAGATCAATATTAGCTTGAAATTTGATTTTGTGGATTTTAATGGACAACCGCTTCATATACATATTCAAATGGGCGTGCATTTGTATGGAAAACGTCAATATTAACTTGAAATTCGATATGGCGGCATCTTACACATCTACTAAATCGCTTCACATCTACTAGTGAGCGTGTACCACCCACTTTTTAGGGTAGCCCCTATTTAAACCCCCACTTTTATGTATTACAATACTATTTAAAGTTTCGTGTGAATGGTATTAGAGCTTCTGTTCAACCGAAGTTAAAGTTTTTTTCTTGTTTTGTGCTTCATTTTTATCATTAAAACTTCATATCTCCATTCCTAAATAAAATACCCTCAGAAACTGTTTCTGGTTGCGAAAATTAAATTTTAACCGCACAAATTTGTTTTTGAGATTTTTTAAACTACCCCCTAATGAACGATTAAACATTAATAATACGCATTTACACAAAATATTTTACGATTTGATACAAATAGTACAGTTACAAACATTCCAACAAACTGATACTTTATGTGAAGGGTATAGAAATGCATACAAAGTACATGACGCAGTATATATGGCGATAGCTAAATGCCGGGTTAGAGCATGCCGTGAGATGGAATGTGGTGCAATGGTTGCTTGTACGTACACACACAACACAGACCAACATTTGTTGGAGTATTAATTAAAACACAAAGGGACGAAGAAGATGAAGCAAACAATCTCGAGGCATGCGCATGAAGTGTAAAAACCGAAAATCACGTGATGTGCAGACACTGGACGAAGGGTTTTACGGAGGAGGCAAAGGCAATGTGTTGCTAACAGACCAAAGCAGACAATAGGCCAAACCCAATTCAAATTTAAAAAGAAAGAACGGTGCAGTCAAGTGTGCTCGACTTCGAGATACGCTGCATTTGAACTACGTATACTACGATTTGAACCATACAGGGGCTATATTCTACAAGTGATACAAACCGGACATGTGTGGAATATTTAAATAGGATTGAGCAGAAATAAAAATATTTCATGCAAAAACTTAAAAATGGAGACAGGCTTGTTTGGTGGCTACCCCTTTTGTAGTGGGGTTGGCACTTTCCATCTGAAGACGGAATAAGAAAGCCTAAACATCCTTACTTAAACAGTAGGTCCGACGGGCATGTGCACAAACGTAACATAAAATTTTACCCTATGAATGCAGGGTATAAAAATCAAGTGAAAAGAATTTCTACGAATGCTGCCGCCAGTCGTCGTAAACGGAAGAGGCAACAAAAAAATATGTTGAAGCAAAAGCAAAGATGTTGAGACGTTGAGCGCAGTTCATTAGAACCGGATAGAGCATACCTGTGGTACAAAGCATATACGAATATATGTAAACAATAAATAATCGTATGATGTACAGCTGACGCTCATATGATGAATTGTTGAAATGCCGGTGGTGAGGGCGCGGTCATGTTTATACTTAGTAGATGTACAATACGCAATATAAAAAGAAATATAAACGGAATAGTCATTCTGTTTATAAAAAAAATCCCATCCATTGCTCATTTTGTTACAACAACCAAGGCCGTAGCTAGCAGGGGTTATAGAGGTTCAAAGACTCACCCTCCTGCAGAAGATTCCCACAAAAGAATCACCGAATCTATTGCTTCTTAGGCTTAAAGCACTTTTAATTAAAATGGTATTCATCTCGGCCAAAAAATTAAGCATACTCTTGATAATATTCATACAGTGATTTACAAAGATTTTCGTCGAGGATTATCTTAACAAGCGTACATCAATCACCCTACTTTGACTTTTGACCATGAAGCGCCTTCAAAAACTACTGTTTATGACTGGTATGCTGAATTCAAACCTGCTCGCCGTTCGCCGAAAGACGAATCTAGAGAAGGTCATCCAAAAACAGTTGTCCCAGAAAACATCGAGGCTTGCGTCAACCGATAAGACCATCATGTGACATACCATGAGATTGAGCATCGTTGAGCATTAGTGTGAGCAATATATATTACATGAACATTTGACCATTAAGAAGATTTGTTCGTATTGGATACCGCATAATTTGATAATCACCCAAAAAAAAAAGCTCGTATCAATTGCTGTAAATGTTAAAGAAATACAGGGTAGTTCAAAACACGTCTATGACGTCGTAACAGATGATGAATCATGGATTTATGCATATGAGCCCGAACTAAAACTGCAATCGATTGTATCGGTGTTCCAAAACGAATCAAATTCAACAAAATTCAAAAAAAAAACTGCTCATGTCGCAATTGTTCGCTTAAAACGTAGGACGTTAAATTCTGAATGGTACATAACTATTTATTGCTCAGATATTTTCCAAGAATTAAAGAAAGCTAACCGCCGAAGACGGATCATCCTCTACCACGACAATGCGACCTCTCACACATCAGTTCACATAGTTTTTGAGCATTTAAAACATTGAATTGATGGATCATCCACTTTGCAGCCCTGACTTGGCACCCAATGACTTATTTTTGTTGCCACATATCAAAAATAACTGGCAAGGTCAACGTTTTCGAACGCCTGAAGAAGCTGTTTACACCTTTAAACAGTTATTTTTTGATGAACCTACTTCACCATGCTCACAATGTAACAAATTTAAAAAAAAAAAAAAGAAAGTATGTAACATTTTCGTTGAAACCTGTCTTATTTTCATTTCAACATGATTTACAAAAATGTAAGATCTATTCTTCTTCTTTGCAAAACATATGAGAAGTCTAAAATCAGTTAAAAATTTAATGAGTTATTGGATGAAGAGTTCCAAAAACAGTTTTCGTTGGGGTAGTGAACCGATCACACAAGAAAGGGATTCCAACTTTATCATATAAAAAAAAAATTACTGGAAACTAAGATGTGTCTCCAAAAAACCATTTTAAAAGAAACGGATTTATTGAAAAGTCTTAAATCATTTTTAACTATTTTATAACAAAGTAAAACGATGAAACATTTTACTATTTTAGTTGTCCTAATGTTGAAAAGTGGTAAATTTAAACACGAAACTTTCGCTGTCGACCTCTATTTTATATGTAATCACACATCCCTAAATGAATATATGACTACGCCCACGTAATTGGCAACTTCAACCAAATTAATTAATAACTTCCTATCCAATTTCAAAAAAAAATTTTCCAAATGTAAATATGTAGCTGATTTATATCATTCTTCATCATTTGACGTACACACAAATGCATCCGTAAGACTTTATTGTAGACGGAAATGTTTGTTTTCAGATAAAAGATACACCACCTTTTAATTTATTTTGCAATTTGAAAATTGTTTAGTGGAAAAAAAAAAGTTCTAAACAAGTTAGAAACAATAAATACAAGTAAATATATACAATATAACTAAAATGAACATGTTTAACCGGTTAAACGAGCTAGTTGCACTTTAATTACACAGAAAAATACTAAATTCGATAAATCCGAAGGCTTTTAAACGCTTCGCGCGCGCTTTTTCATTAAATGCAACAATAATTCATATAGTTTTGAACGATTTTTTGCAATTGTAGATAAAAGAATTTGTATGCATCTATACTCGTATATATGTTAATACTGTCTATATTTTAACAACTGGACTAATTATACTATATACTATACTATACTAATTATAATATATACTATACTAATTACTAATTATACTATACCAATTTTTAAGACTCAAGCTCAAGTAATGAAAATCGCAAATACCCTTCACATTAACTTTAAAATTTCACACAAAAGCAGCTATAGCCATTATACCCAACTAAAGGAAAGAAATTATTTGTACTACTTAAAAATATAAAAGTGGGTGGCGGGGTGGGTGCAACCCCTAATAGTTGGCGGTTCACACTTATTACTATATACTAAAAAGTATGTATGTCCGGCGGTCAGAGAGACACTCACCAAAATAATAGCAAAGCGCATACAAAGTAACACACGTAATCTTCTATATTTTTCGTGCTCGCGAGTCTTATCAACTTGTAAATTTCTGCTCGTATACTATAGTTTAATATTTGTGTGTGTGCGTTTGCACTTCATGTAAAGCCCAAGTGTGTTTGATTCGCTGTGCGAGCGACGATCACTTAAATCTATTACGTTCAAAATATGCAACCGAATTTGATAAAATACAGTTTGTGCACATCTGTAAATGAATGCCTTCCAAATTGTATTTTTTTTTTTTGTTGTCAAAATCGGTTTGGTTGTATACTGTGAACGGTGCAGCCGTCACAAAATACCACATCTATGCGTCCCATCCATAAGATGCCATTCAACTGTATTAAAAAATTATCATACAAAAAAACACATAAATGTGCTGTGAATTTGTATAAGGGCTATATTTGATATATATACGGAGTTTATACGAGTGAGATACTTGCAATTATTACGAATTTTTAAAACATCGCACGTATGTAGTGATTTAAGCAAATGCGAAACACACGAAAATTTATTTTTAATTTCGGATTTCATGAGTTTCTCAAATATAAGCGGAATGTTCTGGAAATTCGTGCAATTATCTCTCTCGCATAAACACACTAATAGATGCTTTATGGGGTTGGTAAGAAAAATATAGGAGTCTAACCGAATTTCAGCCGGCTATGTTCAAATTTATTTTGCAAACAAGAGAAAATACTAAATTCGGTGGAACCGAACAGGCAACCCTTCTACAGTCTATGAGATCTGTTCTTTCCTACTTGTACTTCCATACGAACGAACATATAAGACTATATATACTTTAGGTGGTCTACCACACCTAGTTTTTACTGTCACATACGTGCGTGCGAATAAAAACTTATACGCTTGTTACTTTGGGAACAGAGTATGATCATATAGCGGCATATTTCACGGGGCCTTCAATTCTTATATTGACGAGCAAAACTGGAAATTCTACAATTTCAGGGGGAACCTAAGGCTAAAGAGAGGAGCAAAAAAATAAACTCACAAACGTCTAACAATTATATATTCAGCTGCACAAAGTCTGCGCTGGACCTAACCCCCTTGCTACGCCACTGTTATGTGACATTATTTATGAAGCTAATGCAGTAGATTTCATACTTAAAAGTAGCATATACTATATACAAAGGGTATAAATTAAATGTCTACACTCTGCCTCATGAGAAAAATTTTGCCAACAGTTTTCTTCTGTCGGCGACCTTGACTTTGACAATAATCAGAAGAAATTGTGTGCAATTTATTCAAGCAATTTTAGGTATTTCATTGCGGTAGCAATTCTTTCGCTAGATTTTTAAATAATACTTTTATTTCATTGCTTTTTTTTTTTTTTTGAAATGGTAGGCGTCGGCGATAACAAATTGCGAGAATAAGGTATTATGAAATTTTATATAGATATGCCGCCTTTTGCGACACTACGCATGTGAGTGAGAGCGGAAAAGTGGCGGCAATAGAAGAAACAGTGCGAGTAAGCGAGATGTAGCAACGGCGACACAACGTAAAGGGCGGCGTCGGCGCGTCCACGCACTACGTCAACAATGACGTAGAGGCAAACGTAAATTCAAATAAAAAATAAGGAATAAGAAAGAAAAAACCAAGTGCAACGCGTAAATGTCAATGTCAAATGCATTAAAAAGTGTTAAATTTATAGATTTTTCTAGGAATTCTGACTCACCAGCCGTCACACCAAACGCGTACTTCCTTGCGCGTCACGGTCAACGAATCGTCGACTGGCGTAGCTGCATCTGTGGTGCCGTTTGTTAACTTATCACTCATATTTTTTGTTTTGTAATAATTATTATTCTTTTTTAATAAATTTTTATTTTCAACAAATATCTTAAATTGTAACGTAGCACAACGGGCAGCGTTCGTATTGAACTGATTTTATTTTCAAAGATTCTATATGTTTTATTCTTATATTTTATACAATTATTTCGAGTGCTGCTTTGTGCTTATCAGCTGTTCACTAGACTAACTTCGATAGTTGACAATAAAATCATCCGACTTCACGTTGAACACGTCCGCGCAGCCCGAAGCTCAAAAATGTTTTGCTTGTTTCACTTATTCAAAGAGTAAAAGTGACGAGCACGCAAGCATGTTTGATATTTGGCAGCATCGAACCGTTTCAAGTTAATCGGTCGAAACGGTAGTTCAATGCGCTAATTTTACCGTTTTTAGTGTTGTACGTGATCGTCAGGCCTATGAATTAGGCAACACTGACCGAGCCTGGTCCAGTGGTGGGCGGCCCCACAGCTCGGGAGAAGAGCTGTAAATTATAGTGTTCTTTTATATTGACTCTATCTATAGTTTTTGTGGGCACTATCGATAGTCTTTTTGAATTGCTTACAAGTCGCTATTTTCACATTGCCCTGTAGAAAATTCATGTATAACGATAATCTACTTTGAAAAACTACTCATGTTTTATTAATATTTTTTAATATTTGCCAAATAATAACTGAAAAAGTAACTATAGCATTTTTTTGCTATAAAGTATGTACTGAATATAAACGGTGGCAAAACGAAAGCAACGCAATGCACGATTTCGGTTATACTTCACACTTCGAACGCAAACAGCTCATTTCAACAGTAAATAAATATTTGAAAAATAAACAGTTTAATTTTTTTTCAACTGTAGGTTGAACACACCTATTGTTGCACCTTCTGTTTTTTGCTTCCCACTTTAGTCTTAGGGGCCTCAGAACCGGGTATTGTTTTTGTGTGTTTAATACGAAATTTTTTGAATTTTTGTTGTTCTCGATTTTGGCATTAGGGGCCCTCGGAAGCGATTTTTTTTTATTTGTGTTTTCAATAATGCAATTGTTTGAGAGGCTTTTTTTTTTCTTATTTTGGCCTTACTAGAGTCTCTAGAAAAGGTTTTCTTTTTTGTGTTAAATATGCAATGAACTTGCACAATAAATTTAAAGCTTACATAAATCAAAATAGGACCACGACTTATAATAAATAAATAAGAAATTTTTTTTCCGATGCGTTTTAGCCAGGCTGTTATATATTCTGCACCTATTTTTCCAATCGCTCCGGTGTCTGATAGCGATGATATGTATACGGGTGTCGAAAGTAAGGTCGTGCATAAATGCATTCGTTTCATAAATCCATTCGTTTCATAATTCAAATGCATTCGTGCAATGCTAAAATATTTATGCATCTCTTTTGCTCCTATTATCAAATATTAATGAAATTGGGGGAGATGCTAAAAAAGGCTAAATAGAACAGTAGTACCAAATTTATATTTAAAAATACACAAATAAGTAAGAAAAAACTAATTTCTGGTGTGGTGGGCGTGGTATATAAATACATACAATTAATCTTCGTATGTGAAATGGGAGTATATCTAACAAATTTGGTTAGGTTATTAAAGTGTCTTCGATCTGTTGCTCTATACAACCAACAGATATGGTTATAACGGATATAGTTATATTGCTTCCGTTGTTGTTTAAGAATATATGTACATATACTTTATGGGTTCTGCTACATCTTTTCAATTTGTAAATTATTACATTCGTAAAAACTTATTACACACTTGGCCATTGGGTACAGTGTATAAACTGTTTGAATCATAAACTGTTTGAATCGTGGAAACAAGAGAAAACATTATTACTGTCAAGTCTTTTAATGATATATTTAAAGTCTTTAATGATATAGTGAAGCCATTGGTTCCATTTGTAAGCTGGTTAATTAAAAAAATAAGAAAGTTTTACTTACAAAAACCACAAAAAGGGCGATATATCTTTATGCTAACAGGATACGCTCATAAATAACTATATATGACGCTTCCGTTCATAATAAGGCACCATATCGATTTTCAAATTGATATTGACTGCAATGCAAAAGATTTCAGACAGGCGGATGTGGCTAGTTCGATTAGTCTCTTCGAGCTGATCAAGAAAATATATACTATACTTTATGCAGACTCCTTTATGCTTCCTTTAATATGTTACAAAAACCGTCATGAAATTATAGTACTATTCACATTACTTTTAAATGCTATGAAAATCTGAAACGGTGACGCTATCAATTTATTATTTATATATGTATTATATTTGCTTATATTCATACACATTTTCTCTAGCAGCAACGTTGCTGTTATCACAAATTTTCTCGGTTTGAATTCAGGCAGATGCGAACATGTCAGCCAACCGGAAGTCAAACCACCGGCACTTTCAGTGCAACTATGTCGCTCCATTCCACCACCCGTCTCCCCTCGCACTATTCAATGTTTGGCATTTTGTTTTTATGTGAAGACTTGTTACAAAATTTAATCAAATCGGAAAAATGTTTCAACTTTCGATGTATTGGACAAATTGTCAAAAAACCAAATAGATTAAATTTTTATTTAATCAAAAAACACACATTAGTTCTGCAAAATTTTTAGTTGATAAACAGTTCAGTATATTTTTGGCCCTCAAAAATTACGAAAAGGAAAAGGTTTGCACTGCACATTTTCATTCACATTATCACACACAAAACACGATAATTGACAAGCTATTGTTAATGTGTATTATTATTTGTACGCTTGTAATTGGTGCAGTGACTAGCTTTGGATAAGAAATGTCTCACGATTATCCTACAATGGAGGCGTATAGTGCCGCGGAAAATCGACTATTGGACATAATTTCGCCGCAAAAAGAGGATGAAGAAGATTTGGATGAGTATGTCGATGCAAAAGAGTGTGAACCATTTGAGGCAGATGCCAACGAGCTTGAGCAACATGTATCCGGTGATGTTTCTAGTACGAATCGTAGACGCCGCCGTAGCCAGAGCCGTCGGTATTCAAGCAAGCACGGCTCGCGCGCCTATGGTGTGCACTGTCGTCTCGATCCATCGGTTAATACTGCGGTGCATGTGCTATCTAGCGAATCGGACGCAGCTAGTTTTGGATCTGACTGCGGCGAATTTTTTGGTTTTCCCGATGTTGACGACGACGACGATGATGATAGTACCAACGAAGTAGAAACATATTTGCAACGAGCAATTACAGCTTACTCACCACCAGCACCAGGCATATATGGGCTGCGAAGACGCCGTAAAGCATCTATAGTAGCATGTAATGAGCCGCCAGTTACTCAGTCTACAGGTGAAGGTAGCAGCGGCGACGTACAACAGTCAATTGAAGATACATTGCCAATAACAACGAAATATGCAGATAGTAACTTGGAAATGTGTAAGTAAATTACAGCGCAGTATACTTGTTATATATAAAAATTAATGCTTAAAATCTTTATAGCTGCTCCAACGTCACCCACGCCAAATATCTTAGAGTCTAGCAGTCCCAGTGCATTTGTCGAAGACCAACATCAACAGCGACGTTCCTCAATGGTTTTTACCTTTGAAAATAATCTAATGAACATCTACGGCGACACACGTAATTCGGATTATACTGAAGCAGTAGAACAAGCCAACTGCATTGAAGTTGAAGTAGACGACAGTAATAATGTACCGCGCGAAATAATACTCAATGAAGCGTATGCTATACAAGGGATTGTGGCTAATTCAACACAACAGTGCATCATCTATGATAGCAACATGGCCGACTTGGTTGATAATGATGAAAACGGCGTATGCATATTAGAAGTGCCCTATAACGATGATGAGGACAGCAATGAACTAGCACTGAATGTAAACAATATGAATCTACAGTTTGCTAGGACTGCTGAAAATAATCTCTGCATTGTGCAAGATGAACGCAATCAACTAGCACTATCGCAAGTTTCAATGGAAGAGCATGTGCAAGAACATGTTAGCGGCGAGGAATGTTTAATATCATCGGAAGAGCAACTGGATGATCATAATTTATACTATGATATACAGCATGCTAATGCAGGGAATAATGTCATAATACTCGCTGCAGAGGATGAAGAGGCTGTAAATGAGCTGTATATTGATGGAATAATCGATGATCCAAACGAGGGACAAGTTATGGCTACCTTTAATGTTGGGGAGCAGCACCAGCAAGAGCATCACGCTTATGATGATGATATGGAACTTCAGCATGTTGATTCAATGCTCGTAGCGCATAATGACGCTAACAACATCGCCGCCAGTGTTGATACATGCGCTGAAACGGCAGCGGCTGGATTGTCACAAGCGATTCTGGATACCAAAGCTAAGCTAACTGCGGTACCGGAAGAAGCTAATCTCTCTAATCTGGGCGATAATGAATATTCAAGTTTATTTGATGGCAGCGGACATGTGCCTGCGCAAGAAGCAGAAGGTTTCTTAGATCTTCCCACCGAAGCCGATGATGAGTTTACAGCAACTCAAACAGATCCAGAAGATTGTGTGCTTATGACTGAAATAGAAGAACAATCGACTTTACCGCCTGTGCTACACAATGAGCACAGTACTGCGCCGGCATTAGAACCACTTACAACAGATGCATCACCGCATATTAGTATAAGTGAGGATGACGACGATATTGTTGTACCCGTTGATAATACGCCAACGTTTACGCGCAGAGCACATTTGCATAATAGATGCGCTACCAGTACAACTACAGAGTTTCCAAATAGTTCAAATTCAAATCAAAACTTTAGCGGCGATGAATTACCAAGTCCAAGTTATGCACAACGCACGCCTTTACTGAAAAATACGCTATCCTCCGAGGCATTGGATCGTAAATTGAGTTCAATTTGCCAATTGAATCCACAATTGTCAATTGAGGAAAAAATTGACAAATGGAGTTGCAACGGTGACTACAGTGATGTTGAAGATGTTGCCAGCTTCGATGATCAATTTAAAAACCATGAGCTGGTACGCCAGGAGCAAAGCACATCTAATAATGAAATAAACTTTGAGCAATTTCAAATGAAAATGTTGCAACGTATGGCGAAAATTCAAATGTCTCAGCTAGAAGATCTACCACAGCGGCTTGAACACCTTAAGGATGCAACGGAAAGTAGTGCGTTGAACACTTTGCAAGCAAAATCACAACGTTTGCTGCAGCAAAGACAGCCTCCAGCTGCAGAAACTTTTGCCGATACACGCAGCTCTTCCAGTGCTGAGAACCATCAGCAACAACGTCGTTTGTGTGCCACATATCAGCATCATATGCATATCGTTGGTGCAGACAGTAGTAGTGAAGAGAATAATACACTTAAACCACCACCGTTTCTAAATGAATTGCACACGGCTTCTTCGAATTTGACGCCGACAACGCCTGAAGACAAGACCACAGATTTACGAACAACAGAAACACAGACCGGAATTGGCCAAGAACCGCTTAAGGAAAGTATTGGAACATCAACGACTGATTTAACAGCCAATAATGTTGCTATTGGTGATAATGCAAAGGCAGAAGTGGAAACCTTAAAGCCAGTGGTGGATGAAGTATGCACAATACAATCTGTTCCAACATTATCTGCAACAACGGCAATGTCAGAGCCTCTTTGCCAAGTTGATCAAGCCATCGACTTAGACACTGATTACGCGCCCGTTACTACGACAAATGATACGGTTATGCCAGAAGTCGAACCTGTTCCACCTGATCATGCTATTGCGGTGTTGGAGAGCAATACTCAAGAACAATCGAACAACTGCCTTACTGATGCATTATTTTACGAACAGCATGAATTCTGCAATTATCTCGGACTTACCGGGCTGGCTACGGCAAACGCTGTTGCAATTGCCATGCAGGAATTAGCCAATAGCACAATTGCACGACGTTCTTTGCGTGTGCGTACACAACAACAATTAGATCGTATGCGCAGCGACTCATTACGAAGCCGCAAGCGCGCAGAAAAGGCGGCAACGGCGTCAACACGTGAATACGGCGGAGTCGAAAGTATTGATCCCAATACAGATCTATCGAATACAACAACAACGGCAGAACGAATGTTGTCAGATGTCGGTGCTGATGCCATGACAGTGACGTCAAAGGCTATATTTCGACGTCAACAATTACCAATAACCGTGGATAAAGTTACCTCCTCTGACCGGTTGACCGATTTCGATCAAAATGATGGCACATTGCAATTCCTTTGTACATTATCTTCACGAAATGAAAAAGAAAATCAAACATCTGCAAAGCTCTACGATTACTTCTTTAAAGGTTTTGAAACGGATTCATTAGATGAACGCTTGGACAGTCCTAGCTCATCACCCACGCGGCAGCACATAAAATCATATCACGAGTCTCCGAATTTAGATGCTAGTCGTAACAAAGTTCAGGACACAGCAAGTCCTTCAAATAGAATAGGCTCAGAAAACCACAACATAAAGCTTCAGCAGAGTCCGGTGCAACCAACGGCGGAGAAACTACACGAACGCATGCAGCAGTGTCTGAAGCAAGCTCGTGAAACAAAACCTACAATTTACATTGTACAGTCCATGAACAATGATCGTGTCCACAGACCATCGTCAACAGAACTATTGGTACCACATCCATCGCTTGAAGCATTACCAGACGAACAGGATCATTTGTCATCGTACTCAAATGAACAATTTCGGTATATAAATGAGTGCTCTCCCATTGAGACAACTTTCAATACAACACCGACTGCCGCAACCAATACGGCTACGTCACCGGTATCGGTGGCAGCCATGTCTGCTTCTGTGTCACCACAAAGTGAGAAGAAATCAAGCCACCATGACACTAGTCGGCAGACAAAAAAGAAACATCTACAAAAGCCGCTGCAGCGTATATCACAACGCTCCAAGAGTGCTTCGCAACATGATAAAAATGTCGCACGCGGACTTGTTACGCGCTCCACCACCACCATGAACTCGAAACAGTTACGAAATCGGAAAATTAGCTTGCTGAAGAGTTACTATCTGGGAAATGAGACGCGGCCAAAAAGGCTGAGCGCCGGCAGTGCTACCATGACTACAAGCGCTCTAAGTAAGCCAGCCAAAGTACTTGGTTTACCTAGTGGAAGCGCGCGACGAAATAGCGATGCGTTTAGACCAAATTTAATGCAGGCACAGGTTGAAGTCATGGCAGTGCACGCCGCCGGAGAGTCGTCAGAGAAAAGAAAACGCACAGCGCCGATTGATACGAATAAACACAGTAACCGTACGAAATTGACAACATCGCCTAATCGAATTGGTGAGCTTGATGCCAAGAAAAAGCGCTTAAGCCCCAGTAAACCAACTAACAAGAGCTTAGGTCACTCAGGTGGGCGGGCAACAGTTGCCAAAGCGACAGCACATTTACAGCGGCAACCGTTGACCGAGTCAACAAAACCATCCGTCAAAGCACTGCCACAGCAAAAATATAGCACTATAAGAGCTCGTGCTATCTCAACACCTGTACCGGGTGCAACAGCAAATCTTGAGCCACGACGAACAACAACGACTTTTACTTTGCCAATGCCGCCTTTCAAACAGCAGCAACAAGCAGATAAATTACAGTACGATGAGCTATATGATAAGTCTTTGCGTACTATCAAGGCGCCCGTACCAATGGCGCCAGACTACGTGCGGCAATTGGATACACATGAATTTTTTACGAACAATGCTGTGGTATGTCCTCCGGCGCCAAGTGCAGCAGTCAAACGTTTAATGTACACATCTACTACGGATGCTTCGTCTGAACTGCAGTTACCGTATGCGCAAATGCCGAATCACGTTCTAAGCTATCCAGCAAATTGTGTCAGTGGAAGAGTACGTGAAACCGCAGGCAATCAACGCCCCATTAATACCGATTCGTTTGATGGAACTGGAGTACGGCGTATAACACACGCTTGGCCGGGTCAACGTAATCCGCTTGTTGGCAAACATGGCAAAGTTTTGTATCTATATTACGAACAGGAAATGCTTATTGTGGTACAAGAGAAACTTGTTAGCTTTTGGAAATATTCAACGTTGTGTACTGTGCTGCGCAAGAAGATTGGCGATCCTGCGCCGGCAGAACCACCAACAGCAACGGCGTTTAATATTGATGAAAGTATTATAAGCGATAATGAAGATGATTACAGTGATGTGGCTGCATCTTTAAAGAGTACTAAACAAGGTAACTCAAAAGATAATTCACCCGAAAGCAAAGTTGAAGACCGCAAACAAGATTGGGTGCATTTGGGACGCGCACGGCGAATTACAAATGGTTAGTTTTTGACTACTATATATACAATTAGATTGCTACAAAAATTTATTTTGTTTTTTTTTTTTTTGCTACAGATATTGAAGTTAATTCGCCATATGCAAATCGTATTTGCATTAACAACTCCGTACCTGTCTATCTGGAGATGCGTTGTCGACAGCTGGAGCATAATCGACGTGAAGGGAAGCTGTTATCTACATACGTCAATGTTTACTATTTCAGCGAGGAAGATTTACGTCCAAAAATGCACTCTGTGCATTTGGATGCGGTACCATGGTAAGTGCTTTTAATGGCATAAATATACTGGCTAGTGCAGACGCAATATATTATTTTGAAAGGCTATTGCTCGCAAACTATTAGTAATATCGAAAAACTGTAAACGCAATTTTATTTAACTGTCTTTTAATACCCTGAACCCAAATATACAAGGGTATAATATGGCATGTCAGACCACTAAAAGAATATATATTCGTGATCAGCAATGTCAGCTGACTCTATATAGTCATGTCCGTCAGTAAGATTGTGTAAAAAGATGGATCTCCGAGACTATAAGTGCAAGAACCACCAAACATAGATTATTAGATTTCATTTATCCATATGCACTCCAGCTTATGAAATAGATATGCCACGCCCTCTTTTTGTGACAACCCACATAAAAATCTGCCGATGATGGATACTTAACGTAAATACCGATGAGCGTGTCACACTCCACTTTTTTTTTCCACTTATGTATGAAAAACTTTTTTATTACCGTCAATATCATGTTGAATATGAATAGAGGGTACTTGCTATGGGCAGCCCTTTTATTTTAATATCAATCGTTGTGTCTAACTCCAGACTTAGGGGTAGCCCAGGCGTAACCTACGGTCCATTAATTTTTTTTTTTTTCGATTGTATAAAAGCTTTGGAAGTAAACGTTCTTTCTTGTTATACCATTCACACATAGTGTGAAATAGGTTTATCAGCTTGCAAGAAGGTTTGTAATGCATTAAATTAGGCAACTTAGACCCAAGAGATATGGAGCTGTGTACCGCAACTTCAGTCGCAACGCATAAAAACTCATAACCACTCAGAACACTGATAACCATGGTGTAATTAAAGAAAGTATCTAATAGTGTTCTCTTTTCTTTGTACTTGCCAATCTTTCAGTTAGCAGCCAATTTTATGGTAAAGTGCGTGGATGGCACATACACATACTTCACCGCAAATACAGTGGACAGTGGAAAGGGTTGCAACGGGAAGAGGGCAGGTTCAGATTGATGTTAAATGTTTATTTTCATAATTTGTTTAATCTTCACGTATAAACTACATTGAACTCTACTCAGGCGGTTGGCAAGAAGGGGGTCGGGGGAAGTGGCTTGATGTAAAATGTTTATTTTCATATTTTAAAAAAAAATTTAATAATTTTGTTACTATTTTTTTATTATCGTATCCTCAAAGCATCGGCACTCTGGAGCAAATTATTCTTCAGGAGATTTAGGTATATATTCTTGTCCATAGTTCCATCAATGAAAACTAAGATTCCAATGTCTAAGGCAGACATGTAGGCCAAACCATGGTGCTCCCGCCACTATGCTTCATTGTAGGCTTAGGAGCCTGGTAATTTAACTTCTGCCAGACATATTGCATCCCGTTCGAGCCTAAAGCATTTCAATTTGAATGCCTGCAATTATAACGTTGTTTCAGTATGAAATTGGCTGAGTAACGTGCTCCTTAGCGGCTTTTTTTCACTTTGTGGATAATTCGTCGCTTATCCTTGAACGTGATAATCTTGTTCGGGGCGGGAATTGTTCTTTGACATGATCAAGTTTTCGTAAACATAAATTGTGACTTACCATTTTAAGGTATTTAACAAAAAAAATTAGTGAATATTTTTATGTAATTTTATGTAATGTAGGAATTAATGGGTAGTACACAAATAAATGTAGGTAATACACAAATAAATGTTTAGTCACTTTTCGGCTATTTTTTGGCTTAGAACTTCATTTAAAACTTAATACCACTTATAATTCCCAAATACTTTTATGGATATACTTTGTTAAGTGCCTGGCCTATCAATGTTATTGCTGTAAATTCTTCTGTTATTCTTGTTTGAAAGTGAGGTAGAGCAAATAAATGCGCTTATTCATATATAAGAATTTCGACCGATAAGACGACCTAGTAATTAATAGATATTTAGAGGAATAGATAATTAGATTTAGGTAATTTAAAAATATAAAAATACTGTTAAACAAAATGTCGTTTAAGTTTGATCGATATATCCAATAGTTTGCGAGTTATAGCCTTTCAAAGTATTATGTTACATCTGCACGCGTATTATATTTCTATTATATGTTTGTATTTTCTATTAATATATGTATTCCAACAAATAGTGACAGCTCCGGCCTAATATATACAACAATTATCGATTCACGATATTTCATACTGGCCTGGCCACAGCAGGTGTTACTGGGAAAGACACTAACTGGCCTGTGCAAATATTCGCTCACGCCAAGCTTGGATACGCTGGCCAGTATACGTGAATTTAAAAATATGAAACATGCAATTAAGTACATTGAATGCATGGGCGGTAAGTTTTTACAGTGCTGTACACAGATTCAAAAAATTATTCAAAAATTAAACTAAACTGTTTCAATTTTAGAGGATAAGCTCATTGGCTACGGTCCATCACGTGTCACCATTTGGGATCATCGCAGCGGCGATATTATCATGAGCTATGATCTTTGCATGGACTTGGGTCATAATCTTGGCGCTATGTACTATCCCGGCTTAGATGTTGATCAAAGCGGCATAATAGTTTTATATCAGCAAATTTTCACAAATACCGACAATGCTACAGTTTCGGAACTACAGATTATCGCCTGCGTAATATCCTGTAGTACGCCATCACATCGTGTACTGCAAATTCACAAATTGCCATCGCCGCAGTTCGATACGAATGTACGATCAGTTAATACAGGCGATCATATAATATTAAAGTCAACTAACAATGACGAGATCTGGATCAATGGTGATGATCCACAATTGTTAACATACATTGCAGCGCCAAAGTACGGCGCACAGCATTACTACTCACGCAATCGTTCGCAAGTAATTGAAGTGAGCCGAAAAACTCTTACGGTGAACAGCTTTACCAATCATATGATGAAGTTGGCTTCCCAGACGCTCTCGCCGGTGTCCAGAACTATGCCATCGGCTGTGAGAGCAACGGCCAGAAAGTGAATATCACTTGTCATCCTCTCTGCAGAGTAGAATTTGATTCATCTATCTGAAGGAAGGAATGAAAAAGTATAACACAATCCAAAACCAACCAAAACACGTTACCACATAAAATATAATTGCTATAAATTATCTGTTTTACTTCATGGTTTGTATGCTATAAGTTCATTTTCGTAATTTTTCTATCAAATGAATTAAATTTCATTTATTTCTTTTTTTTTCCACACACATCAGTAATTCGAATCATTAGGTTTACAAAGTGCATTATGTAAAGCATTAAACTAATTTAGTAACTGTAAATATATATAATACAAGTAATAATTTTGAAACTTCGATATATTTAGTTTTTAAAAACACCAGCTAGCGATTTTTTAAATAAATCAATCTCTTTAAGTATTTTTCTATAAGAAAATTTAAACAAAACAAAAAAAATGGTGGTATAACTAAATATACCCGAAAAGCGCTTGAATTATATACGAGTATAAGGTGTCATATACATAAAACCTTCTTTTGAGTTATAAACTATTACTTTATAAGTATGAAATGGAAATAAAATTCGTTTGGAACTTTACAAAAAATTTTATAATATTCAGCATTGAATGTAGAGACTGGTGACAAAATATTGCATTTGACGTTCTTGTAATACAACTAAACATTATTGTCTATATACAAAGTTTCAAATCGATAGCTCAAAAATTGGGTAACTTGTTTGCGATTTTATAGACGGACATGGAGCAAGACACCACGCGAAATAAAGGCTCTATAGGCGTTCATGAAACGACGTCTACGGAAAATTCTCGGAAGTATTCTGGCAAAGAACATGTTCCTTTTGGATGGGACAGTTCAGGTAGGTCTATGCAATACCCTGCGAAAGCCGCTCAATGATATGACTCGGACAGCTTTGGATTGAAAGCCATAGGACAAGATAGAGTATACAGTATCTGGAGACAAAGTAGTACAATCTTTACGTTCATGGAGCTTTATTAAATAAAAACTTTCGAATGTGCACGTTTCTCTGTCGATTTACAAATGTGTATTGCTATTTGTTAAATTTTATGTTTAATAATATATTACACTAGTTTGTAAGTTTGAGCCTCATTTCGAGAGCTTGTTTCTCATAGACATTTTCTATGTATTTTGGGGTGTAGATAAAAAAAATTCCAATTATTTTTGACGTGATAAATCGTCTATTAAATCGTTTGGTTTATCGTAGAAGCATGACTCATTTCTGACGTTCCGTTTACCGTTACGTCACGACACTAAACGAACGAAAAGCAAAAGACGGAACATGCAATATGAATACATGAATACATATGAATACATGTGACGATTGTGTCGTTCCGCCTGAACAAGCAAGCGATAGACAGACCAGCGTGCTTGTTTGGCTTGTTGAAAGCTATAGTTATGTGTGTGTGTGCATTTGCGAATTAGTGTTATCTAGCGCGCGGTGCGGTATGCAAATGGTAGAATGTATGAATAATAACATTGTAAGTGTATAATAAAGTTTGTTTCAAATAAAATACATGTACAAAGTAAACAAAGCACGCACACCATAGATCAAGGAAGACGACAATAACAGTTACTTTTGCATTTGAGTACCAAAAACAACAATAAAAGGCTTTTAAAGTTGCTGGTGGTCAGTGGAAGAGAGAGAGAGTTGGTAACGAAACTCTTTTATATGACAAGTTGTTTGTGTACTGATTGAATTATTGGAATTACATTAGAATTCAATTCACAAAAGTATGCAATTTTTCATCAATGTTTTCTTATGACAATATCACGTAAAATTATCGTCCGTAAACCGACTTTACAGACAACCATTTGTTTTTTCTTAAGAACCGTTTATTTATTTGCAGTTTTTTGGTTATATGTATATTCATATCTATATAAATAGGCAAGCGCAAATCATTCACACCCTTTTTAAACTTCTTAAACACAAAATATTCGGTTCATTTTTTTTTTTTTTTTGGGAAGAAAGTAATTTTTAATTTCTAAAGTATTTCGTCTAAGGTAGGTAAAAACAGGTAACATCCTTGACCAGTCACAAATATTCTCTCACAAAGTTCTGTCTCGGCTCTCTCAATTTGCTATAGATAAAATTTGTGTTTCTTTCGGTTCTTTGGTTTCAGTTGGAAGAATAGAAAACAAAATATTCTCTATCTCTGTCGTGCTGTAGAGAGCGCTTCACATTGTAGAGCATGTCGATTGAGCATCTCAACGTTAGGCTCAAAACTGTTGTGGGCACACATGCAAACATGTTGGCGAGCATCAACATAAAAGAAGAGGAATCTATATTTGAAACAAAAAAAAAAAAAGAGAATTGGTACACCAACAAAACTCTTTTCTAACTGTGCATTAATTTATTTCAAATAAATTGCTTACTTATTGTCGCTCTCTTTCTGGGCGGCCCTTCGATCAGGGCTGCAACATAACTAATTCAAATTTTTGTTTCTCTTTAGCATTAAGTAGCCTACTTCGGCATGCGTTCATTCGTATGTTTGTGAAAACACGAAGATGTACGTCCCCATGAGGCTATGGCTGGGTATTGGTTATAGTCAAATTTGGTTTATAGTCAAATTTGATGTATTTACGAGCGATCAAAGTTCAAAATGGGATCCTTTTTTAAAGTTTAAGTCCTTATTTGCTCGTTTAAGTCCAATAAATTTTTTTTAAGTACTTGATCTCGAAAAACATTGTCCAGCGCATTTAATATGAGCGACTGCACTGTGCTGGCCATCTTATCCGGATGGACAGCAGAGATCCAGCGCCACAGAATTAAATAAGTAGGTAATTTAACATTGCATTCAAATAAGTTGTATTCACTATCAATATACTTCAATTTTTTATTGCATACTTTATAATTTTCATTACATTCTCTAAATTCAACTAGTTCAATATTTGTATGATAAATTTATAATAATTATTTATAAAAACAATTGAAAATATTTATTTGTCTTATAATTAGCATGCTTATAGAACTTTTTTCAATTAAAATCATATTTATCTCATTGCCAATTTCTATAGCATGACTATCTTTAATTGCTAGGACTAAAATTTATTTATTTAAGACTACTTCATATAGTAGATAGTAACTGAATTCAATATATGTACACACAAGTACACTAAAAAACTTTAGTACACATACTAATTACTTGTAGAAAATTTTAATAAGATGAAGTATTTTTAAAAGTCAAAAATGCTTTTGTCAAATAGCAAAAATATATAGCCTTAATCAGCTACTTATAATAAGTATAACTAATTAGCACTAGTTAAATTAGTAAAGTACATGAAATTTCATTGTTTTAGTTAGCAATCACAACACGCACAAAAATACTAATGGATGTTTTTAGTATGATTGTGTGTTACCGAGCCTAAAGCCATATTATATACTTATGTATGTATATATTGTAGTGCATATATAAGATTCTATCGTTTATACAGTTGACAATTAGATTGGCTCTATTAGCACAGCTATATAGTATGTTTAAATTGAAGCTTATGTGTTTTCGTTATTCATGAGTAACAACTTGGCATGCGGGATTTCTCTCTCAACTACACTTTTTTCACTTTTATTTATTTTTCTTTTTGGAATTCTTCATCAGTACTTTTTACAAATAAACTAATATTTCAACTTTCATTTAACACTTTATAGCTTATTATCGGTAATATGTTTAGACTTGCCTGCGCCTCAAGCGCTGATCAGCCGCAGAGGTTTCGGTTAACTTTTGTAATTTCTCAATTAGTCACTACAATTCTTTATCAGGTTTTTTCTGCGCCTGCGTCGTCGTTGTAGACGATGATGATGCCGACTCAGTAGTTGTCCCCGTTGTTGCTGCATTAGTTTCATTAGCACGTGTTTCTTTGGATAATTGCCAGCGCTTAAACTCCACCATTTGCATTAAACGTACACGCAAAAATTGTTTACGCTTCAGAACGGTTTCCAGTTTATTAAATTCCTGACTGTACATAAAAACAACTGGTATATTGACATCATCGGTGCCATCACCTGACATGGCAAACATTGGTTGTGTATCACCGGAAGAATTTGGAACATTATCACAGACAATCAGCGCCAAAGCGCCGGAAGCTTGCGCCAGACGCGCCTTGCTTACGAATGTACAATCGCCACGTTCGGCGATGAGTATCTTGCCACGTATTTCGTTTGTATTGAGCAGCTTATCATTGCATGCACGCCACGGAATTGCACGTACAACTTCACCTTCTACGAATTCTTCACCATTTAGCTCGGGACTAAAATGTGAAGGACCAGCCATGAGTGCGGTCCACTCTTGTGAATTATCGTCGACTGTATAAGCCACTGCCTGCAATTATATAAATAAAATAAAATATAGTAAAAAATGATGCGAATTAAAGTGTATAGGTACCTGTAGCTGTGCCAATTGATTCATGCTCTGCATTTTGGTCAGCTCCAACATTTCCTGCATGAATTGGAGCCCTAGTTCACCCTCTTCAGCACTTTTTGCCTGTATAAAAAGAAATAAACATTTGATTTAACTATTTCCCTTTTGTTCATATTTGTGCATATCCATCTTTAAATTAAGCAGTAAAGAAACTAAATTTGTTAACTCACATTATAAAAACTATGAAACAGCCGCACCTTGCCATCCCCTAGAGAAACCATGGTAACGCCCATGTCATAAACAGCTCGTAAATGATCAGCATTACTTGCTTGAAAGTCCAATGCGGATAAACGCTTTCCGGTGGGTGCACGCGGGCACGAGCCCGTAATGAAGTTGCGCAATGGTTTGCGTACTTGTTCAGGAAAAAGCTTATTGGAACTGGGGCAAGTTCGCATGAAGTCGAGTACATTGTGTTCGTCCGATTTCCGAAAGCCTGCAAATACAAAATAAAAAGTAAAAATAGTATAATAAATATTTATAAACATGAACCAACACACTTACTAAACGTTGCATTCCCAAGCTGTGCAATGGAGAGTGGCAAAAGATGCGCTTCTGTTGTGAATACAAACTCATCCACATTCACAACCAAATCTTGTGGATCAGAAAACAGCAAGTATAAATACTTAAACGTTTCGGATAGTACAAACGAATCCATGCGATCCTCATGTTTACCCGTACGCACATCGTTTACAGCTGCATAGCCACATGGTACTTTGGCATATTGCTGCAATGTTTTAAGCGCACGTTTTCCCACCTGCAAATAGTGATGATCGCCAGTGGCACGATAAAGGAAGTATGTCGATTCAATAAACTCGGGACGCAAATGATGTTGGCCCCAATGAATTTGGAAGTCCACGGTAAATGCTTCTGGCAGTAGGGTATGCATTTGCATAACCTGATAGAGCATTTCGTGTGTTTGTACAGCTGGTTTCAAATCGCCCGACAGCACTTGTAAACCCGGCCAGAAGGCGAGCAGTGAATCCATAAAATTACGCGATTTTGCATGCGGCCGATGCATGAGCACGTCAAGCAACATAGGTCCTTCACTGACATATTTCATAATTGCATTATAGTGACGATTGAAGCGCGCCAAATATTTATCATCGCCTAACAGCACATATGATTTAAAAAGATACTCGTAATACGAATCGATACCGGCTCCGACGCCCGAATCGCGTCGTACCCAATCACCTGAATGTACATTCAAAACAGTGCCCATAAGATCGGAACCACGATGACGCAGCTTCCATAGCGCATCCATGGCGGCATGTGCACGCACCTCAAAAATCGGATCACCTAAAACATACAGATATGATTAAAGCACTTATTTCAAAATATAAAAAATATTTGTTTTTCACTGCTCACCCGTCAACCGTGACAACGCCGCAAATTCTAATAGTATGGTGCCTGCACATGCTGTACAAGTTTCACGTGATTTTTTTAGCTGTTCGTCCTTCATGCCTAAACGTAAATTAATACGTGCATGCGGTATTCCTGTCGATGTATTAAATGCGGGCAACAATCTGTAGCCCAATTCGCGTGCCATCTCAAGCAATTCGCCTTTGTACCAGGGCATTACATCCGCCTGCTTTTGTATATATTCAGCGAGTATATGTGCAGATAACAATCCGCCAACCATGCGTATATTTGTCTCGAAAACCGACACAATAATATCGCTGTCAAACTGAACATCACGTATAACTAATTTCACAGCATGCTCGAACTCTGAGAAATCTCCCAGCAGCACCAGCGTGTCAAGCGTATCGACAAGTGTCATGGAGAAACTGAAATGAACATGTATATGAAAATATCAACTAAAAACAGCTTCATTTGCCATAAATGTAAAATAATACATCTCCAATATAGACATGAATACGATTTTATAGATATATGCAATAATTGCCGGATCTAAAAAATGAAAATTTAAATGTTGGGCCCGTAGTTGGACCATAGTTTTGTGCAGGATTTTTATGTTATATCGGTTTCATCTGAACCAGTGCTTTGAATATAATAGGATCTGCGTGTACCAGGACTGAGAATATGTTTTTTAATGTACATTGCAGACTTAAAGACACTTATGAAAGATTGGTAGCGAAAGTGTCAGCAACTATAGATTTTGCTCAAACATATTACCTTATAATATGAATGGTTGTCAATATATTAAGCCCAAGGAACATCATTGCTTTCTTTAAAGCGGCAGGATTTGATGCAGTATTATATGAAGAGGTCAGAGCACAATAGATCTGTTAAGGTCGCAGTGCCTACTTTCATTAAAAACATTAAGTAGGTACGCTTATCGGTCGAAATTTTTGTTTACGTATTTATATATAGGTAACGCTTATCATACAGGCTGTAAATATCTATATATAAATAGGCATTAAAGTATTGAGTCTAAAGTAGGTAAAATCCAGGTTACGGCAAAGACTGTCTCTCACGAAGCGCTCTCTCTCTCTCTCTCTCTCAGCTCACTCAATTTGCTATAGCTGCTACCATTTTTGTTTCTTTCGGTTTCTTTATTCAGTTAGAAGAATAGAGAAAAATATTCTACATCTCTGTTGTAGATCACACATCCATTTACACTGTAGAGCATGTTGATCGACGTTAGGCTCGATACTGTTGTGGGCGCACATGCAATCATGTAGGCGGGCATCAGTTGAGTGTGTTTTTGATATTTTTTATTGGTATAATTTTAAAAGAGGAATCAAATAAATATTTGAAACAAAAAGTAAGAAGAATTGATACACCAACAACAACTCTTTTATATCTGCGCATTAATTATTACAAATAAATTGCATTGCTCACTTATTGGCGCTCTCTTTCTAGCCGGCCCTTAGTGCAGGGCTGTCCAAAAGGATAGAAACCTAGTGTGATTTATTTCTGAGTTATAATTTGTACAGTGTGCGAAAATACAACACCAATGCAAAGTAACTAATTCAAATTTTCGTTTCTCTTTAGCATCAAGCAGCCGACTTCGGCATGCGTTCGTTCGTATGTGTGTGAAAACACGAAGATGTTCGGATGTTTAGAGGCGAAAGCATTTTCTGGACAATCCAATATTATGTATATTTTTATTATTAGGTACTTTAAAGGCAAAAGTTAAATTTTGACTACTGGGAGAACTCTATTTATTATATTTACGTCACAATTAAGGCTTTGAATAGCTTTAAATTAAATGCTTCATTTAACGATTTCTAAATATTTCATGCCCAACAAAATTATTGCCAGCAATCTATCCCATCCACAAACTGCTAAACACGAGCAATTCGTGCCAAATATTCCTGTATATTTGGCACGAATTGCTCGTGCTTAGCAGTTTGTGGATGGGACAGATTGCTGGCAATACAAATTAATTGGAGTAATATTTACTATGTTGGGATCGACAAAAAAAAAAACATATTAAAAGAATGCAATATAGGCTTCATTTGAGTACCGAAGTCAGGAAGTCTCCGATGTTAACTTCAATGAGTTTCAAGCACAGCAATGCTGAGTTTAAACATTTATGAATTATTTTTGTCAATTGACATTTTTATCATTTTTTTGTCATTTGCCGAAGCATAACAAAACTGTAATACTATTTACAATATTTGTATATGGGTTATACCCTTATATATTCAAGATTTAAAAAAAAAAACAGCAAATTTAAAGAGAATCTTACTTTTTATAAGACGCAAATGCTGATAAGACTATTCAACCACTTACTTGCCGAGAATATCGTCCATATCACCGCGCGAAGGTGTTACGCCACGGTAACGTCCCGCACATGAAAGCGGCATTAACTCATCCGCCGGATAGGCATTATCCATATATGCGTGATATGCATGATAGAACATATCGCGGGACTCCTCACTGGGTTAAAAATAATGATATTATGCAGAACTCAGCAAATGTATTTAAAAGTTTACCGCAGCTCTGCACGTTCCTTGTTAGACATATTTTGTGTGGGCATAGGCAAGGAATCGCTTAGCACACACGCAACAAAAAGCGCCAGCGCCAAAATCAGCATTAGCAGCATTTGTGGTGCAATGCGAAACCTTGTATCGCTGGAGCCCCAGTAACTAATGCCGGCAGCATATTGACGCCGTCGCGTCGTGTTCATTTTGCTTCGCTACGTCTATCCACTGTAAGCGAGCAAAGCAAGTCTAGGAATATGTACTCCGTTGTTGTTGTTGCTGCTGTTGTTGTTGTTGTTGTTGTTGGCAGCGGCAGAGTTTGTGAGGGTTTTTGTTTTGTGAATTTGACCTTCACTTTGAACGTGTTGTTAATTATTTTTTCCGGAGATTTTTTCGCTTATTTAAATTTTAAATTCATGTATTAATTAATTTTGAATATGCTCACGAAACATTTTTGAACAAAAAAAAACCGAAAGAGCTAATGACTTAAATACATAAGACACCGCTAACTAATCATTTGCGTTAAATAAACGAGAATAAAACTTAAAGGAAAAACTACACAAACTAAATTAATAGAAATGCATTAAACACAATTAAAGAAATGTTCAAATTTTTTTGTATTTCTTGTTTTTGTTTTTTTCCTTTTTCTTTTTGTTTTTGTTTTTGCAAATATGTGACACCTTTTTCTAATGCAGCCTGTCTGTCGTCACTACTTTGCCTGCCGCTGCCGTTTGTTGATAAACCACAGTCCAGCTGTTGGCTGTTGATGCGTTGGCGTTGCACTTGCAAAAAAAATTGTGCCAACGCTGCTTCCAAAGTATTGACTGCGTATTTTTCTCATACATTCACATTTTTCATGTTTTATTTTTAAACGTTACTACTACAATATTTACTGATTGCTGCTCCAATAACAAAACACCACGAATACAATTTATTTAGTAGCGTAGCGCGCTCGCTCGCTCGCTGCCTTTGATTTTAATTTCGTTGAACTTCTTAACTAATTAGCTATTAACTTAAACACTCGTCTAGCACTATCAGTTAAGAATGTATAGTCTTTTAAATAATAGGCGTAGACTTTGCTTTAATTACACACTTTTGCTTGATAATAATTACACTGCATTATTTTGCGAATAACATCATCATTATCAGACACCAAAAAAAAAAGTAGCGCGACCGATTAATTTTAGTTATATCACTGCCAACTGTATGCAGTAATGCAGCATAATATAAAGCTGCCAACTTAATTAAATTGCAAAATATTTTAACTACGCGCAACAATTGTAAATAGTAAATCAAATTGTTATTGTTTGAATTGATTGTAATATGTATTTCCGATATGCTTTCATTAATTGAAAGCATCTTGTCGAACATTCTACACTTCAGCATAAAATGGCGAACGCGCAATTAGCAGTTTTGTTTTGTGAATTGGAAGTAGATTTTCGTCACCTGGTTTCTAGCTCGTCAAAGACCTTTTTATAGTCTGTTTCCACTACGGTCGCGTCCACGTCCAAAAATCGATGGACGCGCGTCCAAACCTATGCAAAAGACACAAAGTTTGAATGGTATTATCAGTTTGTCTGACAGTTTGTAACGCATTAAAGGAGGCATCGTAGACCACATAAAGTATATATATATTCTTGATCATCTTGACGAGACGATTTGATTTAGCTATGTCCGGCTGTCTATCTGTCAGTTTGAATGTTGTTGCACATATTTTGGGAACTAATTTTATGTTATCCAGTTGAAAATTGGCACATATTGCTGTTTAATAGAGTATCAAGATTGACTCCCATATTGACCCACCGCTCACTTTTGACTTTTTTGTATGAAAAACTTTTTTACTGTAGTCAATATCAACTTAATAATTGATATGGTAGCTTCGAGTGGACGGGTGGTTCACATTTACATTTATGGATGGAACCAGCCACTTTCTGGGGTAGCCTTCATATAAACCCACTCTCCACTTATGTGTTTCTGTATGAAAAACTTAAATCTTAAAGTCAATATTAGGTTGAAGTGCGATTACAAATACAAATGAGCATTTCTCACCCGCCTTTTGAGGTACTCCTATACAAACCCACAGCTAACTATTATGCATTTGTATGAAAGACGTAAATATCAACTTGAAATTCGATATGTTGGCATCTTATGGTCGCTTCATACACATCTACTTGGGGCATCCCCAATTTAAACCCCCACGTTTATGTTTAACAATACGATTTAAAATTTCGTGTGAATAGTATAAGAGCTTCCAACCGAAGTTAACGCTTTTCTTGATTTATATGATATCAGTCATTAGAGAAGATAAATAAAGTGTTTGGCTAAAACTGTAAATGAAAGATATACCTTGTTTAAGGCTCCTTATATAAACCATAGATTTGCATGGGGTATATTCTTCAGTGGACATTTTTAAAAACATGCAATAGAAATGCAGCGTGGTTTGTTTGATGACTACCCCTTAAAGTATAGTTGGACTGTTCTTTTCATAAATTTTATCAGAAGAGAAAAATATCCATATATATATACAAACTTAAAGTCTCTATACGGAGACGCGGATGTGTCCATACCGACTTGTCTTCCGATGCTGATCAAAAATATATAATACACTTTTTGAGGTCTGCCGCGCCTCCTTCTGCCTGTTACGTACATTTGCACAAACTTAATACACCCTTTTACTCAATGGGTACAGGGTCAAAATTATAAACATTCTATTTTTATACATGAAGTTTAAGCAGACTTGAGGACCAAGAATAAAACACAGTTTTATGTTTTCACCAATATATTTCGGCACTCCTCTTGCAAATTCCCCAGCAAAGAAAGATGATGCTGTTTCGTCTTTTGGCTGTGTAAAATTAACATATTATCAGCCGGAAGACTATCGAGAAGAGTCGAAAAATATGGGTGGAAACATAACACTGTGTTTTAATTTTGGATCTCAAGCCTGCCTAAACTTCATATATATTGAATAAAAGGGTCGCTAGCAACAACATTCTATTTTTATATATAGGCTTGTTCTGGTTCTCAATTTCGGAAAGATTTTGAGAAAGTGATTTCGATAAAATTTAATTTTAGCTAAAAATGCACAATCTCATATTTGCAACGCAATATCTCGGCTCACAGAATTTTCAGATAAAAGTGTAATACTATATCAGCATTTTCCCAATCTCACAAAGTATTATCATTCGAAGTATGAACACAAAATTTTAGGTATCCATTTACGGTAAGTCGCCAAAATGTACTTTTTAAGATTTATTTTGTCCTATAATTTCTTAAGTACTTTTTGTACAACATCATCTATTGGTTGAAAGGTGAAAAAAGCTTTGCAACGAAACATTACATGTTAAAAAAGATTAGGCCGTTTGTTCACAGTACGCAATTGAAATCTGAGGATTATTTTGGCTTTTCCCGCCAAAAATCTGCCATTTTGAAGACCAAGTTTTTTTTTTGTACTAAAATCGTGTATCAATAAAATTTAGGCTTTCTAAATGATTAATACGCAAACAATTTCATTAACTCGTCAAAATTTAAAAAAATTGATAAACTTGTCATCTGATTTTTTTAACTTGAGTTCATTGGACTCGCCTCGATGCCAAGAATAAATACAATAAGAAAAAGAAAAAAAACGGTGGAACCGAAAATTTAATACTCTTCTCACTTCCTCCTTTTTTTCATAAACGCTGGTGTTTTACATCAGTTTTTAAAATTTTTAAGGAATGATTTAATCTAAAAATTTTTACTATATATTAAATTTTATTCGCATGTATATATTTGGGATGAATTTTGTCGTTTTAACTGTTGTAGATGGGATTGAGGGTTATGGATGATTTTGTTTCACATGAAATTATTAGAAAGAATTGAATTACAAACTAAAGAAATTTTAGATAGAGCGGGGTCGAACCCAAGTCGTCTGCAATGTTATTCAGCACGCTAGACAGTTGAGATATCGAGTCCTCAAACGTTTACTGATACAAATTTAGAATTCATACAATATCAATATTATTAGTTAGATTCACCTTTTGTATGTAATTGACCAATTTGGAAACATTATTTTAACATTAATAATTTCTGTAATTCAAAAATGTTCAATTCAACAAAATAAATACATAATGTTTTTAATGCGAGCTATTCAATTCATACAATATTTGATATAAATAATTGGATTCAACTTTAGTATGTAGTTGATCAATTTAAAAACAATTATGATTTAACATTAAAATTGCTTTAGTTCAAACATGTTCAATTGAACAAAGTAAAAACCTTATGTATTTTAGCTAAATCGTGAATAAATCTCGCTCATTTTTAACTTAAATTGCTTGTGGTTATAAAAAGTCTCACTATCAACTTTCAAACTAATATTTCATAGATTGACGAAATAGGACGGACATTAACGCGCAGAGAGACGGACATGGCTTGATCGACTCGTCTTGATCACGAATATACATACTTCATTGGGTCTAATTTGTTTCCTTTGAAGCGTTGCAAACATTGTGACTAAATTAGTTTGAGGTAATATGTTTGCCACGAGTTGTAATATCCCTTGGGGGTCGGTATTTTCAGTCCCAAATATTTTGGATTAGGGTGATCCGATTTTATATTTTCTGAATATATGTTTCAAGACCCGGTATATTACACATACCGATCGGACTTATCAATAAAAACTTTGCTATTGCGCGTACTAGTGCTGTATCTACACTGTGGTGGTCTTTCATCACTTGCGGGTACTACCGTCCACAATGATATGAATTACGAACATGCCAACTTAATTATATTGCACTATATTCTAAAACGCGCAATATTTGTAAATAGTAAATAGTAAATAAACAAAATGGTAAATAAATAAAAAAATGTCTTTGAAATGCATCATTAAAATAAACAAATTGTTGCATTGCAGCGTCGCAGTATGGTACCAAGTCAAATGCAAGGCACAAAGCTAAAGCCTAACACCGATTTTACGCCGCCGTTTCTTAACAAACGCAAACGTGAGTGCCATGAGCAACATAAACTACAAAAACGCCAAACTGCCGCACAGCGGAATCCAAGTACAATTTCTACGCAGCCACCGGCACGCATGGTGCCAAATAGTGATTATGAGCAAGCAATTGCAAAGGTGCTGGCGCTACCATTTAGAGTGCCTATAGCTAATTACGTGCCGGATTATGGCGGTAGTCGCTGTTTGGGTATGCGACGTACTATAATACGTCGAGCGCTGCACGATCCAGAGGCATGTAATGCACTGGTGCTCTATGCGCCACCAACGTATACGGAGCACGAGCGCATGTCAATGGATGCCTCGAAAGTGCTGGTACATGTTGTTGTTGATCCGGTGCTAACCAATGTTTTGCGTCCGCATCAACGTGAAGGTGTACGCTTTATGTACGAGTGCGTTGTGGGCAAACGCGGCAATTTCAATGGTTGTATTATGGCCGACGAGATGGGTCTGGGCAAGACACTGCAATGCGTTACGCTAGTGTGGACACTGCTACGTCAGAGCGCCGAATGTAAACCAACCATAACGAAGGCCATAATTGTTTCACCATCATCGCTGGTTAAAAACTGGGAGAAAGAGTTTGCCAAATGGTTGCAGGGTCGTATGCACTGTTTGGCTATGGAGGGTGGCTCCAAGGAGGATACAACGCGTACATTGGAACAATTTGCGCTCAATAACAGCCAACGTAGTGGTACACCTGTGCTGCTTATCAGCTATGAAACTTTTCGGATTTATGCGCATATATTGTGTCGCAATGAAATAGGCATGGTCATCTGCGATGAAGGCCATCGTTTAAAAAACAGTGATAATCTTACCTATCAAGCTTTAATGGGACTGAAGACAAAGCGTCGGGTACTACTCTCAGGCACACCCATACAGAACGATCTGACAGAATACTTCAGCTTGGTTAATTTTGTTAATCCAGAAATGCTTGGCAGTGCCACAGAATTTAAACGTAACTACGAAGGTGCCATACTGCGTGGTCAAAATGCCGACTCCAGTGATAAGGAACGCGAGCGTGCTGTACAAAAGACACAGGAACTCATAGGTTTGGTTAATCAGTGCATCATACGTCGTACAAATCAAATACTGACAAAATATTTGCCGGTTAAATTTGAAATGGTTATATGCGTTAAGCTGACACCAGTGCAGTTGCAGCTATACACGAACTTCCTACAGTCGGATAAGGTCAGACGCAGCTTAGCTGGTAAGTGTGCCAATTATTTAATCATATGTTCAAAAAAAGTTTCTTACCTTTCGTATATGGTTTAGATTGCACTGAGAAGGCTTCACTGACCGCACTGGCAGATATAACGACGCTCAAAAAGCTGTGCAATCATCCGGATTTAATCTACGAGAAAATTGCTGCACGAGAAAATGGTTTTGAAAATTCACAAAATGTGCTGCCAGCGAATTATAAGTCAAAGTAAGTGTCATTTTAAACGATGTGTGCTCATCCTGCATGTTTCTTTAGTAGGAATTACACAACAGAAAAATTGTAAGGCCTTTGCTACATCAAAAATCAAAAATTTAGGGCTAATTCGTTAAAAAAATTTCCTAAAAATTACTATATTTTTTGATATGCATGTCTTACTACAGAAAGACGCAGGGTGAATAGGCATCGTCTAAACTGACCCAAGTAAAGAGAAATTTTAACCATGCATATGTACTATTTTCAGAGAGATCAATCCTGAGTTGAGTGGCAAATTTATGCTCTTGGACTTCATGTTGGCAACCATACGCACAAATAGCGATGACAAAGTGGTGCTCATCTCGAACTACACACAAACGTTGGATCTATTTGAACAGCTGGCGCGCAAACGTAAATACACTTTTGTACGCTTGGATGGTACAATGACAATTAAGAAGCGTTCCAAGGTCGTTGACAGATTCAACGATCCAACGACAGACTGTTTTCTATTTATGCTCAGTTCGAAGGCAGGCGGTTGCGGCTTGAATTTGATCGGTGCTAATCGTTTATTTATGTTTGATCCCGACTGGAATCCAGCAAATGATGAGCAGGCAATGGCACGCGTGTGGCGTGACGGACAAAAGAAGCCTTGCTATATCTATCGCTTAGTGGCGGTAAACAATACTATTCAATAAATTTAATCTTAAAGTAACTTGTTATAAATTAATGTCTATATTTAAATTACAGACTGGCTCTATTGAAGAAAAAATACTACAAAGACAAACACACAAAAAATCTCTTTCCAGCACCATAATCGATAATAATGAATCGGAAGAGAAGCATTTTACACGCGAAGATCTTAAGGATCTTTTTCGTTTTGAGTCTGAAGTGCTATCAGATACACATATTAAGTAAATTATTAAATAACGAAGTATTTGTAACTATTTTATTTATATGTATATTCTCTCTCCATGTACACTACAGACTTAAATGCAAGCGCTGTGTGCAGCAAGTCCAAACTGAACCGCCGCCACAAAACTCCGATTGTACGTCACATTTGTCGCAATGGTACCACTGCGCTAATAACCGTGGTCTACCGGATAGCGTATTATCGCAGGCGTGGCAGATCAGCAAATGTGTATCCTTTGTGTTCCATCACCGTTCACAGGGTGAAGCGAAAAAGGATAATAAGGAAAACGAGAATTTACAGAATGATGACAACGACAAAAAATCGCATAATCGCAAATCCAAATTTGTCAGTGATGACGAATGTAGTGATGATTCCCGTCATGAAGATGATAGTGATTATGAATAGGGTTATTGCTTACGAATATTTGTTAAATTTACAACTCTTATCTTTGTAAAATAAACCATTTAAGTAAAAATTAAAGAAATTATTATTAGTTACAATTTGATAGTACGTACAAAACACCACTTTGAAATATCCTACTTTCTTGCTTATTGCAGAAGCCTAACGAGGTTATGTATAGGAACCCCCATAAAAAGAGGTTATTCCCTTAAAAAAACACCCATTAGTATATCGCATAACAGCATATCGAATATCAAGCTTATATTGAGTCATGTAAACATTTTTCTCATGCAAAAACAAAATTTAGCTAGGTGGATACTCTATAATCTTGAGGCCAAACGAAGCTTAAATATCTGCTTTCGGTTAGATAGTTATAAAGAGTTATTCTAAAAATGCACACCAACTATCAGACGAGAATGATTAAATCGTCACAACGATCTGACCAAGAATGTATGTACTTTATGGGGTCTACGATGCCTCCTTTAATATGTTACAAACTGAAAAACCGACAACTTTGGTGGCACCGAAGCTTTATTACTCTTCATACACAACTGGTTGTCAAAAATCAACTTTATAATGTATTTTTGTAGTGATTTAGATTGTCGAAACCCGGTTCTGATAATGATAATAGGGGCTTTTCAAAAAATTAGCGACAAGTGATGAAACATTTAATGAAGAATAATAATGATTTTATTTGGCTTATTATGTATGCGATACTTTTCGCCAGTTTTTTAAAGCGAACACACCAATACGATCTTCAAAAGATAAAACGCGGAGAATATCGCTTTTAATATTCAAAACCATCTGATTGGTAAGACGAGCCTGTTCTGAACTGTTGCTTAATCTGTTTCTGATTAGTTTAATTTTTGAGAATGGTCTTTCTCCACTGCAATTAGACAACATAAGGGACAAATAAATGCAAAGTACTGAGAAAAGTTGAAAGCAAATGGTTTTCTATGTTTATACGTAGCGAATTCGGGGACATTTTCAATGAAAACAGATTGCAATTGTTGATTCGTATTCTTTGTGTGTTGGTAATATTTATCGCTACCAGTAATCTTCTTTACCATATCTGGCGAATTTTGAAGCAAGTCAAAAAATTACATACAATTGAGCTTCATGTTGCATACATAGTATTACGAATATGACCACTTCCAAGGTACTTATTTGAAGGCATGTTATTTCCTTTGTTTAAATTCGTTTGATGGTCGAAAAGACTCGTTCGATTGAAGCAGATGTACCGGGTAAGCAATCAATATATCGCACCATATCTCGTAAGAGTTTGTACGGCACGTTATTTGTCTCAATATGTTTGAAATACTCCACTCTTGTCTCGTTTACATTTCTGAATAATTTCATTTAAATTTCGTCAAATAACCGAACTGATCAATAAGATCAACATCGCAATCGCTGTCAGTAAAGTCGAGCAAAGTTTTGTACGTCTTGGAGAATAGCCTCATGAAACGACTTGACCACGTCGAATTGTTCAGTGCATCTTTTCAGATAATCAGTGCACGTAAATTAATAAAATAATTTAATAAAAATTTAAAATTATTTTGATTCGATTTTTCTTATAAAGTAATGTACCATAGAATGCTGAGATAGTCATTAAAACTGCCACCTTTGAAATGTCGATATTGTTTTCAAATTAATTATCAATTTCATTTTATGCTCGTCTCAAGGCTGTTGATCAAATCGGCCAAACTAATGCCAACTTCCATCGCAGCAACATTGTCATCTTTAACTTTCAACACTGCTTCATTGAAAACCGTTGTCTTTTTAATATCGAATCATATTGTGAAATGATTGTGATTCGAAATAAAAATGAAAAAACTGATCGCGGAGCAATAAAAGCTGTAATTTCGACAGATCATTGTTGAAGAAATCCTTGAAAAACTTAGGTTCATCTTTGCTTTTATTGCAATTCTACTAATATTACAAACTTAATTGTACGTGGGGTACTATTTATATTTCGGGAATAGCTAATAATAACAAACATTTTTAAATAAAAATGGCTTTATTGTTTTTCAAAATATTTCCCTTAATGATCAACACACTTTTGCATTCGTTCAAACCATTTGTCATAGCAGTTTTCCATTCCTCTTGAGACACCTCCAAAACATGGTTTTTGAACGCTTCAACTGCTTCTTCGGCGCTCGTAAATCGTTGACCACGTAGTATACCTTTGATACTCGGGAACATAAAGAAGTCATTGGGTGTCAAATCAGGACTGTACGGAGGATGAGTCATTAATTCGATGTTTTGACTGCTCAAAAATGCACTTGTTTGACGAGATGTGCGAGAGCACGCATTGTCATGATGGAGACTGATTCGTCTTTGGCGGTTGGTTTTACGAATTTCTCCGAAGACTTCCGGCAAACAAATGGTCGTGTACCACTCAGAATTGACCATCCTACATTGCTCAAGCGGAACAGTGGCCGCATGACCCATTCGGCCGACGAAACAGGCGATCATTTGCTTCGCTGTGCTTCTTCCACGAACAACTTTTGTTGGATTTGGCACGTCTTGGAATACCCACACGGTCGATTGTTGTTTTTTTCCGGCTCATACGCATATATCCATGATTCGTATCCTGTCCCGATTTTATACACGTCATTTGAAGCACCACGGTGGAACCTTTTAACCATTTCCTGATTGATAAATTAAAATTTTTTTTACAGCTAAGTGTTCATGCAAAATCGAATGTATTGAAGTAGAACTAATGTGCAAGGATGCCTCTATCTCACGATATGTCACATGACGATCTTGCATTATCAGTTCACGAACTGCATCGATGTTTTTGGGCACAACAACCGATTTTGGACGACCTTCACGGAATTCGTCGGCGACCGAACTACGACCACGATTGAATTCACTATATCAGCGATATACTGTGGTTTTTGATGGTGGTGCTTTATCGCCATACAAAGAACTGAGTTCATTGACACATTCTTGTTGAGATAATCCACGTCGAAAGTTGTGAAAAATAATCCAAGTAAAACCTTGTCTTGAAATTTCCATTTTTTTGCCAAATTGCTTTTCTTAACTCACTGTAAACAAAACAAATAGCAATTGTACATCAAAACTTTGTGAGTACGTTTATGCCAAAAAATGTCAAACTTTATTATGGTGTTGCCAGATTTAGCTTTTGACATTAGTGTTGCCAGTTCCCGAAATATAAAAAGCAGCCCTCGTATTCTCATTTTGTAATTGGTAAACAATTTAAAACAAAAAATTATTATTTTAAAGATGAGAGAGAACGCTAGCTTCGGTGGAACCGAAGCTTTAATACTATTAACACTTGTATTTTCTGCTCTGCAACGCTGGATTTTACTGAAGTTTTTAATTTTTAAAAGGATGCTTAGTTTTAACAATTTTTTTATATGATAAAATTTATTTGTAATATGTAAATATTTGACACTAATATCGCCTTTGCGGCGGTTGCGGATAATGTTGTTGGGCATGAAATATTAAGAAATAGATAATTAAAATTAAAGAACCCTCGATCTCTAAAAAATTAGCCAGCACGCCAGAGAGCTATCGATGCCTTATATGATTACTGATATAAGTGTACAATTTATACAATATCAGCTATTATTATTCATGCTTATGGTTATAAAAAGTCTCCATACCCACTTTTCAACCAAGATTCCAAAGTGATCAAGACTTTATCAGTGTTCTGATAAAGTCATGATCCTTTAGAACTTATTTCGATTGGCGTGGTTAGAAATTCGTATTAACTGAAGTGTTCCTTCAATTAGATAGACTATCTCATATGAAATTAGAGTTCATTTGGCGAAATTTCAATATTCTGCAAACTCTTAATAGAAAACATATTTATTTCAAATAAAATTGGCATTCCTACATTTTGTCCACAAAACGGATAATTTGTAAAATAATTTATGATAGGTAATAATAAAAATGATGATAGCAAAATGATATTAAACAGCAATAATTTTAACACTTAATAAACGTATACGAAAACTTAATTAACTGAAAACATGCATAAATTTACGAAATAATATTTTGGAATAGTTTGATGACATAAATTTAGTTGGTGTATGAGACATGAACATACCAAACTTAGTATTAAATGAATGTATTATATTTTCAAGAATAAAGTGATCGGGCAATGATCGCTGCCCATGCATTGGCTGCGTATGCAGTTGTCCACTACACGCGTTATCATACGCTCTGATATAATGTAATAATCCAAACGCCAGCCTACATTCCGTGAACGTGCGTTAGCCATATACGTCCAGAATGTATAAGCGCCCGTCCGATTCGGATACAAATGCCGGAATGTATCCACGAAGCCCAGAGCGAGTAGCTCAGTCATTTTGTCCCGTTCCTCCTTGGTGAAACCGGCATTACGTGTATTTGTTTTCGGATTAGCCAAATCGATTTCCAAATGTGAAACATTCATGTCACCGCAAATAAGTACAGGCTTGATTTTGTCTAATTTTTGAACATAAGTCTGGAATAGTTCTTCCCAACGCATACGTTGATCTAGGTTTACAAGCTTACGACCCGAGTTGGGCACGTAGACATTGATTAGATAAAATTTTTCATATTCCGCTGTAATCATGCGACCAACATCATCAAAATCATCATTACCAATGCCGTATTCAATATTGATCGGCATAATTTTTGAATATATGGCAACGCCAGCGTAGCCGCCTGGCATGCACAGCCAATAGGGATGATAACCGGGAATACGTACAACTTCTTCAGGCAACTGATCGTTGGAGCATTTGGTTTCCTGTTATATAGATGAATAGAATACATTTTTAAAATCACCAAAAGTATTTTGATGCATTTTTTTTGAACACTACAATAATTAACTTCACATTACTCTTGAAAACATGAAACTATGTGTGGACAGAGTATTGCGTAGACTGTTCCAAACCTGAGTCTTTTCTTTCGACATTTCCAAGTCTGTCCAAAATGGTTTTACTTTTTGCTTAATGCAAGAACAATTACAATTACCTGCATGCAAAAGATGTCTGGCTCCTCATATTGCAGAAACTTTAGTCCATCCTTCTTTAGCCAAGAACGCAATCCTGCAACATTCCAACTGGAAATTTTCAAATTAAAGCTAGTGCTATCGCCAGCAGCTAGCGAAGGAAATTGAAAATCAGCCTTTTCATATTTGGATTCAATTGAGTTCAGCAATACTGCCGGCTTTTTTACTTTAGCCGCTGGAAAACAGGAGTGTACGATATTTTTCAGACTGCTATAAAGTGCACTGGCACAGTTTAACGTACTTGTAGCGCCATCCGTTGTTGTTGTAGTTGCCGAGTCCTCATCGTTGTCCTCTGGTGCAGCGCGTTTACGACCACCACGTGATTTGGCAGCTGCAGAAAATACATACATACATATACGCATTGAGAGCATTGTGGATGAGTCAACACTGAAATAAAACTGTTATGTATTGCATTATACCTGGTTTAGCTGCTTTCATTTCAGCTCCAACAGCATTTTCCGCTGCTTTAACACCTCGTTTATCTATGGCAGAAAGCCAAAAAGAATGAATTAAATAGCGCTTTATCTCATCCTCAACTGCTTTGTGTACCTACTTTTCACAACAACTGTTTCAATCTCATCTACGTCATTTTCCGGTGCTGCTTTAGCAGTAGTCTTGTTAACCTTTTTGGCACGTTTGTTTGCAGTCGCAGCAGCTGGTTCTGCAATAGGTTCTTCTGGTATGCCTGCTTTTTTTGCACGTGACCGTGCATTTGGCATAACTTCCTCCACCACCACTTCGGCGTCAACCACAGCTGGTTTTCTACCACCACGTTTAGGCGCAGTCTTTTCGGTAGTGATGTCAGATGTATCTTCTTTCTTCTTCCGTCCTATTTAGTATAGCACATATTTAATTATAGATATTTTTAATGGTTTTAAAGAATAATATAAAATGTATGTACCTCGCGCTTTGGTTTCCTGTGGTTCTGGCACAGCTAATGCTGGGGTTTTAACACGTTTAGCCCGTCCTTTTGGTGCTTCTGCAACAGGAGTTGCTACGGCTTCTGCAATATCTGGCGATGTGGATCGCGAAATTCTTGCTGTTGGTACATCCAACAACTGGTTTGTTTGAGCCTTTATCTCGACAACCGGCGTTTTAGCGCTTTTTGCGCGTCCTTTTACAGTCTTTGTCGGCTCTTCATTATTCGTTACAATATCGGTTTTCTTCGCGCGTCCTTTTGCTGCCCTACTGGTGGTGGCTTGCGTTGCTACCTCCTCAGTCTTGTCTGCAGGCGTAATTTCATTATTTTGTTTTTTAGCGCGACCTTTAGTAGTTTTAGTTTCCTTTGCCGGCTGCTGCTGCACTTCAGCGTTTCCATTTGTATCTGCCGGCACTACCGTAGTTTCCTCTTTTTTAGCGCGACTCGATTTTGCTTGACTTGCAGAAGCGGTGCGCTTGGTGCCTCTGGTCGGTTTAGTTTCTACTTCAGTCTCGACGCTGTTTAAGTTCACGCCATTGTTTTCCACAGCAGATACAACTTTCTTGGCGCGCGGCATTTTTGTTGTTAAGGCGATTTAAAATTATAAACACTTCAGCTGATAAATATGTATATTTATATATATAAACACTGCAGCTGATAAATATATGAATATATAAAAATCACGCGCACGCTAATATGAAGGTAAATTCGAGACTGAGACAATTTTGTAAAGCAAAAAAAAAGGACTCAGACGGCTGCTGCAGAACTTCTATTTTCTCTGTCAGCGTCAGCGCCAAAAAATTTGCAAGTGTTGCAAAAGATCGACCTTCAAATACCGTTTTAGACACAAGCTGAATTTATTATACCGGCGCACAGTGGGCCAGTTGTCATAAAACCTTAGCCAAAAGTCGATTAAGGAATTTAAACAACAAAAAAATAAATAAATCATTGTAATCAGTTATTTCCTTTATAAAATGCCTTCACTTGCTTCAAAAATTATTTTGTCATATATTTCGTTTATACGATGAAGTTTTTCATAATATCATTTCATAATAAGTAAAAAACTTTCCGTATAAATCATATTTCATAATATATTGATACCTTTATGCGACGCTAAAAATTATCTAGGCGTTAGATTAGACAAAAGACTGACTTGGAAAATCACATAAAAGTAAAAAGAAAACAACTGAACATTAAAACACAGCGCATATTCTGGTTACTTGGTTCCCGTTCTAAGCTCAGTCTAGAAAACGAAATAAGGCTCTACAAAGCAATACTAAAGCCAGTGTGGATATATGAAATACAGCTGTGGGAAACTGCAGGTAGGACTAACATTAACGTCCTACATAGATACTAAAAGATTTCACTCCGTAAGATCACTGGTGCACCTTGTATGTTCGAAACGAAACAGAGATCTTAGACTGTCAAAGGTTGCAGAAGAAATTGTTCGACATAGCAGCAATCATCTTGGAAGACTGAACTTGCATCCAAACGATCTGGCTTCTAACCTTTCTTCACTTGAATATACCACGGAAATGGAAATGAAGATGTCGCTGTCAAAGTAACAATGTGTTTGTGGCATATTAAGTTTTGTTTTAAACTTAGTAAAACTTTTACCGAAACGTTTCAAGTAATGAAATAAGTTTATGGTGATGAATGTTTGTTCCGTGCCTATGTGTAAGCAGTTCAAAGAAAGTTGAGAGTACATACAGAACGATGAACATGCAGGCCCTTCGTAACCCGTGATTACTGAAAGTATAATTCAATAAGTACGAGAATTCATTAAAAATGGGCCGAAATTTTTATTCCGATAAATGAGTATCACATTTTAACTATTACCTACTGCCAGTCACACATTTTTTGACTGTAAGTTGCGCACTGTAAGTTTTACGTTTTCCGGGGCGTCTTGATCTGTTGACGGATTCATATAGAACTCGTTAAAATAAGACGAAAAATTTGAATAATATATTTCGATATCTCACTTAGTTTTCAAGATACCATTCCTTAATTTTTTGAAACTTTGAATAGAATATGATCTGTTTCACAGAAGAGTAAAGTTTTTGCTTAATAAATAAATTATTTAGCAGTAAGTTGTCGTTTTGCAGTTTTAAAGAAATTTCAGATATTGAAAACTTAAAATACCCAAATTTTTGATAAATTTGCGTAATTTGGGTATTCTTCTTATCAAGCAGCACAAAGAAGTGATGAAAATGGCCAACAAGGATAATTGGCCTTACCCCAGGATGCCAGGTGTGCAGTAATTTAATGAAATAATAGTGTTGTAAACTACCATTTGCTACAAAATTACCAGTGCTGCCAAGCTATTTCACATATTGATCAATGCAGTGCTGGTATGCTGATTAGTATTTTTAATCAAACGTCGCTTAAGTATAAAAACAGTTATTTTTAAATACTTGAGTTTTTCAAGCTAGAAACAATTACTTGATTGAAATAGTTGAAATTTCAATTACCATTAAATCCTGTTGAAAATTGTTACATTTTAGCTCAACTATTTTTTCAAATCAGATGGATTTTAATTGAATTTATCCATTAAAATTTAGAAATTGTGAAAAATCAAGCTTTAAGTCAATTATTAATGGCACTTGAACCCACTCAAGTTCCAGCTTATATTTATTTATTTATTTCTCATCCATTAAAATTTTATTTGGGATATTTCCCTTCCATTAAATATTTAATTGGGATTTTTCACGACCAGCTAAATTTATTTGGGATATTTCACAGCCATTAAATATTTAATTGAGATATTTCTTTTCAATTTAATTTTCAATTAGTCAATATTTAATTGGAATATTTCACAGCCATTAAGTATTTACTTGAGAAATTTTTATAAAAAACAAAAGAAGCTGTATACAAATTATATTTAATACGGTGAAGTCTTGTATTTTTTCGGGGTATCCCTCAATCTCTGAAATATTAGTTTGAAAGTTGATAATGGAGACTTTTTATAACCAGAAGCAAAACAAGTTAAAAAATTACCAAAAAATACACATTTGTTGTATCGAACCTGTTTGAATTAAAGCAATTACAGAGGTCAACATGGTTTAGTTGTTGGAAAGCTAAGGGTCATTTCCGAAGTAATTTGCTACGTAGAATCCGAGGTCAGAATTGGCCCATCACTTCAGGATTTTGAGATATTTGAGATTATGTACCCATGTATGTCCTGACGTGATGAGCCAATTCTGACCCCGGCTTCGGATTCTACGCAGCAAATTACTTCGGAAATGACCCTCAGCTTTCCAAGAACTGTTAGCTGTCAACTGTCTAGCATGCTGTTTAACAGTTCAGAAGTTCAACCTTCGCTCGATAAAAAATTTCTTTAAATTTGAATCTTTCTAATAATTTCATGCGCAACAAAATTATCCGGAACCCTTTACATCCGTCAAAAAGGCGAAATTCATTCAAAATATAAATATTACGAGTATAATTTCTAAATAGTATTGAGATCGAGAGACTGTGCTGGCTATACCATATCAATGGCGATTTAATTAATCCAGTATATTGTTTGAACTACATAATAAGAGAAACCGTGTTTCACCGTTTTCCGGGTGAATCTAGTTATGTATTCTGAGTTCGGTCCTCGTTTAACATACTGACGAGATCCACAAAATAATCCTCCATTTCTGTAAAAATCAATTCAAGTTTTCTTTTGCGAACTTACAAACTGTTTTTTACCATGGCTCTTAGTGAGTACTTAGCAATGGCATTTTTCTCGCACCGAAGTTCGCAATATTATTTTCTCTCAGCAGTCTAGAACTATTTATATATATTTGTTTCCACATTTAGAGATTGCTTCAGTAGTGTAGCCGGTTGGAAAGTATTTCGCTTAGATTATCTCACTACCCGAACCGTTAAACTTTTACACATTATCTGGAATCTACCGCGAGTTTCAGGCGCTTGTGTGTATTGATTGCTTTGCGAATCATTGGTACTGATTTTCTGAACTTCAAGATAGTACATGCCTCTTCCCACTGCAGTAATACCGAGCAACCAAACTTGAAACGAAAAGTTTTTGAAATTCGTTCTGAAACACATAATTTAAAATTTTGTACACTCAACTATACAAAAACTCGGAAACGTTTAATTTTACAAATTACTTGTTGTATGCCACTATTATGACCAACGCTAAATGGCAGGTTGTGGCGAAAAATGAAAAACAAAGAAAAGTATTAGCAAAGAGCAGTACTATTTTTTTGAGAGCAACTTTTTATTTAATTAACAAATACTATTCTTATTTAAACTCTTTCCACAGAGTGTGAATAGTATTTAAATGTATTTACAATGTTTGCAACGCCTTAAAGGTAAAGGTAGCATCGAATACCCAATAAAGTATTATACTCTTGAACAGTTTGACAAGGCGCGTCGTTCTATACATGTCCTTTCTAAAATAAGATAAGCAATGTAGTCGTAAAAAAGGTGGCGCTTTCATACAAAAACGATATACAATTTGTTGCATTGAAAATCTTTTAATTTTAGCAATTATTTTGAAAATAATATTGTATTAGTTTTGAAACTACGATTTTATTTAAAAAATTTCCGTTTGGACGATGGCGTATCAAAGTTAAGCACTGACATTCTGAAATGGAAGATCAAAAATCGTTCGACTCTGTGAATAATTGACAAAATATCTTAATTTTAGTTTACATACCTAGCCAACTTGGATTCATCATTTTGATTATTGGGTGAATTCTTTGATGTGGAGGCTTGTAGCTCTGACGTTGACGTTTGTAGTTCTGACGTTGACGTTTGTAATTCTGATGTTGGTTGATTTTCTTTAGCGTCAGTGTTAGAGTCAGCGTCGACTTTTCGTAGTTTTAAGTTTATGCAGTTCATTTTACAGCCACATTGCATTGTGCAATCCTCATTCCGCAAATTGCAACCGCAACGTTTGTTTTCGCAGCCAAAACGGCACTTGCAGCCCTTGGACTTTCGCTTACGGTCAGCCATCGTGTCATTTGAGGAGTTAAATGAAGCTGCAAGCATTGTGTCATTCGACGATGCTGTCACGTATGTCTCGTTATCACCACCAACACCTGTGGTGCTAAATGTGCTGTCCTTAGATCCTTTTCTTCCCGGTTTACTTGGTTTCTGTTAATTCAAAAAGATTGAAGTCAAAAGCTCTTTGGTTTTTTTTCAGCATGCATACCCTAAATCGCGGTGTTTTAACCCAATTCGGATCTTTGGCCTCTGAATCCTGAAAATCAAATGAAGTGTCAAGCATGTCCTCATCGCTACCTTCCAACTCTTCAGAATTATCTTCAAAGAGCTGAAAATACAGTAAAAAAATTAATTGCGAAAAAATTATAAAAGATTAAGATTCAATTAACTTACCTTCTTGTTGGCAGCATTTCTTTGACATTTTTCCTCCCTCAACGTATCCAACTCATTTTGCAGTTTTTGCAATTGCTGCTCCAGTATTTCCTGCCTTTGGAATTGAACACTGTCGCCAACGCTAACTCCGTCGCCGACACTAGCGGTTGATGCCAGCTGGGGCGCACGCAATAGCACTGAAATTTTTTCCTCATAAGCACGCTCCTTTTCAGCAAGAAGCTCATTGTGCTGCACTTCTGTTAGGCGCATTCGTTTTGTCAAATTCTCACACTTGGTCTGTGCATCGGTAAGTTGCATGCGTTGCTCCTCCAGCAGCATTTTCTGTTCCAGCGTACGTTGCGCCTGCTCGCGTCGCATTTGTACGAGAACTTTTAACAATTGTTTCGCAACTGCACGTAGCTCTACAATGTTCTTCATACCGTCGCTGAGCGCTACTATTCTGGTTTCAATGTCTATAGCGGAGACCTTTTGCTGTAAATCTGAGATTTGTGCATTCCGCAATACCAGCTCGTTTTCCAATGTATCACATTCTTTTTGCATGCTATCGGCGCTGTCACCACCGCCAGCAGTCTCACTTTTCAATTGCTCTTTTATGTCTTTGATTCGTATACTAATAACACTACGATCCTCCATTAACTGCTCTAAACTATGTTCCGCATCAGTAAGTGACATTAGCAACTCTAACTCTCGATCAACCCACGCAGTTGGTGGTTCGACTTTCGTTGTCTTTTGTCGTTGCGCCTGCGCAACACGTTGCCGCTCAAATGCCTCTTTAAGTCTGAAAAAAAAAAAAATAATAATAGTATGCAAAGAATATATGTTGTTCTTAGAACTGTAATTGAATGAATCTGCGAATCAATCAGGTATTTAATTAACAAATTTCAATATCTTACCTTTTATTGATCGCCATTGCCTCCTCGCATTTACGCTTTAATACATTACGTTGTTTCGAGTGCAATGCCTCCTTACGCGCCATTTCATTTTGCATTTTACGATCCTTATTTTTGAGTTGCATAAGTTCTTTTTCACGCACCATCTTCCATTGACGAAATGCTTCCGACTCTTGTCGCATTGTACGTATTAGTTTAACCTTTGACTCTTTCATTTGTTGTATTTCGCTGCTGAGATTCTTGATTTTTTGTGTTTCTTTCTCACGCACCTTAAGCAGTTTGCCTTGTTGCATAATCTTGCGTTTCATATCCGTAATCTCTTGTTCGAGCGTTTGCAAACGCTTGCGTCTTTCTTCGGCTAATTTAGCCGAAGCGTTCTCTTTCACGTGACGCAACTTATCCATTAGTTCAGTCTTTTCGCCCTCAAGTTCCTGTATTTTCTTTTCGAACTCATTTACCTTCTCTTCAATAAGTTCAGTCTCTTCCACGTACATTTTATTGAAATTGATGCAAACACGTTGATGCAGCTCTTCCTTCATATCCAACTGACGATTTATGAGACGCAACTGATCATTAAAATCAATTTGTTTTTTTGTATGTTCATCGGCTTGTGGCTGCAACATCTCCTGAACTTCATCGCTATGTATCTCATTCTCCGTGATGTCGTCTTCATTGTTAACACTACGCTTAGCACTGATATTGTGCAAAAACTCCTTTTTGTGTGCCTGTATCTCCAAATCTGTGCGATTATGCTCCTGATCAATATTATCGACTAGTTGATTTAGCTCATGCACTTGTTTTTGCAACAATTCGCGTTTTCCACTGAGTTCCTCATCCGGATCAGCATTTGTTAGTTCGATAACCAAACGGTTGACTACTTCTTTCAGTTCAATATTACGCGCTTTCAAATTAGCATGTGCTGCTTCCGAGATATGTGCACGCATCTCATTCTCTGCCAAATCGTGTAGAGCCTGCTGTAGTTTTAGCTGCAAACTGCGATTCGTTACTTGTAGCTCTTTTAATCGTTCTTTTGTACGGCGTTGGTCTGCTGTGTTATTATTTGTGGTAATCGATTCCGACAGTCCTGCATCAGTGACTGCAGATGTCAACGACATTGTCATACCACCAGATCGAGAAAGCAATTCAACGCGTAGCTTCTGTATGATATCTTTCAGATTATTTATCTCTGCAGCATGTGGATCTTGATTGACAATTGGTTTGTTCTTTATTTGCCGTGCACGATTCGCATAGCGAAGTGTGCCTAAAGTCTCCGGGACATTGTAATCGGCAGGACTTACACATGCAATCATCAACGTTATCGAATTGCCACCCAACGAATCTTGCAGCAGACGGGTTAGCTTTTGAGTCACGATAGCGCACATAGCCTGAGCCTTGATTAGCTAAAATAGATTAAAAGAAAATTGTGTATATTATTCTTTTATAGAAAATCAAACCTAAAAACCACTTACTGCCAAGCGCCGATATAACATTGCCAAGGGCCAGTAATCCTTTGTTTATATTAATGCCTTCCTTGAAGCGATCGCCAGTCGCTTGCGTTTTTGTGCAACGTTCCGATCCAGCCAGATCGACCATGTGAAATTTCGATGTTGTAATAGATTTTCTGTAAACCAAAGAATTGTATTTATATAGTAAATGTTGTAGTACTTTTAAAAGTAAAATTTAATTTTTAAAAAACCTTCCGCAGGAAGTTAATCAAAGTTTAGCATTTATAATTCACAATCTTTATATATAAAAATCTTCTGTACGTGTGTAACATGACTGAACTCCTTCTAAACGGCTGGACCAATTTTGATGAAAATTTTTGTGTGTTTATGGGGATTCGAGAATGGTTTAGATTCAAATTTGATCCACTGTGAATGCCCGCGAGTGTTCCTGGCCCAAAACATTAAGATAGAGGGATGAAATGTTGTATATGGGATCGAAAAGGGAAGAGGGAAGGAACTGGGGAGAGGTGGAAGGGAAAGAGCCGAAAGAGAAAGAGGTGGAAGGGGAAGAGGAGCATAGAAATAGAGGAAGGGGTGGTAGGGAAAGGGACAGGGGGAAGAAGGATAGGGGAGTGAGAGAGGCAGCAACGCGCATGATACCATTTAAGAAAGGGGACAGGGGAATGAGTTGTAGGGTAAGGGAGCATGAGGAAGGAAAGACAGGTGGAAGGTGGAGAGGCACAAACGTTCCGGGTACCAGCTAGTATTTATGTAAAAATACAGCATCTATATACATACATACATAATTTGATAATACAATAAGTAGTACCGAGAACTATAGTACTAAATAGTTGTTAATAGTTTAGTTTACAATTGATTTTATACTCACTTCTCATCCCGCTTTGTTGCAATAATTGTCACAGTGAATATTGCATGCGATCTTGATGACTGCTCATTCATAGCCGTTGACGCTACTGCACGCTCTGATGAACCGCGTAGCAGTTGGTCCGTGACGTCTTGCGGTGTTTTTACCTCTTGCTCGGTTAGTCCGGGTATAATTATGCCATTCTTATCCTCACGTAGATCCACAATACTATTTTCACGACCTTTCAACGACAACAAATCGAAAAGTTGTTCATTGTACAACTCCATAAACGAGCATTTTACAACGAAATCTGTCGTTTCGCGTAGAGCATCAATTTCTTCAAATATTTCGTATATCGCACGCGGAATAATGCCAGCTTCTTCGTCAACAGTCCCGCTGAAGGCAGTGCCCATTGTAAAAGTTTTACCCGAGCCGGTCTGGCCGTATGCCAAAATTGTCACATTGAAGCCGTCGATCAACTTTTTCAACATGGTGCTAACGCAGGACTCGTATATTGTGCATTGATCGTCGTTATCGTCAAAGACATAATTAAATGTAAAAGCCTCGGTACGATTGACAACAACTTGAGGCTGTCCGCTGTTCGTGCGCTCCACCGCCCGTTGGCAACCACGTTCACGCTCGGAGCGTACAAGCGGACGCACGCGCACCGCAACATTAACACTATCAATGTCGGACATTTTCTATGTAAATGTGTATATATATTTTGTTTGTGTGTAGGTATTTTATAAGTATGTATTTAGATATTTTGTTTGTATGTCGGAAATATATTTTATTTATAGCTGCAACGGGCACAACAATTAGAAGAAAGAAAATAAATTGATAACTTCTTATTATTATAAACTTAGTTTTAAGGCAGAACAACAAAATAATGTTCACTAATTCACAAACTGACAACACAATAACAATTTAACAAATAGAGATAAACGCTGCGCTCCCTAATGCAAGGCGAATGCTGAATGCCGCTAAATTTTCGAAAATGGACGCAGCGTCGTCTAGTTGTTGCTTTCGTCAATCACAGCGAATGACAACAGATATAATTTACTTTTTCAATTGAAAGTGTAAGTGGCAACACCAATCTCAGTGTAGCTGCAGCACGATTATCGTAGGAATTATTTAATATGATCAATAACCACATTTTTCGGATGAGTCTGTTCGATAGTAGCTTTCTACCGTGAAATGCAGATAAAGGACCACCAAAGCCGCATATATAACGTATTGAAAATACTCATCTCCATAGACTATTTAGGCTTATTTTTCGATTTTGGTGGCACCGGCACAATCAAATCGAATTATCAGTTCAAATGCTATGATTTTTATTTAAAATTGTTGATGTCACATTTATTGAATCTATGAAATATTTAACTATAAAAATTGTTTCGGTGAATAATAATAATACTGATTTATACTAGGCTAGTTCTAGCGATGCAATGCATAAGACGAATGTGGGCGACACCAACTATAAATTACAGAATAGGTGGAAATGAAAAAGTTTGTCAATCTGCTTGCATACTTGGCGTAGACACAATTCCATTAAGCTCTGAATAAAGTACCCAACAGCTAGGAAACGTTTATTTTAAGACTTTTTTAAAAATGGCGTAAATTTAAAAAAAAAAAAAATAAAGAAACATAAAGTAAAATACAAATCCAAATTTCACTTGCTTAAGCTGAATCTTCACGGGCGGCATGAAATTGGGGAAGAAATGTTGTTAGTCAACGCATTCTAAGGGCCGTTCACACGACTTACCGATAAATAAGAAAATACGAAACGGCAAGATATGCTATATGCGGAATAATATTGAGTAGTGCATGTCACGACATCACAATTATAATAAATCAATTTTGAGTAGTCCTGGTGAATATTTGAAAAGGTGTACAGTCCAATTGCAAAAACGTAAACACAATAAAATTATAAATTAGCAGAAAAAAAATGGATGAGAGTGAGTGCCGTCGCTGTAGAAAAATACGAGCAAATCTATGAATATAATGTGCTCGTTTGCATTTAAAATTTTAATACAAAATTTCAATTGAACTCGGCGTTACGGTTATAGGCTTAATAAGAGTCGTGTCATTGAAAACTAGCATAACGCCTGAAAAATATGAGCGGTAAAGTTAAAGGCAAGCCATGAAAACGGCCCTAAATGTGCTCGCTATGCTCCCTAATAAATTCAAACGATGTTTGTCGACTGTAACATAGTCATTCTGAATTATAATTTTTTCATTACATTTTTTATTTGCAAAATTCATTTGCAAACGTTTGTCAAAAACATCTATATCTGCCTTATATGTCAAATAAATGTGTAAAATATTGTTATTCCCTTTCTAAACTCAGTAAATAAAACGGAGGCGTTACACACTCCATCATATTCATAACGATCGGTTAAATAGTTGCGCAGATATGACCAATTCGGTTTTTCTATCACATGGGGGCGTGGCACTACCAAGTTTTTCCAAATATTGAAAATACCTTATTAAATTTATAACGATTGATCAAACAGTTGGCAGCGCCCTTTTCATCCAAAAGATACAGAGCCAGAAACCTTCTTCTAATCAATAATATAACACTGTTTCGAAGTCTATAGGATACATACGTGTATAGACACAGGTCGAATTTTATATTCCCTTAACCGATAGTAAAACACTGTGAAAACATTTAACGCGAGAGGACCAATAGTTTCGACGTCTATAGGTAACGTAAGTGCACAAACACAGATCTATTTTTATATACATAATATAAAAAAGAAATAATTACACAAACAACTGTAATAAAAAAATAAAAAAAATAAGAGTGCATTAGGCGACGCCCGATAGATACGAAGAATTTTCTCAAACAGAAAAATGTATGCCCGTATATTATTTCAGACGCTCTGTATATAATACGGCTTGATCGATTTCAACATATGAGGTATCATTGGATTCGTCTTCATTTCAGAAGTGCTGTAACAATTGTATACCCTTTAAAAATTGTAAGCCCAGTGATGTACTTCCGCAATGAAGACGCATCTAACGAAACATCATACGTCAAAATCCTTCAAGCCGTTTAGTCTACAGTAATAATAAAAAAATTGAAAAAGCGTCTTTTTTTATTGACAAACCTTATTTAAAATTTGTATGACATGCCTACTTTTTGTCCAATTAAAAAAAAAAAATCACGTAAAGAAAAAGTTTTAAAACCGGCTTTTGTGGTGCAATTTCAAAGAAAAAATTTACATTTTTATACACATATATAGTAAATAGTAGCTATTCAACCAATACTGGGCGTTGTAGGGTTAAAGCAAAACAAAGAAATATTTTCCTTTTTTCTTTATTCAACACTGGTCGAGGTAGGCCAATCGAAAAGAAGAGGAAGAATTGTTGTAAAACGAATAGCCGCTGCCCACTGGCGCTAAAATTTAAAATATTTGTACATAAACAATTGCAAATTCAATACAAATTCTCCGAAAAGTTTAAATTAAACTTAAAATTTCAATTTAGTATAGTTAAAATCATCTAAAAAATACAGAAAGTCGACTAGAAGCGAACGACTACAAACGGCGCGGAAGTCAACCTAAGCCTAAAATAAACTTTATATAAAAAAAGTGGAAAATGCCAAGTGAAATAATTACACTGCAGCTTGGCCAATGTGGCAATCAAAGTATGCAGTATATAGTTTAGAATTTTTGTTGCTGTATGTTATAACGTTTGCTTGGAATACCTTTAGTTGGTTTTGAATTTTGGAAGCGTCTTTGCCTGGAGCACGGCATTTCACCAAATGGAGTGCTTGAGGACTTTGCCACCGATGGCATGGATCGAAAGGATGTCTTCTTCTATCAGGCAGATGACGATCATTATATACCGCGTGCGGTACTGCTCGATTTGGAGCCGCGCGTTATCAACTCGATCATGACATCACAATATTCAAAGGTATGGGGTTTGTATAAAAAGTAATGATAGTGATCTTATTATGAGGCGGCTATACACATCATATCAGTCCGGTTGGTATCGGTGCAGTGAGAAGTCATCGCACAATCGCGAACGTCGCAAACTACCAGGTGCTTGAAGTTTGTATACGTCTCCCGTACAAGCTGTAATTGAACGAGGGTTGTGCTCTAGATTCCAGTAAAGCTTGCCGTGATGCCTTTGTTGCCCAAAAATCTTGCTGGAAGCTTTATAACGACGCAAGTAGATCCTATGTGTTGTACCGATCTGATCAAGTAGACTCATTGAAATTACATTTCGGCGTATTACAACTTGCACTGAAATAGAAAACGAGCTTCGCGGAAATTCTGTCCAAATCCTCCGCAAGATCGGAAACGACTGAACAAACTGGCGTTTGTATGCTGACTTCCCTCTATACCAAACCCAATCGGTCTCACTTCACAATAAAATTACTTTTTAACCAAAACACTGTTTACTAAAAATTTGTATTGCTTTTTAATTTATTATTTCACTTTTATTATCTTTACACATATAATTATATTTGTACCGCTGTCAACAGCTCTATAATCCGGAGAATGTGTTTATATCTAAACACGGTGGTGGTGCCGGCAACAACTGGGCCTCTGGGTATAGTCAAGGCGAGAAATTGCAGGAGGAAGTGTTTGATATATTGGATCGCGAAGCTGATGGTAGCGATTCACTTGAAGGTTTTGTGCTGTGCCACTCCATTGCCGGCGGCACTGGCTCTGGCATGGGCTCATTTTTAATGGAACGTCTTGCCGATCGCTATCCAAAGAAATTGATTCAAACATACAGTGTATTTCCGAATCAGGATGAAATTAGCGATGTTGTAGTACAGCCATATAATTCTATGCTAACGTTGCGTCGTCTTACTACATCGGCAGACAGTGTGGTTGTACTCGATAATACTGCACTTAATCGCATAGCCAGCGATCGTTTGCACATACAAAATCCAAGTTTCACACAGATAAACACGCTGGTATCTACCATCATGACCGTAAGCACAACAACGCTACGTTATCCATCGTATATGAATAACAATTTGATTGGTTTGACGGCACCGTTGATACCAACACCACAGTTACATTTCCTGATGACCGGTTATACACCGCTGACCAGCGAAAGTGATGTAAGTAAATGTTTTCAATACAAAACACAAAAACTTTCAATTGCTTTTTCCTTTTATTGCCGTATTTCCAGCAAGCCGTTAGCGTACGCAAGACTACTGTACTCGATGTTATGCGTCGTCTATTGCAACCCAAAAATATGATGGTTTCTACCGGTCCCGACAAGACCAATCATCATTGCTACATATCAATTTTAAATATCATACAAGGCGAAGTAGATCCCACACAGGTGCACAAATCATTGCAACGTATACGTGAGCGCAAAATGGCACAATTTATACCATGGGGTCCCACCTCCATACAGGTGGCACTTTCGCGCTCGTCGCCTTATGTACAAAGTAATCACCGTGTTTCTGGGCTCATGTTGGCTAATCATACGAGCATCTGTTCGCTATTCGAGCGCTCTTTAAATCAGTATGACAAGCTACGCAAACGCGGTGCCTTTTTGGATCAGTTTAGACGTGAAGATATTTTCAAGGATGATCTGTCTGAACTTGATGAATCGCGTCACGTCGTCGATTGCCTCGTGCAGGAATATGAGGCCGCTACGCAGAGCAACTATCTACAGTGGTCTGCCAAGCGTGATGATCGCGATCGCCAAGACCCAACCGAATCTCCAGCGGCTGTTTAAGAACGCCATTTATTTTAGTTGCCATACGTTCTCGAAGGACAATATGTATTATTACTAAACGTTATTACAAACACTAGATTCACCTAGTTTAAGGTCTTTGAAATTCTCAATAAAAATTTACTTCTTGTTGGTATTTTAATCAGTAATGTCTATAGTTTTTATAAGCTTAAAATTGCTCCGCTTTCTGAATTACATGCAGCTGATATACAGCACAGCTGTTTAACCCAACTCACAATGTTTGTGGTATATACTTGATCTAGTATATACCACTCCAGTTTCCTGGAAGAGTCGGCATAATTATTCCTAGCCTAGCAAGTTAATGTGTTATTTTCGTTTTAGTATCTCTATGGCCGGCGATACAGATGAGATCGATCATGATGTATTTAGCCACCTCATTAGTGATGTGTGGCATTCATAAATTTATTTTGATGATGAAAATTTAACATTAACGGTTTTGAGAGCAGCTTAGCTGTCCGAGTATAGATAGACAATCTTTAAGCTAACTGTGCATCTACTTAGGAGGACCATGGCATTCTGTATGGCAGCAACATCTGCCTTATTGAGACTACAGTGATCAGGTAGTCCAAAGGAGTTATGAATATTAAGTTCGCATGTAAAGATTCTTCCACCTTCCACACGGCTTTCAAGCTTGATTACATCCAACTGCCAGTGTAGCTTATTGTCAAGTGAGTATTGTAACGGTATATTCTTTGACAAAGTTTAGACTGTGGACACAGAAATACTCTGTTTTAGGAAGCTAAGTGACCAGCACTCAATAAAGTAATATAGTAGGCCTTACAACAGCTGTTTTAATTCAATCGAATATTGAAGTAGAGAAGCCCCAATAGTTATTTTACATGCAAATAGAGTTACGCTTGCTTTTCATGCGTTCTGATACTTTTTCATTCCGTACTAACTTTCTGTCTAGGATGGTTCCCACGAATTTAAGTGTTACTAAATTTAAAACGGATGCCGTTTAGGTTGGGAGGAGCTAGTGCTAGAATCTGTACTGAATAGTACTAGTTCCATTTTTTTCGGGTTAACCCCTAGTCCACACGATGCTGCCGATGAGGATAGTTTCGCTAGAGCCGTTTGTATAAGGTCGCAAAAAGATTAAGGAAACTTGCTATTTATAATGACAACTACGTCGTTTGCATAGGCGATCACCTTAAAGTTTATCTCAGAACAATTTAACCGTCAAGATCTATAGAACTGGCGTGACTACTTTGACAAATCTCTATATAAGCATCTCCTGCGTATACGCTTATATATAAGCATCTCCTACAAGGGAATATTATAAAAAAATGCACTTTCTATATTCAGAAAGTCTGCCACTGAGTATTACTTGTTGCCAAGCGACTGCTCTACCTGCTATACTATGGTGTGTAGAGCTGCTTCAGTGGATTTATCTAAAGTTTTAGCCAAAAACGAGGAGAGGCTTATCAGTTTTAAGTCTTATGGTGATGACTAAAAGTCATGGTTTAATGGAATTCTGTCCCGACGATATATAGGACTGAAAAGATTTAAGGAACCATTCAAATTTATTCGGTCTTACACTTTGATCAATTAGTTGAGTGGGAACTCCTACTGTTGCGATCCAATTGCTCACAATTACAATAATTTATATTTCATTGTTTAAACTATTATGAAATAATGTATTTAAATGTGTATGATAAATATAACGTATAAATCCGAAATCACTTCTGAAACGAGTTGTTGGAAAACCAGCTGAAATTGATGACGCAATGGCGTTGAAGAAAGTCAATGTACACTCACATACAAGAAAATCGAACATACCAGAAGTACCTTTTCCGGAACCATAATTTAAAAAAAAACAAGTTAGTATAATATATTAATACAAACTTAAAAACTTTTTAATATCGCTTATCAAATTGATCATGGCAGTTTTATTAGCTAATAAAAATTATACTTTTCAATTGACTCCAGTTGCCATGGTACAGCTCCTGTAGTACTACTAAAATAGCTTGTGAATTCATTTCGTAATTCGATTGGTCCCTCGAATTTATTTTGATACGAAATTGGCTTTAATTTGGTAAAACAACATTTGCCACGCCAACTGGCCGGTGATATGGAGCTAGAATTTGTAACTTCCTGTTCTATGCCTTCTAAGTAGCTTTCATTCGCCTCGCTTATTAAAAAGATGTGCAGCACGCACAGCGCATATATCAATTTTTTAACTTTAGCAGCGTTCAATTCGATGTTTCTTTGAAGAACTTGGAAACGTCCCAAAAGTCCAAATGCGGTGTCGGCGACTCTTTTCGCGCGGCTCGAACGATAATTGAAAATTCTCTTTTCTTTTGTGTCATAGTACAGATGAGGCTTCATTACACGATAAGTTAGCTCGAATCTTTCTTCCGCGATTATAACAAATGGAAGTGGATTGCTAACACCTGGCAGACATTCATTTGCTGGAATTTTGAACGTTTCAGATTCATACGTTCCATGACATAGTGATGTATGATTGAATATTGAGGCATCCATTGCCTGTCTATGACTTTCAATATCTACAGATAGAAACTTGTAATTGGCATCGACTAGTACAATCAATGCGACGCTAGTAAAATTTTTATAATTATTATAAAGATTTCCGTCACTTGATCTAGCTCTAAAAGCAATGTGTCGTCCGTCTGTGTATAGAAAATATTTATAATAATACGTACATAATTCAATAATAAGCTTACCCAATGCACCTAAGCAAAGAGGAAAATTCCATATATCCTCGAACTCTTTAGCAATACGTTTCCACTCCTTCTCTGATCGTGGTAACTGGTAAAATTATATGAAAATACATACATATTTGTATATTATGAAATTTTGGCTATACGAGAACAATTATTTGTACCTTAAAGTATTTGTTTTGTAGTTCGGAAATAATAGCATTCGTAGTTTCAGAAACTATCGCTGATAACGCTAGTTTAGAAACACCAAATACCACAGACAAACTAGCGAGCGATTCTCCTGTTACCATGTATCTCATCGACATAAGTAAACTATTACGGAAGAAATTGAATTATTCGAATGTAAACCAAGAGAAAAAGTTAACTTCGGTTGAACCGAAGCTCTAATGCCATTCACATGGGGGGGGGGGGGTGTTAAATAAGGGCCACTCCAAAAATTGAGTGGTAGTAGATGTTTATGAAGTGAATTTGAAGTTGATATTGTCGTAAGCTGTAGGTTTGTATGGGACTACCTCAAAAAGTGTGGGGGGGGGGTACACGCTCATTTGTATATGTATATGAAGCGGTTGTCTAATAAAATCCACTAAATCGAATTTCAACCTTTTTAATACTGATTTAAATAAAGAATTTTTTCATACAAAACACAAAAGTGGTGGGTTTGTATGGAGTCTACCCCAAAAAGTGGACGTGGCGAGTCAATATTGATATCTATTAAACTGCAATAAAAAAGGCTACATGCCAATTTTCAACTGCATAGCATAAAAATTGGTGCACAATAAATGCGTCGAGACAGACGGACATGGCTAGATCGACTCGTCTCGTCGAGCTGATCAAGAATATATATACTTTATGGGGTCTACGATGCCTCCTTTAATGCGTTACAAACTTTCAGACAAACTGATAACAAGAGAAAATGTTAACTTCTATTTTTACGGAGGTTATACATATGTATCTGTTGATATATGCTCACCCTGGGAATATAGAAAGTCTCCATACCCGACTCAGTCAATATCTTAAAAACCTAGCGATGAGTTTTAATTCATATGATTCTTACAGACAGGGTATAGACGGACATGGCTAGTTCGATTCCTCTCGCCGCGCTGATCAAGAATACTTTATGTGGACTCCGATGTTTTCTTCAATGCATTACAAACTCCGTGACAAAACTATAATACTATTCTTACTACGTGTAAAGAGTATAAAAATTATTATTTAAATAAAATTATTTTATATATATATATATATATATATATATATATATATATATATATATATATATATATTATATATATTTATATATATTTATATATACACCGGTATATGCACTTTTCCTATGAAGAGTCCGGACAGGTGGTCGGACGGTGATCGTCTTCACCGGTGTATATATATATATATATATATATATATATATATATATATATATATATATATATATATATATATATATATATATATATATATATATATATATATTTATATATACACCGGTGAAGACGATCACCACAAACATTTTAAGGATATGCACCTGGTATGTCCGGACTCTTCATAGGAAAAGTGCATATATGAGTTGCTCTAAAAAGCATCCTGTGACATCTACAATAGATGTCCTGCGACAAACTACGAATATGAATGCGAGTTCGTTGTTAGTAAGAAACTACGCGGTCTCCTCTCCAGTTACGTAACTATTGAAGGGAATGGGCATGGGACGTAATAAAATTGATCATGTAGTGATTGCCAAGGAACGCTCCAGACTCAGAATGATGCACGTCGAACCTGCAACGCTCAACGAAAGCATAACATACCGCCGAAATTTTTTCTGACATAGTCACCCAATTTATCCGTGGATCCTGTAAAGACAATTCTCCCACTGCATGGATACGGTTGCGCCAGAACTTTGACGAGGAGAGTTAGCAACATACTGCAGAGAAAGACGACGCTTATAGATGAACTTTTCAGTCGGCAGTAATATGAGCTGTTAGAGAGCGAAATCTAGAGTAGGCGTGGGGGATATTGAGGTTATGTGATAGAAAATTTTATCAAAAGGTCTATCGTTTGACCGAAGATATAAGGCCGGACTTTCTCCCTGCAATGACGAAAATTTTCCGATATCACTAAGACTATGGAGAAATCATTTATCTCACCTACTTGAAGTCAATGAAGGGAACAATGCCGCTGATAGAGAAGTAATAACTGAGTCGCTCCGTTATAAACCGTTGGTTCTACAAAGAAACCATCATCAACTAGTGGTTTTAGAAATCTAAAACCACTAGTTGATGATGGTTTCTTTGTAGAACCAACGGTTTATAACGGAGCGACTCAGTTATTACAAAAACTGAACAACAACAAAGCGGCATTCTCTGAGTTATTCAAGATTGGTAGCGAAGAGTTGGTATGTGATATGCAGCAACTCTTATGGAAGAAATGGTCCGATGAATGCACGCCCAATGATAGGAATCTCAGTGTTCTTTACCCTTTAGCCCTCTCTAGAAATACGAAAATAATAAGCAATTATGAGGGTTCGAGAGATTCTTCAGCGGTTGCACTGGGCAGTGTGTTCATCTTATCTGAATGAACAGCGGCGGAACTCCAGCACTAACGGTTTACGGGGGAACCTAAACTTAATTGGTGAATAAAGTTAGAGAAGACGACCGAGCCTAGACTAGCCTACAGCGGCTGGTGCGCCTTTCTACGTGTGACCATAACTGACATACGCTTGTAGCGCCACATACGTAAAAATAAAATGTTTATGTTCTTACCGAGTTGCTGCCGGTATAGCCCGTCTTATGGTAGTGTCTTGCTTCGCAATCGTTGGCATCAATAAGCGTAGTAACTTATTAAACGTAGTACGCGACATGCTGTTGAATTTTTGGAATGTAGCCGGATTCTGATACCGCAGCTCCTTAAATACCGACCGTGTCACATTCTTTTCCTATCTACGGCGTAATAACCAGTTAAAGCTCCATACACTACGCCCCATTTTCTTTTTCTTCAGCTGTTTCGCTTTCTATACTTTTGCAATGGTATAACTATAAAGTGCTAAAATATTTGCCAATTTTTGAATCTTTTCCATTTGGAAAAAAGTTTTGTGTTGGAAAAAATGATTATTAAAAAATGTTGTACACACATATGCTTATAAAATGCGTTTGTTATTACTTTTTATAAGCTTTTATAAATCAATTTTAATCAAATTTATTATTAAACGCAGTTTATTATTATCAGCTGCAACACAACCGCCAAATCGTTTCAAACAAATGTACTTATTTGTAGTGAATGTCAAATCAATTGAAAAAATATCTTGACGAAGTGACGGAAGCCTACTTGCAACTCAAACACTTCTGATATAAACTTTTTTGACAAAAGATTTTTATTTTTCATTAGTATTGTTGGAATTTATTGTAATATGTAATTGAGCGTTCGTTATGCTGCTAAATTTTATATGTTATAAATTACAGTTTATACTTTAGGACATCAAATTCGTCTCACCACTTAAGCACCTTCTCGAAAATTCACCACTATAGCACAGAAATTGGCATTATAAAGCACAATTTTGACAACACCATGTGATTTCTTTAATATTTTTTCAGTATCCAAGCGTCATAGCCTGATGTGCCACCAAATCGATATCTAGTGCCATTTTCTGGAGAGGAATGACTTAAAATGGTATGTGGGAGTTAGTTGGAATCACTGGGCTCCCGTAACAGGATATGTCCTTCTTACACAGATATTTGGAATTGAGACGGGAACATGATATTTTAGGTAGTCATCAGATTTGTATATATTCTTGTGCCAACCATTGCTGATTGCAGCGCCCATTTCAAAAATCCATTGGAACATGCATATCCGACGTTATTCTTTTCAGTATTGATCATACTACAGGAAACCACAATCAGTTAGTGGAATATTCTCCTTTTGGCGACTTTTTCTGGAGAGGATTGGCTAGAACTGATACAAGAAACAATCGGTGATATATATATATATATATATATATATATATATATATATATATATATATATATATATATATATATATATATATATATATATATATATATATATATATATATATATATATATATATATATATATATATATATATATATATATATATATATATATATATATATATATATATATATATATATATATCAATGGGCTCCCATATCAAAAAAGGGTTTCTTACAAACATCTTGAGAATAGAAGCCGCAAGATGGTTTTCCAGGAAGTCATCAGTTTTGTATATATTCCCATTCATATTCCGATATTTACACAATGTCTTTCCCAGGATTAATCAATTGACATATATTCACCACAAATTATAGACACTTAAACAATGCTTGAGAAAACCGCAACGAATTGCTGAAAAAGTTGTGTTAAGATGTAGTTTTCTTGAAGGGATTGGCTACAAAAATCACAAATAAATGTGCTTATGTGCTGTCCCCGAACATGTGAGCTCATGCTCACGAGAAATGAAGTGAAATGGGCAGACCATGAGCAAGTGTTTTCAAACTCTGACAAATTCTTTTAAAAATTGCTGTTATTATATAGATTTACTAATTACTTGATTTGAAAGTAATTAATATACAAAATGCAATTTGACATACTCTGCATCACAAAATTTCTACACGATTACCTCTTTTAAAATTCAACATTTTCACTGCAAGAAACAAGCAAACAGAGAGAAACAGATATATGAACATGAAGCGCATTGAAACCATTCGAAGTTATCGCTTCATGTCATTCAATTTCATAAGCATTCGAACATCAAAAATTTACAAGCTTTGAACGATTTAGAATGAATGCGAATTTTGCAAACTCATGCATTAAATTAACATTTATTATAATTCATTTTGACTACATACATACTACAAAATTCCAAGAAACAAAGAATATAACACGCCCATGCTACGTATAACAGATGTATCAGCCATTAGTATGATGCATAAGGACAAATCGCTGAAAATGCAGAATCAGATATTTTCGATGCTATATCTAAACAGAAAAGTATGATATATGCCTAATCTTACAACGTATTATTACTCGAAATATGAGCACAAAAATTTAGTCTCAATTTTCGGAAAATCACCAAAATTTACTTTACACAATTGTTTTTTACCTATACTGGTTTAAGTCATGATTGTACAACACCGTATGAAAGCTATTTAAAAGAGATTTCCAACGACATATTACATGTTAAAAAATATTACGCCATTTGGCCCTATTAGCCAATTCAAATTTGAATTTTTATTTTCGTATTAAATCAAAAATCCGAAAATTTTAAAAAAAGTTTCTTAGTTTTTTCTGTAATAAAGGATTCACTAGACCAATACTGCATAGGGGCGGTTATTTTCAGCCCCCTATATTGCGGATTGAGATGATCCGATATGTTTTTTTGGTATATAACACCTCTCAATCAGACTCATCTACTTACGTACCAGTAAAAACTTCGTTTGTGCGCGTATAATATAGCGCTAGTGCTGCAGCCACACTGAGGTAGGCTTTTGTCTCTTGCTATGAACTACCATCCACAGTGATTTGAATGAATGCGTTTCACTGTGAGTGTTAATTTGGGAAGAAGCAGTCGCATCGAGCAGCAAAATAGTAGAAAAAAAAATAAATACAAAAATAAAACAAACTCCGAATCATTTTACGGCTCCAATTCTTGAAACTGTCAGAGCGGCCGGTTTTAAAACGACTGCGCGCGCAATTGCATAGGTACACACAGGTCTAAGTGTTTTATTATTATTTCTTTATTGCAATACCGTTTACCAAATATTGCAAGATTATCTTCAAACGTACGAAAAACTCTCCGCCGTCCAGCATGAGTGCCGGCACAACAGTGGGCGGCGGTGGCGGTGGAGATGCAAACGCCCAAGCTGCCGGTTCAATATCTGGTGCGGGAGTTGTGGCGGCGGCGCCTATGCCCATTGCACAACTAGCCGATGGCTGGTTGGAGCTTGAGTCCGATCCGGGACTCTTTACACTGCTGCTGGAAGACTTTGGCGTACGCGATGTACAAGTAGAGGAAGTGTACGATTTGCAAAAACCCATCGAAAGTCCGTATGGTTTTATATTTCTCTTTCGTTGGATTGAAGAGCGACGGGCGCGGCGTAAAATTGTCGAGACCACTGCCGAAATATTCGTTAAGGACGAGGAGGCCATATCGAGCATATTCTTTGCACAGCAAGTGGTGCCTAATAGCTGTGCGACGCACGCTTTGCTTTCGGTGCTGCTGAATTGTAATGAAACGGATATACATCTTGGTGATACACTCAGTCGTCTGAAGGTGCATACTAAGGGCATGAGCCCTGAGAATAAAGGACTTGCCATTGGCAATACGCCGGAGCTGGCGTGCGCGCATAATTCGCATGCAATGCCACAGGCACGTAGACGTCTGGAGCGTACTGGTGCCGGGGTGTCTAGTTGTCGTTTCACCGGTGAAGCATTCCATTTCGTTAGTTTTGTGCCAATTAATGGTCATCTTTTCGAATTGGATGGCCTGAAACCGTATCCCATGAATCACGGCGGCTGGGAAAACGGCGAAGAATGGACTGATAAATTCCGCCGTGTCATGGCTGAACGTCTAGGCATTGCAACGGGAGAGCAAGATATACGTTTCAATTTAATGGCTGTGGTGCCCGATCGACGTATTGCCATTACGCACAAATTGAAAATGTTGCGCACAAATCAGGCAATCGTCTCGGGTACACTGGAGAAACTGCTTAAGGTCAACAATGAATCGAACAATGAGGAACATAATGGCAGTGAGAGTGGCACCAACTCGGATGCAGGACAATCGCAGCGTGCAGTAACACCAACACCACTTCTTGAGCCGAGCGCGTTTACAGCACGTGATCTACAGTCACTACTGAAGAATCTGGATACAGAGATAGCAATCAATGAACAGCATTTGGCCGATGAAAACGATCGGCGACATATGTTTAAGGTGCGTGCAACCACAATAATTAAGGCAAAGTGTTTTATATAGGGAGATGACAATAATGTATTTTAAAACTAACACACCATGATCAAAATTTAAACCTTAACTGAAGTTATTACCTTGATAGATACTGAAACAGCTTAAGAGTGCGTTAGTATTAAAATACAAAATTGTTATGACCCATTTGAAAAACTCTGAATTTGTTCGGTTTATTTATACATTTTTTTGTTGTTGTTTGTTTTTCAGGTCGATGCCAGTCGCCGTACGCACAACTATGATAAGTTTATATGCACGTTCCTTTCGATGCTGGCGCATCAGGGTGTTCTAGGTGAGCTTGTTAGCCAACATCTACTGCCCTCAAAGAAAATCAGTGGCCAGAGTGCTGCAAATCGTATTAATAAACAGAATAACACTAATGCCAATTCAAATGCTGCACAAAGTAAACAGAAAAACGGCAAATCGCCAAAAGCGCCTGGCCGTCGCCGGAAGGGACGCAACAAATGCAAAAAGCGAAATTAACTAAAATTGGCTTTAGCATTTAGGTAAGTTAGACAATCAGTCAAATGATTTGTACATTGGTTGATAAGATTAGTCGATTGACATTCATAGAAAATAGTTTGTATTCGAATAAACTCAAATCGAATCTGGATTAAAGAAGATTTTGTTGTACTATTTTATTTCGTTTTTAAAAAATGTTGAATGGTATATTGTGATTATCTTTGAAATGTAACGGAAAAAACATATTGGAAGTCTTATAAATATATATACATGTGTGTATATTTGAATGGCACCAGTCAATAAGACCCCAATAAAAAGACTGATGTAAAAATCAGATTTCATCGATTCACGATGAAATAAAACTACAAAATGAAATTATTGAATTTAAAAATATTAAAAAATTAATTTTAGGTTATTAGACGTGGTTTTTAGCAGATATTATTTTTAACTGAGATTCATGTACACTTTTTTAAATATGAAGAACACCAAAAACAACTTTTCTTTATAATAATTGAGTAGCTACGGAGACAATTGTTTCGGATTTCGCCACTAACAGCTATTAAGAAGTGGGGGCGGGGCCAAATTGTACTTGCATTTTACTAGTATTGCGAAAATGTGTCGTCTTATTCCGACAATCCTATACATATAAACGTATTATCCATATTAAGAAACTAAATAAATAAAAGTTTTCTTGGGGTTTTAGCAAACTCATCCAAAATGAGTTCTTAGCATAAAATGTCTAGCTGATAGTATACAAATACATACAAATACAGTTGTAAATAGAGGCTTTTACCTATATTTTTAATACTCTCCATTTTTCACGGCGTAGTAACATTAATTGAAGCGTTTTTTCTTTGTTAATTCCTAGGCGCATTTAAACATATGATTAAAATCAACATCAGCGGTCGATCTACTTATTTTCACTATACTTATAGCTCAACGAAATAAGTATATGTGCATGGTTAATCTCGAAAATAAAAGCAGAAAAAAGTCAAATATAAAGCAAACTATATTTTTAATATATAGTAAGGAGCAAAAAATAATAAAAACAAAATTAAATTTACTTTCACTTATTAAAATAAAACATAAATTAACGAAGTTTCATATGAAATATGTCATTGCCCGGCCCGCAGTAGGAAGAGATTGTTCTTACTAGGGCGCTCCTTCCTGAATAACCTAACTGAAATTTCGGAAAAAGAGATCAAACAGATTTCGACGTTCTTGACACTGACAAAGTGGTTCTCAGAGTAGCTGCGGTAGAAATAGGGAAGATATATGGTATCACTAGGGGCCTACGCTGGCCTTAAGTGACAATGTGGGGTTCACCCATGTTGGCCACCCTAACCTAACCTTCATATGAAATATGAAGGTTAGGTCTTATGTGCATAACCAATGTTCTAATCTAAATTTTTAAACTTCACATTTTTTTTTTGATTTCGTAATAACTAATATGTTTTCCATTTTTTATAAAAATGTCATTTAGCCGTTTAGGCATAAAGTCGGCCAATTTTATCTAATGTGGAATTAGTTATTTTATTCCATTCTTCGACTAAAATACCTTTAAGGTCCTTTATTGCTTCAAACTGTCGACCATTTTTGTAGACTCAGACTGACAGTCTTTCTCAAAGGTCTTCGATTGGATTAAAGTCCGGACTTAGTGCCGGCCACTCCAGTACTGGAATATTTCTTGAAGATAGGAAGGCCTTTGTTGAATGCGCTATGTGGATTGGGGCGTTTTTCTGTTGGAAAATCCAATGATCCTCATAAAGGTTTTCAGCAAACTCAATAAGAACATCTTCCAACAGTTGGATATAAATCTCCGCATTAGTTTTTTGTCGGGATTATACACAATGGGGACTTTCCAGCATACCCGAAAGCCGCTCAAATCATTATGGACCTGCCACTATTGATTGCGATTATGTCGCGTTTGCCTAAGGTCCCGCAAATATTTATGGTAACCATCTGAATCGTTCGTCCAAAAATTATATTTTTCGACAAAAGCTAATCGAGCCTTTATGTGACGAGCCAATAGTTTGGGTACAGGGTCTCGCGAACAATATTGAAGCTTACCATCTTCAACTAAAATTTGGTTTATTCTTCTCTTTGATACATCAAGACTTAAATGAGGTCTGATTTCGTTGCGTGACATATCTTTTTGAGTAGCCAGACGCCGAATTTCTCTTTTACAACTGTTGTCAATGCTTGTTGGTCTGCCGCTACGTGTAGTTTTCTCATAAATTTCGGGACTTTTAAGATAGTTAGTAATATTATTTCTATGCCGATTCACTCTAGCAGCAATTTCATTAATACTTTTACCGCTTTCCTTTTAAGGGACTAACCTTTTATTAATCCACGCTCTTCAGCGGATTTCCTGTGAAGTTTCGTGGCGTTTGGATAAACAGAAAATTTTTTGGATTATCCTCCCATTTTTTGTTTGTTTCAATAAGAATCATGTGAAAGGTGGGGAAGGGGTGGCAGGGGGAAAGGGGAGGGTCGCGTTCAACGTCGTGGACATTTTTTACAAGCATTCTAGAAATAGATTGCAACAACAGACTTCTGTGTACCGAAAACAAATTTACCGTTACTATTAAGAAAGAGGGGAAAGATAAAATTTATGCACATATACTTATTTCGCTGAGGTATGTAACTACTATAGTCGAGATGTTAGTATTGTTTTTTCTCCAATACCATCTCATTAACCCCTATTTTTTCTAATAGGAAATCGAAAAGTATGGAATTATACTCTTAGAAACCATGTTTTTGGCCATCAAAATCTTTTTATCTTGCACTAGAAATCATTAATACTCAAAGCAAGCATATTTTCAGCAAAATCAGATTTCGGTTGTTTTTCATGCTGAACAAAAATTTGTAGTAAATGGGGCTCAGTGTATAAAATGGAAAAAAAGTAACAATTTCATATTATTTCACACTAAATCTTACTTATTTTCATTCCAACTAGAAAAAAAAATGTATTTACGAGAATGAAAGATATGTTTATCTTTTTGCCAAAACACCTGAGTCTTAAGTCGATTAAAATTTGTTTGAATTATTGCAATGACAATCAACAAACACGCTCTTACAAACGGTTATGTATTACTAATATGTTTCCTTTCTCATGGAAACAACAATTCCTTCCACGTTTACTTTTTACAATTCTACTTCAATTAAATGTTTTTTGCAATTTCTCGGATAGTTCGGAGTTCGGTTCTACTCTGACGACGCATTGTATGTGTGTGATAGCGCCATCATGGAGTTCATACAGCGCGTAGAAAAACTTAATTCTTAACGGCGTGTCGAAGGCAGCCTTATAATCGACAAATATTTGGTGTCTTTTTTTGCTATTCACGGGTATTCTCCAGGATTTAGTCACTGGCCGATCTTTTTGGTCTGAAACCACACTATTACTGGTCCTAACAGTGAAACCGTGTATGACTTCGGCTATTTGCACGGAAGAAAGAATTTTATATATAATTGAAAGGCGAGTTATTCCACGGTAGTTCGCACAGATAGCGTGGTCTTCTTTTTTGAAGATAGAACAAAGAAAACAGATTCAAATCGTTGGGCATGCATACTTTAAACCACCTTTTATCAACTCTTCGCCAACGGTCTTGAAGAACTCAGCTGACAGCTTATCGGATACTGCCGCTTTATTCTTCAGTGTTTTAGTGCGGTCGCTCTACAATAAACCCATTATCAATTAGTGGTTCTAGAAATACTTCTCTATCGTTAGCATTCACGTTCGCTTCAACGCCGTCAAGTAGGTTAGAGAAGTGACTTCTCCATAGTCTGTGATACCTGCACAGCTGTAACCAGTCTTCCATTTTCGTTCTTGCAGAAATAAATTCCGTGCTAAAACCTTCGGTCATACGCTAGACCTTTTGGTAGCATTTTTGTGCTTCAGCTCATCTCACCACAACATTCTCAAGCTTACGCCTTGCTCCCTCTTTTATGCGGCTGAAAAGGTTTTGTTCCTCTCTTCTTTCTTCTTGATATCTCGGTGAAACTAAATTACTATAGTTAAAATTAAAACTCCGTTCAGTGGGTTGTCGAGTAGAATTTTTATTGAAAATAGTTGAATAATTTTGTATGGAACATATATTGGCCCGTATGGATGATTAATTTTCAAATATCAATTATGTGCTTGGGGTGCACGTAAACTTTTGGTTCAATTTTTATAAACTATGGATTGCTCGACAATTTTTTTTTTTTTATGTTATGAGTAAATATTTAATTATGCGGTTTATTATTTGTTAATAATTTGTAAACAGAAATTGTTAAAAGAAAACTAGAGTACAAATCCGAAATCATTTACGGAGCTAAGCTTCTGGCTCGCATGGCTACTATAGCTTCTAGTGTTGAAGGCAGTGTGTGCTTTCTCAATTGTAGCTGCTGAAGAAGCATTGCCGCTCCAAAAAGAATTTTCGATGAAACTTGAATTAATTTGAGATGAGAAAGTATATATTTGATTTTTTTTCTTTCTGTCTACGTGAATACGAAACGAGAACAACTTTTTTTTTTTTGTTCAGTTTAGAGCAAAAAAGTTAATATATGTATTTATGTAGAAGTGCTGCAAACCAATGCCAAAATGTAAGCTTTATTTAATGATCTTAGCATATGACAGGGAAGCTGCTTAGTAGTGTGCTTAGTGCCACTGTCGCTTTGCTGCTATTAATCAATGCTAAAAAATTGGACAATCTGAAGCAACAACAAATGTATTTTTGAATTATATAGATTTTTAAATATGTGAACGTATTAAAAATTGGATTCTAAGCGCCGATGTCATGACGACGACAACGACGACGGACAATGATGATAACGATGACAGCGGCGACGATGACGACGACGACGACGGCTACGGCAAATTGTCTTAAAATGAAACACGCTTGCTTTGCTAGCTTGCTCGTTCGTTCACAGATGAAGTGAATGAAGCTACGCGCTAAAGACAAACGTATGCGCCAAACAAGCAACTTGCTCTATAGACCAGAGACCAGACCAGAGCATCAGCATAGTTCTTATTCTTAGAGTTTTGGATTGCGGGGAACTGCAATTTGGTTTTTTCTGCTGCTTGGCGCTGTAGCGTATGTTATCCTACGTTGCACATGGTTGTGTGTATGTGGCGATATGGTTTTTTTTTTTTTTTTTTTTTTGATTGTTGCATAGTTGTTCTGGGTCATAGAAGCGCAAAGTTTGGATGGGAGTATAGAATATTAAGTTCATGGCTCGCCAAACATAAATGCCACGCACACACAAATATTTTTTTGTTTTTTTTTTTTTTAGTTCTATCCGTTGATGTTGTTTCGGTTATAATTGAATTGATTCGTCATTTGATTCAATCTTTTTTTTTATTTTTTTTTAACTTCATCGTTTCAGTTCTACGTGCTCTTTTCACCGTAATTATTTGTCGTCTTGAAACGTTGTTATTTCACGTTATTTCTCCCTCTTATGACTGGAACAACATCATTCATCTTTTGGCATTTCTCAAGAATTAAACATTTACGAACTCGTAACGAACTCTGCCTAGTGGATGTTGTAGTTTTTGTTGTTGTTGTTTTGTTGTTGCTGCATTTTTGTTTTTTTGTGGTATATGCCTGTCTGCCTTTTGTTTTGCCCTCTTAGAAAACGTCGAATTTTGATTTGGTCGGTCTCTCTCACTTGATGATAAACACAACGCTTGCTTCCGTTTTGATCAGCGCTGTGCGGTTTCATTTTTTGTTGGCCTTGAATTTTGCATAGAAACTAGCAATCTGATCATAACGTACAGGTATTGAATCCAGTATTCCAGTGAAGCTGAAATTATGCTGTTGGCGATTCTTTTCATGAAGATTATCGCCGGATAGATAGGTGACCACATTCTTTTGATACTCAGTGGCATTGGGATCTGAGTGATTAGCAACAAGATGATTGCAAAATTGAGCGATTTGCAGAAAAACGGATGCTTCACGATCTATGCGCAGAAAGAAATCAATTAATATAAAAAGAAAGAATTTTGACTTCGGTGAAACCGAAGCTTTAATACTCTTTCACACTATGTAAAACGGAAACAGTGCGTGCTTTTTTGGACCCAACATAATGAATGTATCATACATTCTAGAAACACCCGCCATGTTTTGCTATGACTATATTCTGGCTGTATTCATATGGTCACTATTTGCTTCTCGTGTGATTCAAGACCACGCCATATCTTGGTTATGATAGGCGTATTGAGGGAAACAAGATTTGTCGATGTGCTTGCTAGGAGGAGTTTTAATATTCTTCGTAGAAACAGTTCTAAGCTGGACATATTCGAAATTCTACAATATGTCCAACAAAACAGTTCGGGACCACTCATTACATCTACTCCAAATTAATATTTTTTTGATAATTTGTCGGTTCCAGACAGTTTCTATATATATATGAATATATAAGGACTACTGGCCTTAGTTATACAAACACACGGACAGACAGACGTAAATATTTGTACATACAAATACTTTATGAATTCACTAACAAGTCCTTTAGTGTGTAATACGAACAAATTGAATACACTATTCAATGCTAGGTGTGAAGAAGAGTATAATAAGTTTAATATGCTACTCTCATATTTTGCATTTTTACGCAAAAAAACTTACCCATCTTACGCGTGATCTTCAGCAGCGATAGCGGTTGGCTTTCATTGTCGCGCTGGGCGCGCAAATGGCGATTGCCATGCTTGAACTCCTGTTCCAGCCAGCGTATAACATTACGTGTATTTTCGCTACGTTTCTTTAGCTCGTCAAGTTCATTGAAAACTATGTGCCCAAAGGAATAATATAAGATTTAATTTACAAAGTCGCTCATAACATACCCGCATTCGGTATTAGCACAATGCATTTCTTGCTCTTCACTAGATTTTTGACCATGCCGTTGTATTCGGTCAATGCTTTGGCATCGACAACAATGAATGGTGTCATTACTACATTGACGGGATTATTACGCAGCTGCTCCTCCAGTGTTTCCACTTCGTTTTGCAGCCACAGTCGTCCCATTATTTCACATTTCTTTGAGCGTTCCGAACGCTCCTCATCGGCACCACTGCTTGATTGCACATTGAGTTTCTCGATGACACTGTTGGTCGTTGTGGATGCTGATGTGCCGCCAGTGCCACCGGCAGCTGAAGCACCGCCATCTGCAGCACCGGAGGCGCTTGTAATAACTGCTGCAGCTTTTTCGGCATTACGTATGCGTAAGTAGCCTTTACGTGGTAGCTTGCGTCCCTCTTCGACTGTATCCTTTTCCTCATTACTGGTGTAACTCTTGCGCACAATGCCATTCTTACGATCCGAATAGCGACGTGTACGGCCCTCTGTGCGTTTACGCTGTGCATTACGTGCGGTGCGACGTTCACGTCGACGCGATGAGTTGCCCTTTTTCTCCTCGCGCTTTTTCTTTTGGTTCTCAATGAAACGGCGTGCCTTTACGCAAAATCGATAATTAAACTTTTTCTGCTTGCAAATAAAGAAACCGAAATCGACCATTTTAAATATGCGTAATATCGACTCCTCTTGACTTGTAACGCGTTCGCGTATGATTGTCTCCCAATCGAGCGTGATTTGTGTGCTCTGAAAGATGTCGAAATTCTTGAAAGCAAAGTCCTCGCTTAGGGGTACATTACTGCGCACATCGAAGAGCTCGCACAGCGCTTGGCGTACATTAGTCGTATCAAGAAATTCACGCTCAAAATAAACTTTACGCGTAAAAATATCGATGTTGCAATAGTTCAATAGCTTAATGATCTTGTGCACAAACTCTGGATTAGAATGATAGCAACCGATTAAAATCTCATGATTAATGCGCAGCCAATCGAAGAGCATTTTCAGCGCGCGTATAGTCGGTTCGTGTTGTGCAAAATCGATGATTATATTCGGATCGATCTTAGTGTATTTATTGCGATAGATGAGCTTCTTGGGAGGCCCATCTGTATTGTTATGCGAAACTATAATCGTTTGCGCGTTGTTGTCCATGTTGCGCGTTTCCTGTGTGACCTTGAACTTTGGCAGCGGTGCGCTTGGGGCAACAGCCAAAGGACTTTTGGCAGTGCTACTATTCATTTGTAGTATCTCAAAGCTGCGCAGTAGTTCATCTGAATCGACTTCTTGCGAATTCGGCAATTTACCCTGCTCATCAGGATAGATAATCTTCTCTTCTTCAATAACGACATCTTCACTGTCGGAGAAAGATTTTGCTTTCTGTGCTGCGTTTACATTCTCCGTAGAGTTGCCTGCGGATAGGTGTCGTAGTTTGTTCAAGTCTTGCTTTGCTTCGTGTTCTAGAACAATATATGTTATAAAATTCGAATATACACTCTATAATAAAGCAAAATTTTACCTGCGTCATCTGCTTCCTCGCCGTTCGGTTCTGCTACGTCAATATCGCTAAAGTCAGTATCGAAATTAGAACTTAAATCTGTGTAATCCTCATCGTCAGTATAGAAATCCGTGTCTACTTCGCTCTCCGTGTCGTAGCACGAGCTGTCGTCCGACTGTGCAATTTTGCGTCGACGACGTCGCAGACGCATGCCACGTTTCTTGCTCTTGCATGAAAGTGGCGTCTTCAGATCGCTTTCCTTCGCCTCGTCGCTCGAACGTGTCGAAATTGGTTCGTTGCCATGCTTATCGGCGGCATCATCATGCATTTGTCGGCCGCAACTATCCTGTGTCTTCGGATAGTGTTCGTCATCGAGCGAATGTTGACTTTCACGCGAATCTGTCGAATATTCCTTTAGCGGTTTGGCCAATTTCTTTTCCTTCTTTTCACTTTCTCCTACCGTGGCTAACCAATTCTTATACTCATTGCGTGATTTGCGCACCAATATATCAAATTCTTCAAACTTTTCTTCGTACTTTAGCTGAAACTCTGCATTCTCCGCAGTCTTTGTTAGTATGGTTTGTTCCAGATTCACAATGCAAGCATCCATTAGATCCGAACAGACTGCCACCAGGAAAGCATTTAATGAGTACACTTTCGGTGAGTTTATCATTTTGAGTTTTGACAGACAGAAGAACAGTATCGAAACTATCTGAAATATGCTTTTCTCATTGACGCAGAATGCCTTATTGCAGAGTATCTTGCGCAAATCGACAAGTACGCAATGACAAATTGAATTAAAATCGGGCACTTCTTTGTCAAAGAAGAATATATCCACAATGAGATAAAAACGCGCATAGAAATCTTCAACACTGAATTCCATTTTCTCCGGATCCAATTGTGATAGATACTCGGCATGCTTGGCGAATAGTTTGTTGACATTGTTCTCGCTCAGCTCAAAGGGTATAATGCAGACCAGCGAGTATAGATAGTGATAGATCGAATCCAAGTCATTATTTTGACCGTAGAAGAGTGTGCCCAACTGGTTTTGTGCCATCCCTATAGCAGGATTAAGCTTGAACGCTTCCAAATAGTATTTAGCTACTTGAGCTTTTGTAATTTCCAATTTGTTATCAATGCGAAAATCCAAAAAATATCGATGCAAATCGCCCAGGCTAAGTAGTGACGAATGTATTGTATCCAAGGCGAATGAGACAGCTTCCAAGCTCTTATCCACCGCTTGCGTTTGATCAAGCGGTTTATTGATTTCTGTTGTGCACATCAATTCGGTTATATAGCCCTCACTTATAATAGAAAAATCAATAAGATATTTTAAATCTAAATCATAGATTTCCTCCATTTTGGCCGATAGACGTTTATAGTTGCCTATGCCGGCGCCAAGAAAACGCTCAAGTTTCTGCTTGTTTTCCTTGGCATGCGGTGCATCGGCGGCAATTTGCTGTGTCCAGTGTTTCTTAACAAATGCAATCACCTCGTAGTAGCCGCGACGCCACATAATTTCACGTACTTTCTTACCTACAGACTGGTAATCCCGAAATATGATTTGCTTGCATAATTGCACCAGTTGCGCGCGTAGCTGTTCAATATCCGGTGCGAAGAGTTGATCTATGGTATTCAGATGACGTTTCGACTCTTCCATTTGCTTTGTAACGCAGTACAATGTACTAGTGTAGCAGTTGTAGCAGAAGCTATAAATATGCAAATTTTTTTTTGTTTATTGTCTATAAAACTCACCGATAATGCTCCTTGACATCCGGACTTAGACCAGTGCTAGCGCCATTATTATTTGCGATGCCACACAATGCAGCGGTGGCATCGCTACAGCGCAAACGACCACATTCGCCTGCACTCTCACTGGAGGCACTAGAGCCTCCAGAGCTCAATCCTTGTTCCATGTTTATTGATGAAACTATAAAATTTACGTACGGGTATATTCGTTTTTGAATGGTTTATAAAAAAATATGATTGAATATAAAAATATACATAAAAACAATTTTTATTTTTAAAACAATGAAACAAAAGCCTGTTTAACTGAAACTAGGAATTTCATTATAATAGAGTATATTAAGTTTGTGCAAATGTACGTAGCAGGCAGAAGGTGGCGTGGCAGACCTTATAAAGTATATATATTCTGGATCAGCATCGGGAGATGAGTCGATATAGACATGTCCATCTGCCACCCAACCGACCGTCTGTTTGAAATTAAAATAGCGTTGGCCACCGAAAATTGGACAGAAAACAGAAACAAGCTCAAATACAAGTATATTTCGGAGACTATAAGACTATAAGAGATAGAGACTTCAAGTTTGGATAATTAGACTTTCCTTTTTCCTCTTAGGGGTACCACCCATTTTTTGGTTTTTATATAAAAATGTTTTGTTTTTTTTTTTAAATTACGTTAGAATTGCCAAATTTGCTGTGCAACTGTTTATAAAATATACCGTACATGTGCAGATCGGGCCACTATAAGGGGTAGCCCCCATACAAACTGGCGTCTATTTTTAAGTTTTTGTATGAAAATTTATTGTTTTTGTTCCTAACTAAGCTACAAATGCCGAATATAGATTATCTTATAGGATGTTTGCATTAGTTCGTACCGTTTTCTAAGAAATGGCGTGACTAACGTATTTTCAAAGTGTATTCCCCCATAAATCTACCGATATTGAATTTCGTTTTTAGTATATGTTATTTGGTTGAAGTGTACATAACAAGAGTTTTTACTTGATGAAATATATCTAATTTTGTGCCGGATGTTTCCGTGGAGAATTTCCACTTCATGACTTTAATATAAACAAAAGTATTGCCGAATTATTGCGGATATTTATAGATAGCATGCTCTAGAGCTGAGAAAAAGTGTCGAAAGTGGCTTGTCCGGTTAAAAGTGGTGCATTCCAAACAAAAAAAGATATGGGTTAAGCACAACCAACCATCAACATCCAAGCTTTTGCTTTGTATTTGATGGGATTCGTGTGGTGTGATCTACTATGAGCTGCTGAAACCGAATGAAACGATAACGGGTGAACGATATCGAAGTCAATTGAAGTGTTTAAACTGCGGATGAAAAGAAAAATCGATTTCTTCCACAACAATGCTCGACCGCACGTCGCTAAATCTGTCAAATCCTTTATCGAAACATATAAAATAGAGGTACTAACTCAAGCGTCCTCTTTCCTGATATACCTTCATCTGATATACCCATGGCCAGTCTGAGGAACGCTTCACTTCCTATGAAGATTGAAAAAAAAATGTGAAATGTTATTAGAAAATATTCCATATACTCCCTGATCGGACCACTATAAGGGGTGGCCCCATGCTAAGCTGTTACTCAGTTATTGTATGAACATTTTTTTATTTGTATTTTTAATTATTTCTAATTTTGGATCATCAATTCTAATAATATACATACATACATATGTATCTCGCATACTTTCAGTTCAAACCACTAAAGCATATAATCTTATAAGAAGCTTTACAAGGTATCTTAAAGTCGGGCACACTCGATTGCATCGTTTTTGAATTTTTAAAGTACGGCCCCTATTTCTGGTTTTAAAAGGTTTTCGAAATGCGTAGAAATATCGAGAATAAAAATTCACTTGAATTTCACAAAATTACGTCGCGGATTTGCTGGTATTTCCCGTTTTCGCTTAAAAAACAAATCTTTACGGTACTTTGTTGCTTATACATATGTATAAATTATATTGAATAATCAATGCTTTGGCACATTGTTGCTGTTGTCTCCCATTTTTCTTTTTTTAGTTTTGTTGCTTTTGTTTTCGCACGTATGTCCATATACAAAACGCGTCACCGTTTATCATAAACAATTTACTTCGTCATTGTTGCAAACAACATAAAAGCACTTTTATTATATTCGCAATTGTTGCTTACCTTATCAGTTTATTGCGTTTTCTTATTTTGACGTTGACGCGACAAGTAGTAACCTAAAATGAAAATGTTTTTGTTTCAAATTTTTCTTTTCTTTTTTTTTTATGCAAAAAATCGCCTATTTTAACAGCTGCTACTTCTTTGTGTGTATGCTGGCATTCACAATGGTCGGCCAGCGAGCTGGTTTACCTTTCCGGTTTGCAATGTGTATGTCAAGCGGTTGTGAATGACTTGAAAGTGTGGCCACCTATTGGGGTCACTGCTGTTTAATTTGAAGTTTGAACATTTTACAAACTACATACAGTGGGCCACAAAAGTGAATTTGCAGCAGGATATTTTTTTTAGAAAAATGCAAGTTCTCTCTTAAATTGCTTTATTTTAAACGTATAACGTATTCGAAACTACATATCTAAGAATAGAAAACAAAAGAAATACAAGTAATTTTCCGTAACGTTTTCGTATAATTAAAGAAAAACTCTGAAAAGAAATGAATTTGGCTCCACAAAAGTCATGATACACCTGTAAGTAGTAATGCGTTCGTTTAAAATGCAGCGTATCAGTTTAAGTTTTTTGAACGGTACTTTTTTGCTTATGCTTTGCTTGCATTCTTTTGCACATAAAAAGTTTTGTTAAAGTCAAAGTACACTTATTCGCGTTGTCAAAATGTCTCGTAAAGAGCTCACGCTAGAAGAACGCAAAATAATTTTTAATTTGCACATATAAAACAAAGAAAATTCTATTCAGAAAATGCAAAATTAGTGTCGAGAAGCCTGGCAACTATTCAACACGTGATTGGACGTTTTAAAAATGAGGGCCGGGTTCAAAATAATTCGAGAACTGGTCGTGCACCAAAACTCAATGGTATGAAAAAACGCACAATAAAACATATTATTGACAAGAACCCGTTCCAGTGCGGTCGCCGTTAAAGTTAGTGCGGTCATTATATGTCTAAAAAACAAACCGACGGAAGCGGCTTCAGTTTGCCAAGGCATACAAAGATCACTTAGTCGGGTTCTGGCGGCAAGTAATTTTCTCAGATGAGTCGAAGTACAATCTTTTTAGGTACGCTACTAAGTTTGGCGACGCTCTTTAGAGGCCTTTAATCCCAAATGTACTATTAAAACAGTCAAGCACGGTGCTGGAGGCTTGATGGTTTGGGGCTGTATGGCTTCTGCCATGAGCAAATTTAAAATTCGAATACAATACAATGCTGATGCAGAGCAGACGTGAGGCAAAATTCAAATTAAAAATCATTAAAATAAAATTCGACTTATACACATAAGCAAACCAAACACAGAAAAATAAAGATAATTATAATTATTCATTAAGTTACAAATATTAAATAATCACAAACATATAATAAGTTTAGCAAGAACAAAAACAGTATGGTAACACGGGGCGCTAGTGCTCTGGGCCGGGAATGAAAAAGCCAATAAGGATGAAAAGAAGGGAGGTGGCAGAGGGAAAGTGGACAAAAACGATAAAAAATGAGACAACTAAAGTAACGGAAGAAACAGAAAAGAAAAAACAATCTCAGAAAACAAAAGAACAAAACACAAAAGCAAACCATAACGAGAGAAGTGGTGACGCGCAGTCAACTGACCTTGAAAAAAAAAGGAAAGCAAAAAGTAACGGACAGAAAAAGAACGCTATTATGATAAAGGATGGTATACGTACAATTAAGTCATATCAGTATGATGATGATGACCAGGAAGGGCCATTTATAATCAATATTGATAAAAAAAAACTATCAAGATGCAGAGAAAACCACATAATCAACTAAAATTATGCAGCATATTGTTGAGCATTAAGGCAGAGAGTATTGTTAAAGTCTCAAAAATTGGATATGGTAGATGCCAAATTACATGCAAAACAGCTGTGATGACGCAAACAAACTAACAAGAAATATCATGCTGCCCGATGGTGGGTATGACACAAAAATCTTAAAAAACTTTGTGTGCAAAACGACGGGCATAATGTTCGATCTTTCCACTGAACTGTCAGATGAATTTCTTTGGGATCACATTGAATCACCAGTTGAGATTGAGCAAATTACTCGGGTTATGCGCCGCAATAGAGAAAACAAAGACAAAAATTGATTTTATAGGACCAAAAATTCCAGATGTATTTGTAGCTTTCAATCAATGCTATAGGTGTTCTAGATATGTACACTTTGCTCAACAATGCCGTTAACTGAACTCTCTCTTCGTGTACGTGTGAGCTCGTACATGCCACAATAAAACAGCTGATCAGCACGCGTTCAACGCTTCACCAATTGCTGCGTTAATGTCTATGTTAGCGTTGGGCCGGATGCGGATGTCAAGAACCGCATCCACGGTTTATCCGCCTAAATTTAACATCTGCTTTTCTATATTCGCATTCCCGAATTTGTTGTACTTATCGGTTTATAAAAATATTTTTTTATTGTAGGAAACTAGTATCGAACCATGACACATGCGAACGGCGCTGAAAAGTATTATCGCCTTAACTAACTCGACTAACAGGCACCCGACGGTTTTTTTTTCTTAAAATTTAATACTTTTTATACTCTGCTCTGGAGGCCAAGGGTATTCTAAGTTTGTGCAAATGTATGTAATAGACAATAGGAGTAGTAGTAGACACCATACTTGATCACCATTCAAATCTGAGTTGATCTGGCCATGTTCGTTTATTTAGTCCTTACAAGTTATAGTGAAGATATAGCATTACACTTTGTTGGGAAGATACTAAAGCTCGGCAATTTACAATAAAAAAAAAAAGAAATGTAATTTAAGCTACCTTCTGAAAATTTTGGGAATTTTCTTCTGTTAGAAATTTGAATAAAAATTCAACATTTTAATTAAAAATTTTAATAAAGGGTTGCTAGTTTGTATGGCTACGACTAAAATTGGGCGTGGCTTACCGACTTAAAGATAGGATCGAACGCCGGACAGAAGGAGTCTCCATTCCGATTGTTAGTAAGATCGGATGAGAACTGAAGAAGTAGTTCCTATAGTCCTATAGTCGGGCAGATAGACAGACATACAGACAGATAGGTAGACAGACATGGCTTAATCGACTCGCTTTGTCAAGGTGCTGAAAATTATATACTTTATGGTCACAAACCTCGTTGAATATATTCAAGGTAGGTTATAAGACCGGAACCGGAATCGGTCTACCGATTTTGAAAAAATATAGACTGTACTCTGCCCCTTTTCACAATCTATCTAACAAATTAAAAAAAAAATTAAGCGAATAAGTTGTGTTTAAGAAAGGTTAAATGGTAGTGAACTTTTTTGTCTTCCCATATATACATATACGATATATAGATTTCACACAACAATATTTGAATATATACATCATATCAGGCCCGTCTTAACGGTATGGCACGCTAGGCATAAGCCAGGGGCCACAATAAAGACAAAATCGGTCGTTGTGAATGGTCAGTATGCTTCAAAAATCCGAAATTCATATATCAAAATCCTGTTTATAGGAAAAATTTATTGCGATTTTCATTTTCAGCTGATAAAAACCTATCATCTAAATAATAGTATCATATATATATAAAAGGAAACTTATTTTTAATAGGTGAAATGTTCATCAAAACTTCGAAGTAGTAGTCTATGTGTCCAGTACTGCTCCATTTTATAGTTAAATATAGTAAATATACAGCCGTCCAGACGTTCAATATTTTAAATTTAATTTGAATACTTTAAACTGTGGCATCTTGTTGAAAAAACCTTTTTTTTTTTTTGGTCAACACTAAAATCAATTCACATAAACTTTTATATTTAATGCTTTCTTTTCTGACGTTCATAATCTGCTTAAATCAATATTTGCATATTGATTTCTTTACAGTTCTTTTATGTTTGTTTTGCCATCCGATGCCAACTTATCAGCTTAGGTCCAGGTAAACACGATCTTGCAATTAGTAGTTGCGAACGGCTACAGTCACTGTTGTATACGCTACGAATATCAAAGTCGATGCGAAAGAAAAAGGAGGTGCACTATTCCCATTACATACTATGCCGTAATAATTTGTTTTATAAAGTTCTCCAATGTTACACCATCCAATACAGTTTAATGAAACCATATAGGAGGGAGTCACAGAAAGCACTTTCGCCACAAAATCTTGAAATTTCATTCTTTAAATTTTAGTTTTAACTTCGAGAAAAAGGAAGTTCGAAAAATTTACTAAAAAATATTATGTAACATTTTTATTGCATGTGGTACCGTTTCCGAGAAATTAGCCACTTAATAAAGCCAATAAAAATAAATTTTTATCTTAATCTTAATATATATAAAATTCTCGTGTCACACAGTGTTTGTACCAAAGTCCACAGAAACGGCTTGACCGATTTGTATGAAATTTGTTGTGTATATTTTGTAGATCTGCGATTAGGTCGTAAGCTATTTTTTATACCTCTAAGTGATAAGGTAGGGTTACCACCTTACACAACAACAAAAAAATGTATAGGTCAACTACAACTGTCAAATGATTTTTCTGTCAAATTTATTTTTCAGATTTTGCTGTTTTATAATTAGCAATATTTTTAATTAAATCATCTCAAAGCTTTAAACAACTTAGCTTTATCCCGCATGAGAAAGGGGGCAGGGAGAAGTTGGAGTCAAAGGAAAGGAGGTAGGGTGAAGGGCAGGGGAAGAAGTGGTATGGGACGTAGTGGGAGGGGAAGTTTTGATAGGGGAAGAGGTGGTAGGGAAAGGGGCATGGTGAAGGAGGGGCAGGGGAATGAGAGATATAGGATAGGGCAGCAACGCGCCGGGTTTCTTTTAAGATAGAGGGATGAAATGTCCTATACATGTTAATTTGATTGAAGGGGGCAGAAGAAAGGGGCATTGAGAAGAGGTGGTAAAGGAGGGGGAGGTAGGGGAATGGGCTAAGGGAAAGGGGAAGAGGAATTAGAATGGGAGGTAGGGGAAGGATGGTAATTAAATTAATTAAGGAATCATATGAATGGAGGGGTAAAGGTAGGTGAGGCAGGGGGAATGGCAACAACGCGCTGGGTACCATTTAAGATAGAGGGATGAAATGTTGTATACATGTGATCGAAGGGGGTAGGGAAAAGGGGTGGTAAAGCAAGGGGTGGAAGGGATAGGAGAAGAGGGGTAGGAGAATTGGAGCTAGAGTAAATGGGCATGGGGAAGGTGGGGCAGGGGAAAGGAGTGGCAAGGGTAACGGCGGCAACGCGCCGGGTACCAGCTAGTAAATTTATAAATTTACATCATGATGTTGCAATCGATACTACAGTTGCATTTCGAAATTTTGGATTACAGTTCAACCAATATCGGAGTAGATAAAATGGATCACAAAATGTTTCTTTCAAAATACATTCGATGACTTCTAATAAAATTGTTATATATACAAAAAAACAAATAATGTCAATTCAAAATGTATTTGATTTGTGCTGTGGTACCCATGATCGATTTCGCCAATGTGTCAAAAATGGTAAAAACAACCATTTCTGATGAACATTATTCTAGAAATAAATATAAAGGGGCGTGTACCTACCACTTTTGATGGTAACACCCATACACACTTACCGTTCATTTCTGGGATTTTGTATGAAAAACTTTCTAATTACTGTCAATATAATACATTCAACTTAAAATGTAATATGAACGAAAGCGTTACATATAATAGGTGTTATTCCCAATTTTTAGGGGCAGGCCCTTTACCTTTTGGACTTTTTATGAAAAAAATTTTCATTTCAGGCAAAATGAACTTGACATTTTACGTATGGACGAACGCTTCGCTAAATTATCAAGTAGCGCAAGGGGTGTTAGCCCATTTTTAGGGGTAGGCCCCAACAAGCTTACATCTTACGAATGGATTTCAAGATTTTTTTAGCAGACAATATCACCTTAAAGATTGACATGGTGGCTTATTATAAAATGACTTTTCAAATATGTGATCTCCCCACTAATAACGTTAGCCCTCATACAAAACACCCGCCCACTTTTGCTTTTTTGTATGGAAACCTTTTTCATTGCAGTAAATATCGATTTGAAATTTGACATTACGGCTTCTTATGAACGACTGCAACACATAAAAAAAAGCGGCATGTACCGCCCAATATTTAGGGGTAACCTCCATACACACTTACCGCCCACTTTTGGGATTTTGTAGAAAAAACCTTCTAATTACAGACAGTACAATGCAGTCAACTTAAAATGTAATATAGTGGCTTCTTATGGACGAACGCTTCGCATATAGAAAAATAGGTGTAGTTTTCAACCTTTTATGATTTTTTCAGAAAAATTCAACTTGACATTTGACATGGTAGCTTCGTATGGACAGCTTGAAACATCGTGTGAATGGTATTGAAGTTTCGGTTCCACTAAAGTTAACTATTTTTCTTCTTTTATGTTTCAAAGTTGAAAAAGTACTCGGGTTCCATCATATGGTTAAAAGAGAAGTAAATAACGTTTGAGAAATTCTGAATATAGTTTCGAAAACACATACGTAATAAAAAAACTGATATACCGCACTAAAGCGCCATTCGAGCACAGTTCAAGATTTGTTTTACCTGCGCCCACACACGCATCACGCTCAGAGTATTTTTTCTCAGTTGACACTGCACAATCTCCCAGCACTTTGTTTCGCTGTCAATGGATCGCATCAGACATCGGCGTTGGATTTTATTACCTTACCATTGATTATCAGTTCTTCGATCGAACAATTGACTGGACAAATGTATGAGAATAATTACTCTCATGCATACAAATTTAATAGAGAGAGAGAGGGTCACATGAGTTCTCGTGGAGATTTCTCGTTGCTTATAAAACTTACGCACTCATCGTTGAATGATTTCAGTTTTGTTTTGAACGCGAGTCGCCGCGTTTCGCAGTGGCGCTAATTGATATTGCCTTTAAAGTGAGTTGCTAAATAAAATTAAAAAAAAGAAAATACATAAATTAATAATTTACATATAATAAAATTAATTTGTGAAATTTTTTGTTGTTAATTCAATACAATAATTTATGGGCGCTTTTTTTTTAAATTAATCAGTAATTGCAAGAGTCGTTGCACTTTACTGATCCGTGACGCACAAAAATAATTGCAACAAATTAAAAGCGAAAATTTATTAACATTTTGTAAACTTTTAGTTAATAATAGACTAAAACCTTATTCTAACATTTTGTACTTGAGCTCGTTGCTTACTCAATTAGCGATAAAAAATTAAATTTATTATTGTCTCGAAGTTTATATCCATAAATTATAAATTTTTATGCGAAATACGTTCAATTGTTCTTGGATAGTATCATCATCTTTGATCTCTGGAACAATTAAAATAAATAAAAAAAACAAAAGCGCTACGCATAATTTATAGCTCATAAATCGGTGAAACTTATTTCAGAACGAGAAAATTGGATTGGTTTTTCCAACTAATCGTTTAACTCTCGTTCATTATATGGTACACATATAGCTAATTGTAGTTTGGGGTTTTATATTATCTTATCGCACTTGTTGTACAAATATTAGCTATAAATACTTGTCCAAATGTACGTAATCTGTAGTCCATGTTCAATTTATTGCTTGAAGTAACTATCAATTGATCGTTTAATAGAGATAAGTGTATCTCCAGTCGGTTGGTTTGTTTTATTCTTGCACTACAGGCATGTGCTCTCTGTGTGATTATTGTATCGAACTTCAAATTTCATAGTGCTTGACAGTGCTTGTAAAAGAGAAATGATAGAAATTTGCAGTTCAGTAATAAGTACTTTAAAGTGCCTCCCAAAAGTAGCTCAATAGAATTATTTTGTTTTTTGTACCGACAACACAGCAACCATTGCAGACCTCAAGTGCTTCGGAGCATTTTCAATCTTCTTATTCGAAATCCGTCTATGCCAAATTATAACTTCACTAATCCATACTTTAGACTCTAGGGATTTCCAAACTTTTTTTTTCTCATAGACCACTTTTCCGCTTTCCACTGTTTCGGTGGACCTCCTACAGCAGTGTTTTTCAAAGTTTTTGAAAAATGCTGGCGACCCCCTGGAAAAAACCGAGGAGCAACAAAAAACTCGACCCCGTCGATTGTCCCATGCACCCCTAGGGGTCCACTTGGACCACTTTGGGAATCACTGCTATTAAATTGTAGTGTCAGTGTCTTTTTGAATTTCGATTTATATTGATTTAAGGGTAGTCCTTGAATTTTCGAATTATATTGAAGATAGACGCTCAAGTACCTAATCTGCATCATTAGATTGTACTTGAAAGCCATTCAAAGCAGACATGAAAGATAGACAGACGGACAGAAAACTGTTTGTTGTCGAAATTGACTTCAAACGTAATCGTGTGATAGCTTCAAAGTAGTGTTTGACATTGATTAACTGAAAATATTGTCAAGTTAAAGTAGTAAATGAAACAGCGGAGACTAGGAAAAGTGTAGTTAATACACTTTTAATTTATGTACCAGCTCTCATTTATTTCGACTCATTACAGTTAGTTGTGCAGCGTAAATTATAGTTGGTCACCAATATTTTAATAGTACTACTATAGTATATAAATCATAGTCCCCATTCAGCAAACCAGCTGCTACAGTAAAGGTTTTCTTGAAGGCAACGCTTTTAAACCTAGTTTTGTTCACAAAGAATGCTAAGTTGCAGACTGATCATGCTAGGCAACATTCCTGCAGCAATATGCCTCTTAGCAGCCTTTCCAGCCTTACATGGTTGCGAAGCACGAGACCACTGAGCGATTGTTCGATTCAGAGTATAAAATCTGTGTGTGTGGCCAGTTCCCCTAATTGTAATTAATAAAAACTTGTCTTGCCGATTTAACGAAATCCTTCGGATGTGTTACGAGTATGTCAACCAATAAGGAAATGTGATACTTGACTCTATATCGATCTATCACTCAGTGTATGCTACAAATGAGTCACTGACAACAATTATACTCGTATCAGCGGAACTATCATTAGTTGAGTCAGGTCGTATATTTGGTCCGCGACACTTGTCTCCTTTAAATCATTTCTCAGCGTCGAGAACCTCATGGTGATTATTAAAAGAGAGCGGGGGTGACGAGGGGAATTGGCATGGTCTTGGACTATAAGGCGCCCAGATTATCGGACCAAGAGTAATATAAAACAATTTTTTGTTTGCTTATTACTGTTCTTCTTTTTTTTTCTTATACTATAAACCCTAAAAATGTGTAGTATAGAATCCACATGCTAAAATCTCCTTGGGCCCATAAAATCTAAGTATAACTCGACGATACCGTTGAAACACGGTAATTAAAATCGAATGACACCTTGGGTGGCAGCTGTTGACTGACGAAAGTCATGCGTTCGTTCTCTAAGAATGAATCTTTCCGACCGAAGGTAGTGAGAAATTCGTGAAATTCACCGCATGATAATAATAATTAATGCCAAACATCCGCTACATTTCACTTGTTTTCGACTTTAATTTTAACTAGTTTGTGTGGCCAACGGTCGATTCAAACGACCGCAATCTGGGTATAATTTTGTATATTATTGCGTTTATGCTTTTGCTGTTATTGTTATTTTACCGCGCTTCAATTGCAACTACAAACAGGTAGGGTCAGTCAACAAAATAATAGCGAAGCGTATAAAAGCTAAAACACGCCACTGGTTGCTCGCATGCTAACGTTTAATATTTGTTTGTATGCGTTTGTATTTATTGTAAAGCATACATGTATGTGTGTTTGTTTCGTTGTGTGAGTGACGATTGTTTTAGTCTTTTACGCCTAAAATATTTAATCGATTTCGACAAAATACAAACTCTACACTTCTGAAAATTAATTCATTTCAAATGGTATATTTTTTTTGTCAAAATTCACAAAAAAAATCGGTTGGCCTATTAATATCTACGTAGACGATGTATGTTTACAAAAACTGCCCAAATGAACAATCCGAGCGAAGAATAATATAAGAAAAGTTTGTTACCAAAACCAATGACTAACTTTTAACAGGGGTTAAACTTAATTTATAAGTTACTCTCTTTTTATTTCCAATAAATGCATTATTGTTCTTAATTAAACCGATTGATATCAAAACTTATGTATGGTATATAAAACGGATATAAAATTTAAAGGTGTACAACAATTTGAAACACTTTGAATTTGATTTTTGGATTTTCATAAGTAAAGCACAGTAAATTAAGTTTTTTTGTATTATAAAATGACTTCAGAAGAAAAACAAGAAGGAGCTTTAATCAATGTTTGGTATGGTCTTAAGCACTTCCAGCGGTGCGGTCTTTATCGTCTCCCGTAGTAAAACGCCATCCTTTCTTTTCACTTTTGAGAACAGAAAAAAATCGCGGGGTCAGGTACGGTGAATACGGTGGCTGAGGCATGATTAAGGTGTTGCAAAAGCCATGAATTGTTTTGCCACAAATCGTAAATCATTGCTTCACGCAAACGGCGCATAACTTCAAGGTATTATTCATTATTGACCGTACGAACTTTTGGTAAAAACTCACGATGCATCACGCCATTGTAATCAAAGAAAACCGTGAGTGATATCTTCACATTTGATCGAACTTGGTGTGATTTTTGATTTTTGATGATTGTGCTTTGGTTTCGACGTAATTATGTTTATGCCATGTTTCGTCACCAGTTATGACCCATTTGAGCAAATTTGGATCATTGTTAACGTCATTCATAAACTCCTAAGCGATGCTCATGCGACTGTTTTTTTGGTAAAAAAAACAAACTTCGATGATATACGTTTCATGCCCGAAACATCCGAAAACAATTTTTTATCCATTTTTTTCGATTGCAAAAAGTTGCCAAGCACACCATCTGTATCTGTCAAAAAAAAAAAACTAAAAATGCAAAATGGCTGATCATGTCATCCTTTTTGTTTTGTGAACAGGTGTACCTACCAACTAAATGAAAAAAAAACAAGAAAAAACGTTAAGTTCGGTTGAACCGAAGCTTTAATAGTATTCACACGAAATATCAAATCGTCTTGCAAAACATTTACATGGGTGACGGGCTACCATAAAAAGTGGGCAGCTAACTCCCATCAGTACATGTGTTTGAAGCGACCACCATAGCGAATTGAATCAAGCTGATATTGAACTAAATGAAGAAGTTTATCATATAATAATTCTAAAATGGGACGGTGGTTTCTATGGGGCTAACCCAAAAGGCGGGGCAATACACCCATTGTAAAGCTTCCGTTCATAAGAAAACACCACGTCCTATTTTAAGTTGATATTCACTGCATTAAAAATGTTTGTCATACAAAACTTCAAAAGTAAGCTGGTGGTTTGTATGGGGTCTACCCTAAAAAGTGGGCGAGGGATGTCAATATGGATACTGTTTTTAAGTGCAGTAAAAATAAGTGTAGGTGCCGGGTTACATCTGAGCATACAAATTGATACCTAAAAAATGCGCAGCAGCTACCAGACGGACAGACAGACGGATATGCCTAGATTGACTCGTCTCGTTGAGCTGATCAAGAATATGTATACTTTATGCGGTCTATGATGTTTTAACACACTCCGCTCGCTATATTACATCCATTTTCAGAGATCAATAAATCCAATATACCCCGTTATAAATATTTTTTGTACAGGGTATAATATATGTGACTATAGTATATTTCTCCATAATACAAGAACATCATTTGCACCAATCACGTAACCTCACAGTTTGAAAATAAATCTATAAATCTATATACACAGTAATACTTGCTATTCTCAGAATAAAATGCAATATAATTTTATAAAAGCAGCTTGACTATGGTGAACTTGACTAACCAGATGAGTCGTATACTCGTAGATTGGCATTATCATTGCTCGTGCATACTAATTAGACCAATTGACTTTTGCGGCTACGCAAGTATATAATATACAATATACCCGTACTTATATGTATGTACGTTTTGATCGTATATCATGACTCAAATAAGTATTAACGTGTTCTATTTTTTAAGTACTTAATTACGAATCTTTGAGTAGAATATCTAATTGTAGTATAAACAATCATTTGAACAAATAAATCAAAAATATTGATATATACGTACATATATATAAATTTCAATTATAGTTGACGAGCGGATCGAACAAGTATGAAGTGCTTCTTTGCTAGCACGTTTTCGGCTACCTTGGCATTGGTGAGGTTACAGCGCTTCAGAAAAGATGCAAGTTGAGATATGAAATTGTGATTTTTGCAGTTGTGTCAAGCCGTGATTAAGGAGGAAATTCAAGCAAAAGAGTATCTGGATAATCTAAACAAGGAGCTTGCCAAACGCACCAATGTTGAAACAGAAGCTTCTTGGGCTTACGCTTCCGATATTAACGATGAGAATGAACGTAAGAAGAATGAAGTGTCTGCTGAATTGGCCAAATACATGAAGGAAGTATCAAACGATATACAGAAGTTCAATTGGCGTACATATCAATCGGATGATTTGCGTCGTCAGTTCAAATCGCTATGGAAATCTTGGTTATGCCGCATTGCCAGAGTCAAGGATATTTGTCTCGAATTTCTGGAAGTCATGTCCAGCAGTGGAGGGCAACTATGCCAACGTGACCGAGGATCTGCGATTACGAGGCCGAGAAGAAATGTGATTTATCGCTGGAGCCTGAAATAGAGGAGGTCATTCAGACGAGTCGTGATCCGGAAGAACTGGCCTACATCTGGAGTCAATGGTACGAAAAGGCAGGCACTGCAGTGCGTACACCATTCGAACGCTATGTGGAGTTGAATACAAAGGCCGCAAAGTTGAATAGTGAGTAGCTAAATTTATGATGGTGAATGTTTTAACCAACTTTTTTTGTACTTTTTTACATATAGACTTCACCTCTGGTGCTGAACTTTGGTTGGATGAATATGAGGATGACACTTTTGAACAGCAATTGGAGAATATCTTTGCTAGAGATTGCGTTCCATCTACGACCAACAACATGGTTACGTGCGTCATCGTCTACGTCAGCACTATGGTGATAAGGTAGTTTCTGAAAAGGGTCCCTTGCCGATGCATTTGTTGGGCAACATGTGGGCACAGCAGTGGTCCAACATTGCTGATCTTGTATCGCCATTCCCCAATAAGCCTTTGGTTGATGTTTCCGAAGAAATGGAAAAGCAGGGTTATACGCCAGAGAAAATGTTCCAAATGGGTGATGACTTCTTTACCTCCATGAATCTGACTAAGTTGCCACCGTAAGTTTATTAGTTAAGTGCATACATAAATGTCAAGCTAACTATTTGTTCTGCAGTTCGTTCTGGACTAAGTCTATCATCGAGAAACCCGACGATGGTCGTGATTTAATTTGTCACGCAAGTGCTTGGGATTTCTATCTCGTGAATGATGTGCGCATCAAGCAATGTACACGCGTTACACAGGAACAATTCTTTGTGGTGCATCATGAGCTTGGACATATACAATACTTCTTGCAGTATCAACATCTGCCATTTGTCTATCGTACTGGCGCTAATCCCGGCTTTCATGAGGCTGTTGGTGATGTGCTGTCGCTGTCTGTATCAACGCCCAAGCATTTGGAATTGGTTGGCTTGCTCAAGAACTATCAACAAGACGATGAGGCGCGCATTAATCAACTCTTCCTTACGGCGCTCGATAAGATTGTGTTCTTACCATTTGCGTTTACTATGGACAAATATCGTTGGGCGTTGTTCCGTGGACAGGTTGAAAAGAAAGATTGGAACTGTGCATTCTGGAAGTTACGCGAGGAGTACTCAGGCATTGAACCACCAGTAGTGCGCAGTGAAAAGGACTTTGATGCGCCCGCAAAGTATCACATTTCCGCTGATGTGGAGTACTTGAGGTAAGGAACTTGAGAATACAGATAGACTTGAGTGGAATACCTACTAGAAAGCCGGAATTCGATTAGTGCTACTAGACAGGCAGATTCGAATTAGTTTTGTCGGTAGATGAACTGATCGGTGAAAATGACTGTATTAGAGCCTTGCACATATCATTTGAAAACATGAAACGAATGCATTCGTGCAAGGCGCTTAAATAAATTATGCATAAGATCGTTTCAGGTTTTCCTCATGCCGCAGTAGATTTTTATTGCGAGCGAAAGAGATACATACATATTTTAGCCTTGCGCAATTGCATTCGATATACCGTAGACCCGTCTATATAATATAGCCTCTATACAGATCTTCAGTTTGGGTGAAGTTTTTCGTAGTCAAACATGCTTGAATGCAGCAGCTATTTCTTTGTTTTAAACTTTCGGTATATGTTTATAGCCTCTGCTTACCATTAATTTCATTCAAATATTTATTTATTTTTTTTTTTGCAGATACTTGGTTTCGTTTATTATTCAATTTCAATTCTACAAATCTGCTTGCATTAAGGCCGGGCAATATGATCCCAATAATGCAGCATTACCTTTGGACAATTGCGACATCTACGGAAGCGCGGCTGCTGGTGAAGCTCTGCAGTAAGTTTTTCAGTAATTCTTTTATCTTTGGTTAAACATTGAGCATTGCAATTACTTTTTTTTTGTAGCAATATGTTGTCGCTTGGTGCTTCCAAACCATGGCCCGATGCATTGGAAGCCTTCAATGGTGAACGCACCATGACCGGCAAGGCCATTGCAGAATATTTCGAGCCGTTGCGCGTCTGGTTGGAGGCTGAAAATATCAAGAACAATGTACACATTGGCTGGACCACTTCAGATAGTAAGTTTAATTTTGCTTATATTTACAAACCTCATAGATATACTGATCCAAAATTTTTCTTCTTACAGAATGCGTTTCCTCGTAATCCATGAATTTATTATACTAATACTTTTCAAAATACGTTTTGATACAAATTTTTCAAATATTAATTCTTATCTTTATTGAATTGAACTGTTCGTGTCTTACTTTCGCTTAATTTTGTTGAGTGCAGTATTAAAATAAAAACAAATTGAAAGTAATTTCCGATATATTTTTGTCTGTCATTAAGTTATTAGTATGAAAAATAAATATAGGAATTGAATAGTAACTCAAAGTCGACTGAAGCTCAATATAGTATAATTAGCATCGAGGATCTTCTTTTTCAAGAGCGCCATGATCGTGGTGAAGACAAACATCCGACTGGAGCTAATTATATGTCACGCTGAATATGGTGCTCAAGAGAAGGAAGATTAGTGTGTAACCTAACATCTATATGCTCATAGTACCAATAGAACCAATAAAGAACACCAACTCAGCAATGAGCTACATTAAAAACTACAAAAAAAAAAAAAAAAAAATTAAAAAGTTTCTCAGCTGACATGAAGAATGAACTTTGTGGAGCTAAAAAAGAATATGGTACATAGAAACCAGTTAATGAGTATGTTAAGCTATGTTATGTCCTTAAAAAGATCTGGGAAGAATATTTCAAATAGCTGTGTGCAAATGGAACAATAGGTCTACAATATTTCAGAAAAAAGCGTTAGAGAAAAACAAACCTACCCGTTATATTATATTATTTGACGAATGTTTTTGACAAAGTCGTTTTGTGATGTATTGATCGATACTAATAAAGCGAATCATAGATCATATGTTCAATGCTCGAACCAATAATATATAAAATAGGTTAAAATTAACAATTATATAAACTACTAGTCAAGTGGAAGCAAGAATATGGCGAGGTAATAGTGGTGGGTAATAGTGGTGGTCCTATTATTTTAAACCTCATAATGAACGAAATTTGAACAGCTGTCAAAGTAGCAGCAAAAGGATATGAACTCAATGCTGAAGTAAAAATCATCTGCTATTTTGACGATGTAGATCTAATCTCCGACCACGAAAACACGTATTATTTGCCTTCAAGAAAAATGTTATCAAAACTAACACACATCAAAATCCATAGCGGAAAAGCAATAACTGTATCAAGACAACCACTGCGGTTCAAGCCTCCATTATATTGGAATGGTGTAGAACAAAAGTTGGAGTTCGATACGTCGATCTATGTAGATGCGAAAATATCATCTGTCAAAGATTTAATAGCTGAAGTCCAAACACAAGTAAATAAAGCAGCACGAAAAATCTGAACGACATTTTATGGTTATGTTAAATTTAGATGTGAACCATATAATATATCGCAAAAAATTCTATAGTAATCCGATATGGACTTATGTGTTTATCGACATCAGCGTAATACGACGGCTGATATTTATAGTCCGGGAACTGGGAACACTAATGCCCAAAGCTAAAATCTGGCAACACCATAATAAAGTTTGACATTTTTTGGCATAAACGTACTCACAAAGTTTTGATGTACAATTGCTATTTGGTTTGTTTACAGTGAGTTAAGAAAAGCAATTTGGCCAAAGAATGGAAATTTCAACAGAAGGATTATCTTTCACAACTTTCGACGTGGAGAATGTGTCAATGAACTCAGTTCTTCATATGGCGATAATGCACCATCAAAAACCACAGTATATCGCTGGTATCGTGAATTCAATCGTGGTCGTGGTTCGGTCGCCGAAGAATTCGACCTGAACATTTTGCTGGCAAAAATACTCCAAAAAGATAGATCAGTTTGTCATGAATGGTCAATATTAATTAATGGAATATAGGAAGGTACAATCTTTGCATGTATTGTAATATTTTCTTAATTTTCGGACAAAAACTAGTGATATTTATGACAATAAAGAGGAGGGGTCTTTGGTCGGATGGATTTAGCCACTAGATTAGGTAAAACAAATTGGGAAATATAAACAAAAATTCCGCAATTAAGATATTCGGACAGCAAACATTTCGAGAAAACCATGAATACGATACAAAGATTCTTCCCTCTTGTTTCAAAGATCATCCTAGATATTATCAACAAAGTCTTTTCTCGCAATAATTTTATTCTTTATCAGTTCGACGATGAGAGTTAATATTAGCAATGTCTCGCTAACCGTCTGGTAGCACTAGTTTACACAAAGCAGCTGGTTTTTTGTAGACTCATTTCTATGTATTTTAGGGCGTTGATTCCAAAAAATTGCCATATTATTTTTTAGATATCCATTTGAAACTCGGCTCCTAGACTTATGTTTATTTAGAGTTTATGGAGTGTTCGTATTTACATGCCACGCCCACCTTTTTGGGGTAGCCATATAACATATAAAATTTTTTTTTAAAGTTGTCATAAAGGACACTAATGGTCCACGTCAATTAATGTAACTCCCGTTACATTAATAGCTCTTGTGTTAAGATCCATACAATTCTCGTTGATTTTAATTAGCTGTTCTGTATAACCCGCTTTATGGCAGTGTATAGGGTATTAAATAGCAATGCACTGAAGCACTGAAGTACTCTCACTTGACTTCTATTGGTGGCTAGTTCTTCTGTGCTTTGCGATTTAATTAGCTTTATGTGTGTGTAATAGAAGCAGTTCAAGTTGAGCATTACTAGTTATTAATTGCCACTGGTTTTGTCGCAACTTACTTCTTTTCGTTTGGAGCCATTCAGTCGTTTGGAGTACTGTGAGTGTGTTGCACATGCGCGAAGTTCTGAGCGCATGGTGCGTGCGTTAAATTATAAATAAAATTTTTTGTTTAACATTGGAGAACGGTTTCCAAAAGTGTGTCAATTGTTTGCTGATGCGAGGTCCACGGACTTTGAATTGTTTGGTCATGCATTTCATTGCGTGTTCTATTTTATTAGTAAGTTGTGTTTTGAATCTTTGTTTTGCTAGAATTTTATTAGTTTACTCTATTTACAAAAACGAAATTCAACCGAAATTCAAAACTTTAGGAATTAAAATACGATGTAATTTTTACAAGGTTATTAGGATAAAACGGTCGCCGCGACAACCGACGCGTCAGTTGGTTAAAATATTTTCCAAATTACAATAATATTATTGAACTTGAAGTATTTAAATGTGTACCTATAAATAGTTATGTAGAAAAGTGTTTTTTCGTGTGGAATTTTTCACTTTCAATGCACCCATAATTTGAAAAAAAAAATGAATGAAAAAAAAGCTGGCCCGTATCGATTGCCACCCTGTGCTCCCTTGTGATGGTATTTTTCTAAATTGGCGAAATACGTGCCTAATTATACGAAAATGAAGTCGATCAAATAAAAAAAAACCTATCAATAGCATCATTTACGATTTGCTTTGGAATACACGGTATTGAGCAGGAGATAAGTTGACAGATCGCACGCTTCGTGCAGAAGTTGTATGATCACCCAAAGCATCTGGCAGCAAATCTTTTTGAGAAAGACTTATTTGCTAGAAGACTAGAACGTAGTGATTCAGAGATCAAGATTAACATACGTGCTTCTTCATTCACCCTAACCAGTCACTACTTTCACCATCACCAATGCCATAAACTACCATGACCATGATTATACTGCAATTTAACATATCATTGAATCAATGAACCGCAACCATGAAATTTAATGATTATCCCACCAATGGGACAGACTTTAAATAAAAGAAATATATGAAAAAAAGAAAACATTAGATTTATAATCTGTATGAGTAAAATTTCCAAATATCATAGCAGAAAACTTTTATCCAGAATTCAGCTATCTATCATTTGCTATTTCTGGTGCGTTATTGAAGAATGAAGGAATGTATGAATCAATTAGGACAAGGATTCTTCTATATATACTAGTGGATCAAGAAAAAAGGAGATACTTAGCCAATGCATTTCACAATTATTTCAAAATAGACAATTTCTTCGCTTCGAGATTAGAGGCTAACTTTTTGTGAAGGTGTTTAGAAAATCGAAACTAGTTCAACATACTTTTTCGAAGGCGTTAGATATAAATTTGGCTTATGTCTCAAAAGAAAAGTGTGTGTAGTAGATTAATTCCGACTATTATGTGGACTTCATATATAGTAACGGTTTATTGAAGTTGCCAGATTTCCCTGGTCCGGATATGTGGAACAGAAATTCCAATCTGCTTAAACCTTTTTGAAGCTGCGGTACATGAAACCAGATTGTTTGTATGACCCTGCGTAGTAACTCTAAAAATGGAGTTTGATTTATTATTGGTTTACCTTTTTGGGATCTAAATATTAGGTTTTTTATATAAGAAATAATTATATTTACTAGAAAACTCCGGTTGACACAATCGACTGCACTGTATGGTTAAATGAAAGATTGTTTTGTTGTTGATTTTTCAAGTTATCTTGAAATGTATTTATTGACGGTCCGAAAACTGCTCGGCGGCAATACAAACAGATCTATTAGATAGTGAATGTTACTTATGTGCATATAGCTAATATATTTCATGCGGTTCTTTATTGGTGTCATACGGCTCCTTTCGTTGCGACAGAGAATTGAATTTATCTATCACGCGCCTCATTTCGTTGTAATCCACGAAGATGATGTATGCAACAGAGAGAGAGAGAGAGAGAGAGAGTGAGAGAAAGAGTGAGAGAAAGAGAGAGAGAGGAACAAAATATATGTGTGTGTATATATTACAAGTGAATGCTGTGGGTTTGTTTTTTCGTTATGTTAGTGACAATTGCAATTAATAAGTAGAGTGAGATTTTTTTATACAAATATGTTGTGCATGTCTACAAATGAAAAACTTTCAAATAATATATGTATGTACGCACATATATATAATTTTATTACTAGTTAAATAATCCAGTGTTGCCCGGTGTACAATTTTCATTGTACAATTCAAGTTTGAAAACGTTCGAATGAAAAAAGTATCAAATTAATTTGCATCACTGTTTTGAACAGTATACGAATCAAGTTTGACAACGGCAAGAATAACAAAAATCCACATATACTAAATACTGTCCAAATATTAGCACTATGACAGAAGAGGTTTCGTCTGTACATTGATGGCGAATCCCCCAGGTCAAACATTGTTATGTATATATAGACGATAACCCATCACTTGGTTGTAAAACTTTCCAAAGTCGAAGAAACACATGTACAATTATTTCTTGTATAGAGTATAAAAAATGAGTTTCAAATGAGTTTGACCCCGTTTCCCTCTTGGAGTGTATTTTACCAAAATCGGCAAACTGAGTTTGAAATCGAACGGATGAAACAAAAATTTACCTTATATAACCTTTAACCAGGGATTTGCTATTTTTTTATATGTTTTTGATATTACTGAAACCAAGTTCGAAGTCCATTTTACCGCAACACGTCAGGTCTGACCCCTAGCCAGCATTGTCTACTATTTTTGTGTGGCTGTAAAGAGTTTTTAAGTTTTTGATGTTAAAATCCTGATGTCGTGAGGTCAAGAAATGGGAGCGGATTCGGATTGAGGAACCCCAAAAACCTGTAGTAAACATGGTCGAATCCCTGAGAATAGGAAGAATAAGTTTTTTTTTGTGTGGCTGTGTTATGAACAATCAGTCAGGTCAATCATTTTTATGTTTTGTATAAAGCTTTCAATCGGTTGTACAGTGTGATCGAAAAAATGGGAGGGTTCATATACAAAAATATTCTCGGCTATTAATATATCGATATATATAAAGACGTAGTATCGAATTTGCTCAAATAATGGAAAGCTAATACTAATTTAATTTCACAGTTTCTGCTACCAAATGCAATAATATGCACAGACAACCCGAACTCTACAACAAATGAGCTACTGACAAACTTCCTTAAGGATGTGAATCATAAATTTGCCACGCTTTACGATCAAGAAGTATTGGCCAATCTACAAAATGAGCTACAAGGACCAAATGATCTTGTTGCGCTACTGCAATCAGATATAGCAACGCAGCGCATAGTTAGCTTTATAAAAACGCTGGCGCCAAAGATTGCAAAATATAAGCGGCTCGATTTGGGTGATGCACTGCAACGCCGGCAGCTGTCACGTATACCGCCGCTTGGCTATGAAGCGCTCGGACATGAGGATCTGGCGACAATCTATGCGGTTACGGCCAACATGAGCGAGAGTTATAGTCACATGAAGCTCTGTGCTTATGAGAATCGCACGAGTTGTGATCTAAGCTTAATACCGAATGTGTTGGAGCGTTTGCATGCCAGCCGTGATCTGGCGGAGATCGAGTACTATTGGTTTGAGTGGCGTTTCAAGACGGGTCAGGCAGCCAAACAGCATTTTCCAAAGTTTATTAAGCTCTACCGTAAGACAGCGCAGCTCAATGGCTATCAAAATGCGGTCGACTATTGGTTTCGGGGACTAGGTAAGAGTGGTGCGCAGTCTATGCAGCTGTTGAATAAATTTATGGAACAATTGCGACCACTTTTTCTGCAATTCCATGCGCATGTGCGTGGTTCTTTGCGCAAGGAATATGGTGTGCATGTAGTACCAGTGCGCAAACCATATCCACAACATCTTGCGGAGATTTTTCTCGGTAATGCGTTTCGCAATGTGGAGGCAACATGGTTTGTAGACTATCCGTATCCGGCGCAGGGTGTAAGCAATGTAACAGCACAAATGCAGCGTGTGGGGTCTGAGTACGATGCAACGCATCTACTGGAATGTGGCAGAATATTATCGCGCTATAGGCTATCCGCAATTGGAGAGGTATGTTTTTTTTCTTTTTCTTTCTATACCATCGAAGCAAATAAATAACTTAATTTCATTTTAGGTGACTTATTAGCAGCAAGCAAACACCGCGTTCCTCGCTCGAATCCGATCACTGCTGGCACAAAGCTTGGCAGTATTATTTGCTACCGAAAATTAATTTCACCTACTGTGCGCTAGTGGATGAGGAGCGTTTCTTTAATATGTTTGAGGCGCTGAGCGATGTCTACTATTATCAGGCCTATCGTGCACAGCCAGCAGTACTGCGTGAAGAACCCGTACCCAATTTCAGTGATGCGCTTGGCAAATTTTTCGCCTTGGCCGCGGCATCGCCAAAGCATCTCAATAAATTAGGTCTTCTGGACAGTAGTAAGGCTACTTCACCTCAGGCGCGTCTCAATCGTTTGTATCTGCAGGGTTTGCGTGTAATTTTTCTGCTGCCTGTTTTCTATGTTCTCGAACGTTATAGAGTGGAGGTACTAAATGGCAGTATTGGTCCGCTAGACAATGCTGCATACTGGAAACTAACCGAATTCTATTCAGGCGCTGGACCACCGAACGGCCATCGCTTAAATGATAATTTCGATGTACCTGCCAAGCTGTTGATGGAGGTTGATGATCAATATACCAGGTTAGTATATATATCAGGTTAGTATATATGAAGTTAATATTATCTATTAACTTTTTATTTTTAGTCAAATCTTGAGTATTGTGCTACAGTTTCAACTGTATCGCCACTTCTGTACACGCACTGGACAATATGTGCCTCATGATCCGCAGCGTCCACTGGACTTATGCGATCTCTCAGAGCAGCGTATTGTAGGTGAATGTATTTGGCGTGGCATGTCTTTGGGCGCTTCCAAGCATTATAGCGACATACTACAAACCATGATTGGAGAGCAAGAATTCAGCTTGAATGGCCTGTTAGAGTACTTTTCACCACTGGAACAATGGCTCACGCAGGAAAACCGTCGCAATGGTCTGGATGTTGGTTGGGATTAGTGTAATAAGTTAATTGTTGAATAAAATTAGTTTTAACCAGTTGTATCTAAATCAAGTCGCATAAAAAAAAAACAAATCAGTTTTAGCACGACGGAGCGTTGTCGGATACCTTGTAAAAATGTCGGTCTGTTGGTCTGTGTACTCATCTGCTGCTGCCAGAATAAAGTATCGATATTCTTCTGAATATATTGTACAATACATGAATAAAATTCTAAAAATTCCAAAAATGGTAAAATGGGTATACTTTGAAGGTTAGCCTCCGTAAAAATTCACTGCCATTTTGTCGAATGGGTTCTCCACGCCCATTGAGTATGGTAGTTTTCATATAAATTCATTGTACATTGTTGAAAACTTTCATGTTTCAGTACATTCATTAAATTATAAGTAAAGATGATTCAAGTATACGCAACTTCTTAGTGTTAATCGATCTCTACAATTGAATAATATTTTAGAGAGACGTGTAGTTCAAAATTTATGTGCTTAAATTTTTAACAATACTTAGCTCCTGCATACATATATACATTTTGGTTTTCACTATCTTTCCATAATAATTGTTTTTTATATAATTCGTCAAGTCCATATAACGGGATATCCGTTTCATGGTAGGGATGTTATCTGTAATCTGTCAAACATATCTGTAATTTCTATCGTCATTTTATTAGTTAACTAGCTGGATATGGCGCGCTATACCCTTTTTGCCAGCCCCTTCCCTTGCCTCCCGTCCTCTTGCTCCATTACTCTGCTCCCATCCCTATGCCCTCTTCATTTGATGAATTTTGTATATCAGCTATAAATACGAAGAAGCGCCTTGCTTCTTTCCCTCTACCTCCTCTGCTACTTCCTACGGCCCCCTTTCTCACTTCCCCTTTCGTCCTTAGATATTCTTATTATTGCTTTTAAGACAAAATGTCGAATTTCGACCACTGGGGGAACTCTAGTTACTCGTACATTAAAAGCATCAACTGTTGCAACAGATCCCGAGGCAGCCATTTACATTATATAGTAGTTCACACATAATGTCAAGGTCCAATCTTTATAAGGAAAAAAAAGAAAAACAAGAACGAACTATAGTCAAGGTGCTCGACTGTATAATACCCTGTACATGCCACATTCTTTTCGTAGTAATTAATTTTATTTATTTATTATTTATAATTTGGCCAAATTTGTTCTAAACTTGATTGCGTATATATTTATTTGCAAATTTTGTCTTTCTACAAATTATTTTTCGATATGTTTTTTGAGG